>RJWH01000655.1:0-286385 GCA_004363575.1 Solenodon paradoxus
CAGCTACATTTAGTCTCAAATGTTTGCTCGACCTGATTTCTTGATAATATGAAAGGTACAAGAGTGAAGTTCAACTGCCTACACCATTCCTTAAAAAAAAGTTTGTGAAGTCTACATGACTCCCAGATTTTCTTTCCACTTTGCCTTACAGCTACATTTAGTCTCAAATGTTTGCTCGACCTGATTTCTTGATAATATGTAAGGTACAAGACTGAAGTTCAACTGTAACATGACCGGTTGCTATGGGTAATCTTAAACCCCTTGAGCTCATCCCTAAGTCAGCACTACACACACCATCACATGGCTGCCTGACACCTGTGCTAAGCCAGGCCCAGTTTAGAACCACTTTCTACCTGTTCCATGCCTGCAGCACCTGCATATACTCAGCTGGCTCTGTCTCAGGTGTGTGAGTTATTTCCCTTCCCCAGGCAGCAATCTAGTTGCGAGGCTGCTGGGCTGGACACTGCTCCCCGATGTGTTACAGACACACCCCTATGCAAGCAGGAAGCCGTGCCCACCATATCTGATGAGGCAAACCCACAGAAATTATTCATAACGATGATCGCAGCCTGTAGTGTCCTACTACCATGGAGGGGCAAAAGAAACTCTCATATGTAGGCATTCTCTTATAGCAGTGCTGCTAGTTGGCTGCTGCTGAGCCTTGTTCTCTTGGGGCAGCAGATGTGTGCTTGTGATTCATAACAAGAATCAAAGAGATGCTTTCCTAGCCCTCTGTTCTGTCTGAATGTACTCCTGCAAATCCTTCTCGGAGGGCAACCAGCCGGCTCTGGGGAGCCACTCGGGATAATCGTGATGCCATCGCTTTGTGTCCCATTTTCTGTGCACTCATTTAAAAATATCAAGTCATGTCAAAAGCCCATTTCTGACTCACTTACTGCTTAATCAGCAAATACGTTGTTTTACATCATTCTCAAGAGAGAAGCAGCTAAGAAAAGTGGTAAAAGTCACGGCAAAGTTTATCATGAGATTCAAAACTATTAAGGAAATACAATTCCCAGTTTAAAACCCAATGTGCTCTCCTGCAATCTATTTGTGGGGTGGGGTGGTGGACATCATTATGCTGCTTCAGTGCCTCCGTGCTTAAAAGAGATATATTGGGCTTTATAATTTACTGCCAAATCTGACATTCATATCCATCTGGACATTTTTAAAAGGATGCTTGCACCAGTCAGAATTGGCAGTTGGCTATATAATCACACCTGCATATGGCACAGGAGTTTTGTTGTTGTTGGTTGTTTTTTTTTTTCTTTTTAATGGGCAGCAGCTCGAGCATGAAAGCATCGCATGCTAGGTCTCTACTGAGAGCCCACGCTTCAACATGTTTGCACGTGTGAGTCATTATATTTTAAGACTCTCTGTTAACAAGCCTTTGTTCTTTATTTCCGACAAATCAAATTAGTTGGGAACTCAGTTCGTTTTGAAATTATTTGGAAAATGTTTTGGTGCTCAGATTTTTCCTTTGTACCAAAGTTTTGCGAAGTTAAAAGGCAAGCCACAAACCTCCACAACCAATAAAGGAAAAAATGCATAAAACCAACAGCAAATTAAATAGGATAAACGCCATACAGTTGGAGAGTTTGAGTAAAGTTTGTGTCTGTAAGTCCATGTCAGCCCCTATGTGGAGTTTAGCTCCAATTACTGTGCATGAAGATAAATGTTCATGCTCTCTGACACTTCAGCCCACTGTACATGAAGATAATCTTTAATGCTTCTGGAAGCTACTCGGAGATAATTTTCAAGAAAGATGGAAAGTAGTGGGGAAGGCAATCTTCTTGGGTGAACGCAAGTAGAAAACTGTCTTCAATCACCTTTGTTGATAAATGAACCCACTTTGGGAAAAGCAATGAGATAATCTTCAAAAGGTTCTTCGGCAATTTTTTGTAAAGGATGGCCCACCATCTGACCACTTGACTTCTTTACAGCAACAGCCTTCCTGTGACAATCCTGTAGTGAGTGGCCATTTGTCCCTTTGCAGGATAGCTCATCTGAGGAGCTTTCCGGGGAATGCTTTAATATCTTCTAACCACCCACAGAGACGGGGGCATTCAAAAACAGATCATCAACTTCAAATTGCACTGAAAATGCAGTGTGTTGTCTGTTAATAAGTGTGATCTCATGCATGCAGGAACCCTGCATGTGGGCTTTCCCTCCTCAGTGTCCCATCCAGTGTCCTCTCCTTGCTTTCTCTTTTCCTCACTGTGCCTTGACTGGACCATTGATGCCTGACACCAAAATCCCTTTGGGCATAGAAAGAACTTGAAAAATCAGAGACACTTCATGTGGAAGACACGTCATCACAAAGATCATTTGAAGTGATTTTTTAAAATGAAATTTGGTTCTCTTCCTTTGGTAGACAGAAAGAAGATAAACAAATTTATAGGATAAAATTTATGTTTGCTTTTGATTCCTAAAAAAAGTGGAAAAAAAATAAAAGAGACAATTTCTCCTTAGCCAGGCAGTGAAGGAATTACTCTTGCCTTTCCAATTGGGAGGGACATTTAAGACTTGGATGGGACAAATGTCAGATTTTATAACAATCACAAATATGACTTGTACACTCAGGCCTGGGAGGGATGTGTACTAGTGGGAAGGGTGGGGATAGCATTTAGAATAAGAACTGTTCTTAACTAGAATCACAAGTTTGGATTGCCTAGTAGTTTCTTATGACTAATTTCTGGTTCTGTTGACAAAACCCAATTCTTAAATGGGAAGAAATAGGTTCACATTACATAAAATATGAATCTGTTCAGACCTTTCATAGAAAATGATAGACATGGACACAAATTTATATCTTACATAGATCAGTCAGAAGTTAGCAGCAGATCATTAAACCACTTTAGTTGTTTTAAATTAGTAAGGAATTTAATGCTTTCAAATTTGGTAGAAGGACTCTAAGCTGATGTCTGCATGGATGACCAGTAGAGACCCTGCAGAACCTGCATGTCATAAGCCTTCCTTTCGCCACCATTATCAGGTACCAGTAACTCGGAGTGCAGACTTGACTTTGACTGAACCTCTGCTGAGGTCCACCCTAGTAAAATGAACACCCTGCCTCTTGATACCTATGAAGTTAGATATGAACACTGGAACCCCTGAACTACTTCGACAGGAAAATCACAATGACTGACCAACACAGAGTCACATTCTGCTTCATACATGCTTTCCAAATCATACTCAAATACGCTGTTAAAGAAAGTTAATTTTAAGTCATAAGATAGCAGGAAAATAGAATATTCAGTTTCTTGGTTTCTGGTATCACATAAGATGGTGGTTTTCAAATTTTGCTGTACAATAAAACTACCTGGGAGCATTTAGAATCTTAATAGGTAGTTATAACTCACCATAAATCAATTCAAATATCTGTTAAACCAACAAACAAACACACTGCAGTTGATCCCACGATGCCATCAGTGTTGAATCACAGATAAAAGACATCCCGTTTCAAATTTCATTGCACATATGCATCAACTGGGTATTTTGTAAAAATGTAGAATCTGTTTCAGCTGGTCTGAGTTGCAGTCCAAGACTGTATTTCCAGTAAGCTCTCAGGTGATGCTGATGCAGGTGACCCTTTGAGTAGTAGAGATACTACTGCAGTGGGTCCCAAGCTTCAGTGTGCTTCAGAATCATCTGGAGGGTGTGTACAACCACAGACAGTAAAGGCCAACCCAGAGTTTCTAATTCAGTCAGTCTGGGGTGGGGTCTGAGAATCTGCATTTTTGACACGTCCTTAGGTGACATTGAAGCTGTTCTGGAGAGCAGAGAATCACTGATGCAGAGCATGCTACAAAGGAGTTGGAATGGGGTTGAGTAAGCGAATCACCAATCTGCAACAGATGGCCACCATGTGGAGTTTCTAATGAATTCAAAGAGTTTAAATTCCATTTGGATGCAACAGATAGAGAGGGACTCAGAGGAGAAAATAAAATGAAATTACTTACACCAATCCAGTTGCCTTTATCTATCTTCCTTCCATCCATGAAATGATTGGTGATTTAGGTGGGGAGACTTCACAGGAACATATTTCTGGATGGCAGAAGCAAAGAGACAGAAAGAGAATATTAGTCTTCGCTATCACAGCAAACATACAGGACTATTTATCTCCACATTTTACTCTTTTGAAAACCAAAGGAAAAAATCTGAATGTCAGATGAATGGAAGAAGCAATCATGCCTTTCCCATAGGAAAAGGTTGCAAGTGATATCCAATTTACTGCTAATTTGTTAGACACACATCAGATGCTGGGGATTGTGTCTTCACTGCAATGCACTCTGGGGGAAAATTTTCCCAAATGCATCATCAGCCACCAGCTTTTAAAAAGAGTGTTATCATAAACTAGGAAAATAAAATAGGCAGAGGGCAATAGAGTCCTCAATGTGTATTTTATTGTAATTTACCCTGTCAGAGTTTCACTCAAAATCATGGCTTGGGATTACACTGTATTAGACTACCACCTAGTCCCCCAGTATTATTTCTTCTACTCCATATTCACAAGGTACTAGACTCTCAGATTGGAGGTCCAGCCTCTCACTCGTGGTTACTGCATAAACCAAGTGAGCCTGAAAATAACATGATCTGAGACTCCATGACCTCTGTTCTTTGAAAAGCAAGGCAGCTAAGCACCTGGACTTAAAGTACCACAGCCTTTAATAAAGATGACAGAATTTTGTGTTAGAAGAGAATTTGAAAATGGTTTCCAATTTATTTTTTGAATTTTGATTCAACATGACTACAATATCTTCCCCAATCTTGGCCCCAAGGATTTACAACCTTTTCTCTGACACTATTAGAAAGTCTATCAAAACCACTGAAATGTAGGCCTTGGAACTACAAAGGCAGATAGGACAGTGAGTTGTTTTTACTCATAATAGTTCTGAACACCAAACAAAAGTTTTATTTTTTCCTTATAGCAATCAATTCTCTGATTCTCCAGATGCCAACTGATTGTACAACAATTCTGTTCAATTATGACACTTAACTGCTCAGAGTTAGTACAGACACTACAGGTTAAATCCCACAAGACTGAACCCCTATCTCTGATGCTAGTTGAAAGTCCCAGAATGAAAGGCTATAATTTGGGATTTCCTATGACCTCCTGCTCCAGGTGTGACAACTTGCTAGAATGGCTCATAGAACTCAGGAATATCCCTTAATTACCAATTTATTATAAAGGATACAACTCAGAAGAATCAAAAAGAAGAGATGTGTAGTGCAAGTATTGGGGAGGAAGGTATGCAGAGTTCCCTGTGCTGTTAATGCTCCATCTTTCAGCACACTGTGTTAACCAAGCTCAAATCCCATAATTTAAGAAGATTTTATTACATAGATATGATTGATTAAATTACTGACCATTGATAATTGAAAAAAAATCTCCAGTTTCTCTCTCTTCCCTGCAGGCTGGGTTAGGGATTGAACATCAATCAAAAATCCAAGGCTTGGGTTTTCTGACAACCAGTCCCCATTATTTAGGGACCCACCACAAGTTTCCTCTTTAAAATAAAAGACACACCTATCATCCTTATCACTTAGGGAATTCCAAGGGTTTTAGAAGGTCTATACCAGGAATTAGGATAAAGACCAAATGTCTTCCTATCATACCACACATAAGATTTACAGTCTTTGAAGTTCTTGCAACCAAAATATATATATGTGTGATGTGTGAATAATGAATTGGCAACAGGTTTTGGGTAACATAAGTATATATATATATATATATATATATATATATATATATATATATATGTAGGACATGGGCACAGTAATATAATCAACAATAGAGTGATGCATTATCTTTGAGTGTTATAGATATTTAGAGAAGAGAGGATTAAATCACCAACAGCAAAAATAGCCTGAATCGTCATTCTTCAAAGTAAATGTGGAGGTTATTTCCTTAATTTGTGCCAAATTAGGCATAGACTCAAAAAGAAAAATTTTGAAGTACCATTCTTTCAATTTGAAAACATTGGTCAAAAGGAGAGTGTGAAATCGGCAATGGAATGAGATGCATGGATTCATCTTCCCCATCTCCGATCTGTCTCCGAACCTTAGGGGAGGGGGAAGTTTACAGGAAGATGGATGAAAAGAAAATTTATAGACATTAGATGAGTGGGTGCACCCTGGTGGAGCAGCAGCTAGGTCAATTGCCTCTGAAGGAGTGCAGGCCACATATCCCTGGGTTCGAGTGCCAGTTCTGGGGGGAAAAAACCAGTGTGAATGCTAAATTAAGAAAAAACACTTTTTCCTTCCTCTTTCTGCCTACCTGCCTACTCACTTTCATTTCTGCCTACATCCTTCCTTTAAAAAAAACTAGATGAGTGAAGTCGGGAGGTACAGGACCACCTTCCTCATCAAGGGAAGAGTAGCCTGTAACCTCCTAAAGGAATCTCAGCCCACGATTTGGCACCAACACAAGTATAAAACAAAGGTGATAGTATTGAAGAAGGCAGGTGGAGAAATGATGGTGAAAGAGCATTTCAGCACATGACACCTTGCATGAACACCCAGGAACCCTGTGTGGTCCATTTGGTGATGCAATGGTTCTGAGAGAACCAGCAGAACAACAAAGGGAAGGATAGAAGATGCTTTTGGGGGCAAGAAAGTCAAGATGACAGCACGTGGGTAAAACCTTAAGTATTGGAAGAACACTACAAAAACCTAGAGAGGACCAGTTATACCTCACAGGGAACCAATCAAACAGGCAGCCCAGCCTGTCCACTCCTACTGCACAGGTCAGTGACATTCCAAAGGCCACACCAAATGTTTATGTCAAAAAGCTTTAGTTCAGAAAAAAAAATGTGTGTTCTATGATTATAAAGAAAATATAGTTGACTATGCAAATAGGAGTACATATAAAACATAAATTAAAGTCATGATACAGAATAAAATCTCTGAGGGCAAGTGTAATGTGAGCCAATCACAATGGGAGAAGGAGTGTGGGTATGGAATAGGGAGAGGTGACCCCACTAAACTTTGCCCTCTCTGTTTTGCTATAGAAAGTGAAGCTCAAAGGCAGAAACAGCAGCTTGTAATTTATAAAGATGCTGGTGAACGATTTTTTATGTTACCCAAAACCTGTTGCCAATTCATTATTCATACATCAGAGGCTGGGAGTTGTGTTATCAACACCATGTGGCAAGAAAATTCAGTTAAAAAATTATGAATTTTTTCAGCGTATTTTCAGTTGATGATTATTAAGAGAGAGACAGTAGAGTGGCTTCAGAGGTAGGTGAATGCATACAGAGCAGGCATGGAAGAAAAGAGCATTATCAGAATGAGTGGTCAGGCATACCCTGGTGGCCTCGAGGAGAAGTCCACTGTAGATTCATCCACATGGGACCCAGGTTTACAACCCAGGCCAGGAAGATCAACCAAGATGAACAGCTAAATAAAATGAAGTGCTTCTTCCTCTCTCTTCTTGCCTGCCTACTTGCCTTAATTTCTGTTTGCACCTTTTCTTTAAAAAAAAAAAAAAAGAGAGGCAGAGTGGCCTTAAGACTAAGTTAAGCATGTTTAAGGGATAGATGTAGAAGAAATCAAAATAAATGGAAAATAGGAAAAGACAGAGGAAAGATGACATTTCTCCTCAGCTGAAAAACTTTACAGTGAAAAAGAAACGGTTATTTCAAAGGGTGTAGAGAAGAGTTTTTGTGTCATCCTCATTTAACACCTCTTTGTCTATGTTATAGATTGCAGAAGAACAATGAAAAATATAACAGAAATAGAGGGAAGTGTAAAGGAGTGAAGGCCCGAAGGAAGAAAGTAGGGCTCACAGAGGAGGTAGAAGGGAATCTCCTTTTCTAAAACAGCAGGAGTGGAGCACAGGACAAAGGAATTCTAGACCATGCTCTGTGTTCAACACAGAAAAGTGCTCATTGCTTACAGCATGATTTCTCAACCGTGGCACTGTGAACTCGTTGGACCAGATCATTCTTATGGTGAGGGGCATCCTGACCTCTACCTATGGATGCTAGTAGCAAGCTTCCAGGTAAAACAGAAAGTCAACAGACATTATTACCAAATGTCTTCTGGGACATGAAAAGGCGAATTTGTCCTTGTTGAGAACCACAAGTTTAGAGAGACTCTTGGGAGGTCCCACAGTGAGGAAGTAGTCCCCCATTTCACAGAGGACCTTACACCTCCAACAGGAAAGTTCTTATGGGGCAAAGCAAATACGTAAAATACAGTGTAGACACATACAAAGGATGGGGTACTGGTTAAATACCACTAGAAAACCTCCCTCCCTCATTAGCAGTCTCTTGAAGCATCAAGGTTCCATGGTTTGCTTAGAGTAATTCTCTGCCTCTCCAAAGGGCAGTCATGAATCTCCCAAAATCCTTATCATTGCTACATATGCTATGGAAACTGAGGTTTATTGCAGACACATCTCTGGTTTTGTAAAGTTGTCTTGTTTCTTAGGTTCAAAAGCCTGTGGGATATTTACAGTAAATTTTGGCAGTCACTAACCTTTACAATTACACACAAAAGGGTGAGTGGAGGGCCACAGGATGGGTCCTCACAGCCTTTCAAAGCCTCAGGGTCACCTAGCTCCTGTCTCATAAGCCATGGGATGAGGAGTATTTTCCTGGGCAAGCAGGCATGTGTGACTAGTCTCTGTATTCTCAGAGGAGTTATGTGGGGTACGGATGGGAAGAGATAAATAAACTAGAGATTCTAGCTCTCCCTTTAAACTGATAAGAATAACAAGTTCACCATATGCAGGTATAAACTCAAGGATGCAAACCACTCTGTGGTAAGGAGCTGCCTTTTATTTTATGCCCTCTCCCTCAAATCGCTCCTCATCTCTAGTCTCTACTGTCATAAAACCATTGGTGGCAGTGACCATTTCTTCACATACTAGGCCTCTGAAGTAGTACAGTTACAAGTAGTTTCCAATCTAAGCAGTACATAGAATTAGCAAACTTTTCCTGGGCCTCAACAAAGCCATATGTGCTGTTGTTCAGTTAGACAAATTATTACACCCTGCTGACCAAGCCACTGAACAAGTTGAGGGACACAATGGAGAAAGTTGAGGGGAAAAAACAAAGACTCCCCTCTCCTAGTGATTCTGGTCAAGGTATATCTTCCTGTCTACTTTTATGGAGAAAAATATTTCCAAGGAGATGAACTAGGTATCCGAAGAAGGAATGTCTCTCACCTTCCACTTGCCACTCAGGAGGATAATTTATTTTTCCAAAATCCACACTGCATTATCCCTTTCACAACTTGAAAATAACTCTTCTGAGGGCAGAGGACGTGTGCTATAAGGGAAAATCCCTGGATTTACCCAATTATTCATTCATTCAACATATATTGACTCCAGCAGTTTCTACAGTTCTGTGGATAAATAATGATTAAGATCTGGACTGCTGTGGCCCTCCTGGATTGTGATAGGAGCTTGTGATGCTAATCGTCATTTTCCTTCAAACAGCTGTTGGCCTTTAGGCTTCTTTTATGAATAAAATGAAGGGTTAGGACTTCATCTTAAGTTCTAATCAGTCTTTAACATTCATGACTGATGAGTTCAAATACAGCAATGGATCAAAAAATATTTGACCTAGGCTGAATTGTGTTCCATAGCTATATTCATGCTGCCTTTCTAATCCCCAGCATCCTCAGCATGTGACCATATTTGGAAATAGGGCCTTTACAGAAATAAGCTAAAACAAGGTTAAACCAATGGGTCTTAAACCAATATGACTGATATCTTTAGGAAATGAAGTTTAGACAGTCACTGAGAAAAGGCAGTGTGAAGACAGTGGGAGAGACAGCCATCTGCAAGCCCAGAGAGACCTCAGAAGGAACCAACCCTGTCAACGTGTTCATCTCAGACTTCTAGCCTCTAGAACTGTGAAAGTACATTTGTATCGTTTGTCACCCAGTTTATAGATTCGGTTGTGGCAGTCCCCCCCGTCCCCTCCTGCCCGGCTAACACAGTCTAAATCAATATACACTCAGAGACAGCTTTTGAAAAAAGTGCACAGCCTGGTTTTAACTCCTTACACTGAATGATAATATCCAGGTACTAGGCTCAAGCTATATAAACATTTGAAGAAGGACTAGTAATACATCTGTTGTCACCAGTGTCCGATGTCTGAAGTCCACTGCTCTACAGAATTAAGGACACATCAGAGTGCTTAATCTTAATCCCTATTGATGTCCTCAGTCTTTTTGGTTATGTTCTTTATTTTGATGGAGACATTTACTGAATTTGCACTGCAAGTCAGATGCTGAGTGAAGCACAGGTGAAGAGGACACCCTCCTGAGGCCTCCGCTATCACCAGTCTTTTGACTTCTTCACACCTCACTGGGTTCCCTTCTAAACAAGGCAGAGATATAGGTACAGCTTGCTTTGTGGGGATATTTTGCAATTTAATTACTAAATGCTTGTTGCAGCTCTCCATGAAGTCTTTTGATGAAACAAACTCTAACTACAAAGAGCTGTTTAATATGGAGGTAGAGCCTGGAGGCAAAACAGGCTCCAGCAAGGCCTAGCTCCTGTTTATGCAAATGAAGCCTCTTAATCCACCTGGCAAATTACTGAGGCAGCAGTTAGTTCAGTCAGGGGCTCTGTGGGTGTCCTTGCAACTTCCTATTCCTCTCTACTGTTTGACTTCAATTGTTTCAGTGTATTCCTGTCATGAAGTCCCAGTAGTGGACCTTGACACTGATGCGCAGGTGCTATTACTCTGGTGGGGTTGTACGGCAGTTGACTCACAACCTTAGTGACTGAACTAATTGGCTTCATCACTGTTTAGTCACTGTCATCTTCTTGGAGGAGAGCCCTGAGGGGATGTACAGGGAGGGTGGGTTTTGCAGAGTTGAAAGGCGATAGAGACTTTTATCTCCAAGCCTTGAGTATCTAGAAGCCACAAAGAGAGGAAACAGCAGAAAGAAGGGGTGGGCATGATAGTAGGAAGTTGGAAAGGCGGTACTTCAGTGGTAATTTGGCCCAGGGACCCGCTTATCCTTGAAGTTATTTGCATTTACATTAATGTTTTTAAAAGGGAGCTTGTAAACACCAGAGATAGGATTAAATCAGGGCTCTCCAACAAATGTGCAGAAAATGATTTACAGGTGTGCCAGAATGTGTACAACTTCTCTTCAACCCTTGGAGTAGTCTACTGGCCTGGAAGAACTGGTCCCCAGACCTAGCTTCCTCAACAGCTGGAATTTAAAGAAGTTTCTAATTCCCTCCAATTTAAACAACATGCAGAAAAATGGTGGTTTTTTTTCCCTATGTACCATGATGGGGGAAAAAGTAGGAAAAGTTGGATTAAATTACCTTCCACAGCTTTCTCTATTTCCACTGCTTCCTCTTTCATTCTTCCCATTGATTCTCTACACAACATCCAGGTGGATCCTGCTAAAACACCCTGCCTTCGCTCAAATCCTTCCAAAATTGCCCATTGTTCTTAGGAGAAAAACCCTAACATGAAAAACAAAGGCCTGTACATTTTAGGCCATGTATCTCAATATCTTCCAACTCATTTTCCCCAGTTAATCACGAAATCATGCAGACCCTCAATCCTGGGTTTTTCTACATGATGCAAACTATTTGTAATACCACTGCCCACTGCCCACCATTACACCACCACACCACTACCCCACCACACCACCACAATACCACACCACCACACCACCACGCCACCACCACCTCACACCACCACCACCTCACACCACCACCCCAACACAGTACCAGCACCACACCACCACCACACCTAGAAAACTCCCACTTGCTCATAAGGGAAGAAATTGTATCTGTTTTGCTCACCATTGCTATCAAGTGACTAGTAAATGTTTCACAAGTGGCAGTATTTCTTAGAAAGGTGGTTAGATGAATGAGTTTCTTAATGGAGAGTTGAGAGCTTGCTACTTTTAACTTTTTTAAAAAATTCTTTGTCTCTATTTTGCTTTGCTTTTAAAATTCTATAGCAGTACTGGAAATGAAATAGTTTTTCCTCATTGCATCTCCTCTAACAGATCTCATCATCCCTGGCCACATTATAAGCAGAAACTTGAACAGAATTAGGATTCTATTATCATAGAAGGTTGGGAAATAAACATTGCATAAGAAACTCCTAATGCTTTCTGTAGTTTTCAAAAGAGAGAAAAAAAGAGAGGAAGTAATGAAGGAAGGGCTACAATGCAACAAGTATTGAATGCAAAGTGCTAAGTATTGAGAATACATCATACAAGACAAAAGAGACAGAAGGCCTATCTCTTTGCAAAGATTGGACTCTAGTTGGGAATGCATACATTTAGGGGAGTAATTTCATTTGGAACAGAATATTTACAGGAAAACATAGTTGCCGTGGGCAAACATAGTGAGTACATTTAACCAAATTTAATGGGTCAAGCTGATACTTTCTTGAGGATGGGACACCTAAGGTGAGATTTGAGAGCTGGTTATAAGAGAGTAAAGAAATAATGTTTCAGGCTGTATACCAGAGTAAGAGTGGTGAACACAAAAAGCTGACAGAATATCAGGTGGAAGGGCATGTAGATAGTGAGGAGTGTGGAGAAAGAGCCAGAGACTATGCCTTGCAGAATCTTGTAGACCATGTTACAGATTTGGGATTTTATCCCAAATGAAAACAAGTACTTTAAGCTGAGGGACAAAAAGATCAGATTTCTGGTTATGATCACCTCGTACATAGAATAGAGAATGTTTGAGAAGGGCAAATGAGAATGTTAGCTCTCATGCGGAAGATCCCTATTGAAAATCAGATGGTGATGACTGAACTAAGGTGGCAGTGAGACTAAAGAATGGTAGATGGGGTAAAGAAGATTTAGTAAATAGAAGCAACAGGGCTTGGTGGTTTACCTAGCTTAGGGGGTGGGAGTTAAAGGAAAAAGACTTTCTGGAAAACTAGGAGAAATGTGCTGTCCCTTATTACAATGGCGAAAAATCAAGTAGTTTGGTTTATGTAGGGAGTGGATACCAAGTTTAGTTGTCTAAATGTGGGTCTGAAGTTACTGAGAAATATCTCCATTGAGAAGAACTACAGTATGTGCTAGAACACTGGTTCTCAAAGTGTGGCAACAGAGTCAGCAGTTTCAATGTCACCTAGGAACATGTGAGAAATGTACTTTGCGGGCCTTAGCCTCGGCCCACTGAAATTCTGGTGTGGTACTGCTGTTCTAAAATACAGTGTTCTTATACTTACGATTCATTAATTTCCTCAATTAAAGCCAGGCTTTAGGAAAGCTAGGCTGACTAGATATCATGAAAACAACAACTCCTGGAATTCAGATATTGGTTCAAGTCACAAGAGCCCTCTTTAAAAGACTTTGAAGGGATTGAAAGAAGAACGAAAATGGAACAAACATTATTCTGGACCTGGACTACTCTGGGTAGGAAATCATTCTATTTTTCTTCTATTTTGCTGAACATGCTGGCATCACTGGTCTATCACCTTGAATTGTTCCACTTCGATCTCAATGATGGCTTTCTTTAAACAAGTCTCCCTTTCTCCAATATCTCTTGCACCAATTTCAGATGACTGGTAGAAGCATCTTAATAAACACAACTTTTACCATAATTATCCTGAGATTAAAAACGTCAAAGACAAGAGGCGCCTACTCAAGAACTCCAAATTCCTTGACTGTCACCACTCTAGACCTTGCCAGACTGCTCACCCACTGTTTTTCTCTCTAACCACAGCCTGTGCTCAAGTTCAATTGGGCAGGCCAGTATTCCCAAAACATACATAACACTTGCTCATTCTTGTGATGTCCCTCTTGTCCTTTCTTCTTCACCCATACTCTACCATCCATAGCTGATATCCTGCCCATGGTCTGGAAGTCTGTATTTATATTCTGTGTTGGACTGTCTTCTAAACACCTCTTCCCAGTTAACTGTTTAGTGACTTCATACTGGTAGCATGAAATCAGGCATGACAAGAATATTTACATCACAGAAACTGGCAAACATACAAGTCAGGCTTCCCCACCCCACTCCCAGAAATGCAGTTAATAAAAAATTTACCCACACATCACTGCTAAGAAGGGATGAGCCTGTCTTCCTAGAAACCTCTGTAGCAAAGACAAGCTATGGAACAAATTTAGACAACTGCCTAAATTTGTATGTTAAGTGTTATTGGCACATAGCCACTCATATTTGTTGCTGTGATGTTTATAGCTTCCTTCACAATACAATGATAGAGTAGATTAGGTGACAGAGACCCTGTGACCTAAAATATTTTCTGTCTAGGCCTTTACAAAAAAAGTTTGCCAACTCCTTCTTGTTGGCCCAATATTGTGTATTCACAACTTATCGCACACTAGAGGATAGCATTTATTATTTATGATGTTGTGGATGTAATACTTGGAATTCAAAAGATGTAGTTTAAATCTCTACTTGCTAGCTATGAATCTTGGTCAATTCACTTAACTTGCTTATTTTGAATTTCCTCCTCTAAGAAATGGCTTGAATGCAATGTTCTGAAACTAAACATACATGAAAGGAACTTGTAAATTATAAATGATTATGCAAATATAAGGTAATTCCATTGTAATTTATGTGCAGAGCTTCTTTCCCTGATATCTCTCAGGACAGATTCCAGAAATCCTTCATTTTGCCTCCATAAGAGTTGGCATCTTCAATAGTCTTCTGGATGGTGGCTCAATAGGATGCACTTTCTGGTTGCTCCCCACAGACACAAAAAAATCCTCCCCCAAATCACCCATTTTCCTGAGACAAACACGAAGAAACAACTGACACTTCAACTGGTCACAGATCACAATGACTAACGGTGGGTGAGGGCACCCAGCGCAGTTCTCAGCTAAGCCACTGATTTGGATTTGGGACAGATTTCAGTAGTCTTCGGATGCACAGTGGGGCGGAGGTTAGGGATTTCAGTAACAGCTGCTGAGGCAGCGAGAGGAGGGCCCAGTGGGGCTGAGACACAGAGCCACAGAGAGCCAACTATGGAGGGGGTCAAAGGAGAGCTAGTGCACTGGGAACTGAGCTGGAGCCCACGTAGAGATTTTGCACTGAGCGCAGCCATAACCAGAACTCAGCCAAAGCAATCCCCTCCCACATCATTTTGCCCCAGAGCCTGGGGTCCACTGAATGGAAATCCCGCCCACTGCATATTCGCCCACCAAAATACCGCACTTTACATGCCACAACCCCTGGAATACAGTGAGAAAGCAGTCCCAAACCTCAAAGCTACCTGCTAGTGCCACCTTGTGGGTAGAGAAACTGGAGCCTGATTGCCAATCCTGGTCAAGTCAAACCTATACAACACCAAGGACACCAAACCCTCAGAAATATAAACTGAATGCCGAATAGAGCAAAGGCACAGAGAAATATACATGAAACGATGGATCCAATAAAAAAACCAGGGGAAAATTGAATAGAGCAGATGCATGTAAATTACCTGAAGAGGAATTTAGATAACAGTAATTAACAAATTCATGACAATCCAGAAATCAGTAGAGGCAGTAAATGAAAATGTCAGGAAGCAAAGAGAAGAATTTAAAAAAGACATCAAACCAGTAAGAGACATGATGGCTGAATTAAAGAACTCAATAGAGCAGCTCAACAATAGAATGGATGAAGTTTCCAACAGAATCAGTGATATGGAAGATAGGACAGAGGAACTCAATCAAGCAAACCAGCAAAGAGATAAAAAAAATTCAAAGAATCAAAGGGAGCATTTGAGACCTCTGGGATAAGATCAAAAGGAACAACATTTGCATCATAAGGGTCCCAGAAGAAGAGAGAGAAAAAGGGGCAGAAACCATATTTCAAGAAATAATATATGAGAACTTCCCCATTTTGAAGAATGAAGCAAGTCTCCAGATGCAGGAAGCTCAAAGAGTTCTTAATAAAATAAACACAAACAGAAATATACATAGACACATCATCATAAAAAATATCAAAAATATAAGATAAAAAAGACTATTAAAAGCAATCAGATAAAAAGCATCACATAGAGAGGAGCCCCCATAAGACTGTCAGTGGATATGTCAAATGAAACTCTACAGGCCAGAAGGGAATGGCATAATTTATTCAAAGTGCTGAAAGAAAAGGATTTTGAACCTAGGATACTATATCTGGCAAGATTATCATTCAGAATTGAAGGAATGATAAAAACCTTTTCTGACAAGCAAAAGTTAAAGGTGTACATCACCACAAAACCAGCTTTGCAAAAAATATTAAAGGATGCTCTATAAAGCATAAAGGAACTGCATAGAAAAACAGCAAGACAGCAAATATTAAAAGTAGGAAGAAGAGAAGAGAACAAAAATGTGGATAGTTAGAATGAGTGGAAAACTAAAATGCTTTCACATAAAATTAGGTAATAAGCATAGAATTGTGAATGCTAACTTCAGGGTAACCTCAAAATACATGCCCAGGGAGAAAATGAAGAAGAAAATAAAAGGCAAAATCAATTAAAATATAATTGCACCCATGCAAACTAAAAAGAGAAAGAGAACAAACTCATTATTTGGAGGAACATACAAGAGACAAATTATAAAAAGACACTAAGCAGCTATATATCAATAATACTCCTAAATGTTAATGGACTGACCTAACCAGTCAAATGATGCAGAGCGGCCGAATGGATTAAAAAGCATAACCCATCCTTGTTTACATTTTTGATACCCACCTTCTTCCAAAAGATAAACCAAGACTCAAAGTCAGTGGCTGGAAGATAATCCTATAGTTGAATGGCAACCTCAAAAGAGCAGGAATAGCTATCCTCATAGCAGATAAAACAGACTTCCACTTAAGAAGCATAACAAATGACATAGATGGACACTATATAATAATTAAAGGATAAAACCAGTAGGAAGACATAACGCTTATAAACATATATGCATCAAATGAAGGAGCATCAAAATATATCAAGCAAGTATTATTAGACCCGAAGAGAAACATTGACATCAACACAAAAATAGTGGGGGACTTCAATACCCCACTTACAACAATGGACAGCTCAACCAGGCAGAAAATTAACAGGGAAAAAGATACTTTAAATGACCATCTGGAACAGATAAGATCTAATAGACATATACTGATCATTTCACCCAAAGACTGCTGATTTCACTTTCTTCTTAAGCACTCATGGAACATTCTCAAGGATAGATCATAGGCTGGGACACAAAACATCTTTCAGCAAATGTACAAAGAATGACGTCATACCACGCAACTTCTCTGAGCATAAGGACATAAAACTGGAATTCAACCACATAAAGAAAGATGGAAGACCCCAAACCATTTGGAAACTCAACAATATGCTCCCTGAAGGACTCTTGGGTAAAAGAGGGAAGCAAAGAGGAACTTAAAAAATACTTGAGAGAATGAGGACATGAGCTACTAGAATCTATGGGATGCAGCAAAAGTGGTACTAAGGGGAAAGTTCATCGCAATTCAGGCCTGTCTCAAGAAACAAGAAAATTCACAGTAAACAACTTAACTCTATATTTAAAACAACTAGAGAAAGAAGAAAAATTAAAGCTAAAAATCAGCAGAAGAAAGGAAATAATCAAAATTCGAGCAGAAATAAACCAAACTGATGACAAAATGACAATCCAGAAGAGCAGTGAAACCAAAAGTTGGTTCTTTGAAAGAATGAACAAAACTGACAAGCCACTGGCTAGACTCACAAAGAAAAGGGAGAAAGCTCTCATAATTAGGATCATAAGGAAAAGGGGAGAAGTTACAACAGATACCACAGAAATTCAAAACATCATAAGGGACTACTATGAACAACTCTATGCTACCAAAATGGACAACCTTGAGGACACGGACAGACTTCTAGAAAAGTATAGTCTACTAAGACTGAACCCAGAAGAATTGGAAAACTTGAACAGAACAATCACAAGTAAAGAAATTGAAGAAGTAATCAGCGGCCTCCCCAAAAATAGACGCCTAGGACCAGATGGCTTCTCCAATGAGTTCTACCAAAACTTCAGAGAAGGTTCTCAAGCATTGCCAAAATGTTGAACAACAGGGAACTCTCCCAAATACTTTCTATGAGGCTAACAATACACTGATACCAAAAGCCAACAGAGATGTCACCAAGAATGAAAATTACAGACCAATATATCTAATGAACATAGATGCAAACATTCTCAACAAAATATTAGTAAACCAAATTCAACAATGCATCAAAAAGATCATCCATTATGACCAAGTGAGATTCATCCCAGGGATGCAGGGATGGTTCAACATACATAAATCTTTAATGTTATATACCATATCAACAAGAGCAAAGGGAAAAACCACATGATCATATCAATAGATGCAGAGAAAGTATGACAAGATCCAACAAACATTTATGATAAAAACTCTCCATAAAATGGGAATAGAAGGTTTAAACCTCAACATAATAAAGGCCATATATGTAAAACCCATAGCCAATGGGGTCAATGGCGAAAAATTGAAAGCATTTCCTCTTAGGTCAAGAACAAGACAAGGTTGTCCACTCTCACCACTCTTATTCAATGTTGTACTGGAGGTCTTAGCCAGAGCAATTAGGCAAGAAAAGGAAATAAATGGAATCCAAATTGGAAAGGAGGAAGTAAAACTCTCATTATTTGCAGATGACATGATTATATATATTGAAAAACCCAAAACTCTATCAAAAAAGTTCTAGAACTCATCCATGAATACAGCAAAGTGGCAGCTACGAAATCAATTCACAAAAATCTGTTGCATTTTTATACACAACTATCATGTTAGAAGAAAACAATATCATGAAAATCATACCATTTAAAATAGAAGTTAAATGAATGAAATACCTGGGCATATACCTAACAAAGGAAGTAAAAGATCTGTACAATGAAAACTACAAGTCCTTCTTAAAAGAAACAGAGGAGGACACAAAGAAGGAAAGACATCCCCTGCTCATGGCTGGGAAGAATCAATATCATTAAAATGGCCATATTACCCAAAGCAATATACAGGTCTAATGCATTCCCCCCTAAAATCCCATGGGCTTATTTCCAGTAAATAGAACAAAAATCTTAAATTTGTATGGAACAACAAAAGACTGTGAATAGCCAATGCCATCAGTCGAAAAAAAGGACAAATCTGAGGGATTACACTTCCAGACTTTGAACTATAGTACAAAGCTATAGTGATCAAAATGATATGGTACTGGAATAATAACAGCCAGATCAGTGGAATAGAACTGAATCACCAGAAACTGACCCACTCACCATCAGTTAATCTACAACCAAGGAACCAAAAGTATTCAACGGAAAACAGAAAGTCTCTTCAACAAATGGTGGGAACACTGGACAGCCTCATGCAAAAGAATGAAACTAGACCACTCTCTAACTAACACCAGTCAAAAAATTAACTCAAAATGGATTAGAATCTTGAACCTAAGACCAGAAACTATAAAGCTCTTAGAAGACAACATAGGAAAGACTTTCCATGACATCAGTCGTAAAGAAGACTTTGGGGATTCAACTACACCATCAAGGAAAACGAAAAGAAAAATAAACAAGTGGAACCACATCAACCTAAGGAGCTTCTTCACAACAAAAGAAAACATCACCGAAACCAAAAGGAAACCTACTAACTGGGAGAAGATATTTGCATTTGATATTTCCGACAAAGGCTTGTACCTAAAATATATAAAGAACTCATAAAACTCAATAACGGGAGAACAGGCAATTCAATCAAAAAATGAGAGGAGGAATTGGAAGAGACACTTTTCTGAAGAGGATATACAGATGACGAACAGGCACATGAAATTATGTTCTTACTCTATTTGCTGGCTAACAGGGAAATGCAAATTAAAACAATAATGTGATATCACCTTACACCTTAAAGAATGGCTATTATTCAAATGTTTGGAAACAACAAATGATGGTGAGGATGTGGAGAAAAGGGAACACCTTTGCACTATTGGTAGGAGTGCAAATTGGTGCAACCCCTATGGAGAACATTTGGAGATTCCTGTAAAAACTGAAGATGGAAATCACATATGACTCTGTCATTCCACTTCTGGGCATCTGCCCAAAAGATACAAGAGTTGGCATCTTGCATGCATTGGTATTCATTAGGTTATTCGAGAATGAAAGGTGATTGGGGAGATTATCTTTTTAAAATTAATAGTTTGTTTCTTAGCAATGACAAAACAAAACAAAATGGAGAAGTAATCCTGTGGGTTTCTTGCTTTTCCTATTGCCCCACTTGCCACTTTATCCTTACTGTACTATTCTTATCGGAACCTCATGCCCATCGATGCAGAATTCTGCTGTGTGTATTGATTAAAGTTAGTAAATACTTTTCTGCAAAATATTTTCAATTCCCTGGGATATAAACATGAGATGACTTTGTTTCTTGCAACTACCCACCAAATTGGCTTTGTTAAGTTTTTTTTCCCACTAGCTATTCCCACTATTTTCCAGGTTTTTTAAATTTCCCTGTCATTGTCAATATTAGTCTTGTGCCAAACTATTTTGCATCTTTTATCATTTTCACTAATAATTTCATACATATAGGGCAGTTCTGACATAGAGTAGGGGATCAATAAATACTTAGGGAAGCAAAGGATTGTTTTCAGTATTTAATATTCATTTCTCTTCATTTTAAAACTGGTATCAAGCTCAACACCAGAGTTTCTTCTTTCACTTTGCTAGCACTGCTAAGCTTGTCTGGGGCCAGTGGGAGCAAGCTGTGCTCTTCACATACTTCCTCTTACTCTTTTCCACTTCTTTCCCTTAGGTAGCAATGGTACAAGATGCTGTTTTCTTTAGGGGACTGCTATGCTAAGGCTGGAGTTGATTAGACGGGCCTATTGTTATTACCTTTTTTGCCTGCATAATCAATATCCAGTGTCCTCAAAGGGCAGCCATGCACATGCTGTGATTGCCAAGGTCAAAAACACGAGTTCCTTGGAGGAAATCGCTGGGGTCTCTTCAACACATGGTTTCTAGTGAGAAGATTCAGCCGTGACTTAATCTTTGTCAATTCCTCCTTCAACTCCCATGTTGGTGGTTTACTATCCAATGGTGATTGACTTCGGCCACTTAGACTGTTCTCTTGAAAAAATCTTCACCAAGCTCAATAATCTGTGTTTGGTCTACTCAGTCTGAAAGCAGTTCACACATTCCTGCCATGCTAAGTAGCAGAAGTACAAGGTTCTTGGTCTTTAATGCTTCTCCTGACCTCACAGTCAATCTCCAATTCTTTCCTTACATTCTGGTGACATAGGGATAAATAATCAACTTTGCTAGATATGCACCTGCCTAATAAGATCACAAAATGGAAAGTACCCCCCAGTTTGATAATTCTCTAGACTCATTCTGCTGTGACTTCAGGGAAGCCAAAGCCATTATGTGAAAATAAGAGAATTTCTCTCAAGAACATTAGACTTTTTTAGAGTGACCATCCTCTTTCTAAACTAACCCTCTAGCTATAATCATCAGGCAAGGGGGAAGAAAGAGTGGTTGGATTCACAGAACTGATACTGGGATCTCCTGAAAAGCCTTTTAGGCTAGCAGAAAAGCTCTAAATATTGGCAGGTCTCTGGACTTTGTAAATGGATTTCTTGTTGATTTTGGTCTTCACTTTGATTTTACCCATAAACACAAGAAAACTGGGAACATAAGAAAACTCATTTCTACAGCCTATTAGAATTAATCAGTGATACCTTTTAAGTTCTTCAGAATGCTGAAATAGTTACTGATGGTAGAGGAAGAGGTGGTAGGGTCTAGGAGTTAGGAGATTCCATAAGAAGCAGGCATTTCCACTTTCATGAAACATGAAAGAAGAAGATTTTTTTTTTTTTTTTTAAAGGAAAGGTGCAGACAGGAATGAAGCTAAGTAAGTGGGTAGGCAGGAAAAAAGAGGAGAAATAAACATTCATTTATTCTCTTATTTAGTTGTTCATCCTGATCATTGCCCCTAACCTGGGTTGCAAACCATGGGCCTTGGTGGACTACACCCACCAGAGGCTTAGGATTTAACTGCTAACCCACCAGAGCATGCCCAGATTCTATTTCTAAAGTCTTAAGTCTTTAAGTTTCAAGATTGTGCTTCAAATCCAGTGCAGCTTTGGACATGAAGATCTAAACTTTCTGTAACAGGGACTTAGAATCCAGGAAGCTTGTGGAAGGAGCAATGGATGGAAAGCAGATGAAAGCAACAAAATGACTAAAGTTCAAATACACTGAGAGGTTTTGAGGAATAAAAGAGTGATTTTCTTGAAGACTATGGAGTCTGAATTATGAGTCCTAGTAACCCACTATACTATCAGTAAAATGATGTAAAGTGACCATTTAAAACTTTTAATGAGTACTGCTTGAGATTTAAATGTGAGCAATTGTCATTTTTTCATTGTATTTTCTATTTTCCTCCCAGTTAGAGACATCTTGAAAATGTTTAACAGCATTTTTCTGATAGAGTATTTCTTTCTGACACAAAGCCTCTGCCATGGAAATCAGTTAATAATCTGTAAGTGCTCTCAAATGATAAAAAGGAATGGAAATGGAAAAGTAATTGCATGTCTTGCACCTGCCTCCTGAAATTCATTAGCAGCTTATGGTATTCTGAAATCCTCTTTGAGGATGTTAAAAACAATCGCACAATTGTTCTGCCTCATCCTGTACTTCATGATTCCAGCACTTAAGTGGCACAGACACAGAGAAAGGTTTTAGATACATAGCTTATTTTCAGACATTGAGTAGATCTCTGCATGTCATTAATTCTGAATTCTTGCCGCTTCTTAAAAGCACCTGTGTTTGCTTCAAGGGGTCATACCAACATGCAACTGGCAAATTAAGTAAGCAAAGAGAATTCTGAAAACTGATTGTACTTTTAAAGTAATTTCACAAGCAGAAATCTTTAATCAACAGCTTCCTTAGTACTATAATTTATTTAGAAGAAACACTATTTCCTTACAGAGACATGCCAGATACAAAACTGAAAGGTTTAGTTGCATAATTAAGAGAAACTTTCTCCTTTCCGCATCTCACTCTTGATGGTCTTCCAACATTGCACTCTGAACCAATGGCTCCCTTTCTTAATACTGTTTCGATAGGGCTTCTGTGATGTGCTTCATCCAATTTACTCTCCACAGTCATGCTGTGAGATCTGCAGAGCAACATTTTCACACTTCTCATTATTATAGTTGTTCATGAATGAGTATCAGAATATGAAGGGCAATCATTGCTACCCCTTATTGAGCATCTACTCTCTGGTGCTGGTGCATTGTTAGTACTTTGTAAATTAACAATTCGAGAAAACATCCTATTTTCAGCTGATTTTATAGTGGGAACTGAGGATGGGAATGATTGTGACAGATTCAAGTCTACCTATCTCTCTGTGCAAAGTTTTGCCTCAGTAAGAATAGTATAAAGTTCTTATTTGGTCTCTGCTAAGACTTCTAGGGACCATTTTCTGGTGAAACTAAATTATTCCTGTCAAGAGTAGAGTAGATCTGCACAATTTATCAAGAATTGATTTAAATCAACTCCCTGTGGATAAAGAGTTTATGAGGATATCCCCCTGCCCTTGGGAATTTACATTTCACCTCCCAGACTAGATTAGCCTGGATCCAGAGAAATAGATGGAACAAGTTTATCCATGAAGTGGCAGACAAAAAGTGTTAAAGAGGACTGGAAGAATGACTTCAAGTTCAGGAGGGAAGAGGGAATTGAGATGGGCCAATCAAACCTGTTGAGATTTTGATAAGGGACAACACAGGGAAAAGGGGGCCTTGAGAACAAGGAAGCAGATGTACAAGTCAGCAGGAGATTAGCTAACTGCCCAAACTGCTGGCATATTAAAGATGATGCAGATATGCTGAAGATAAACTAGCCGAAAGGACATTTCCTTATCAACCCATAACAATACATGGAATCCCACTCTCAAGGTATATAAGAACTGGCCTAGCTTAGAAAAAGTGCAACTATACTGTCCAAAGAGAAATCCTCTCTGCCTCTCTGTCTTCTAATAAACTTGCTGTGTGCTGTTATAGAGCACCTTTGTTGATTCTTTCTCAGACTGACACCACAGTGCAGAATATATCAGTACCCTGTGTCTACATGCGATAATGTCAGTGAAAGGGTAGGACAGCAAAAGATTGTTCAGATCAAATTTCAACCCAAAGCAATCAATTCTGCCACAAGTAAGAACTTACCCCGCTCTTATATAGTCCTTGGGGCACAGGGCTCCTAGAACATAAGACGGAGGAGCAGAAAGGTAGTGGTTCTAGATGTTTCCCCAACCCAAGGATTCAGGGGGAATTGTGGATTCCCTTGGGCTGTGCTAATTGAGCTCAGCTCCCATTAATTTTCTAAATAGTCACTGCTTAGTTGCTATCAATCCTACCTGGCCTGAACTTTCTTTGCCATTCACAATCAAAGGATAATATAGGCAGAAGTCAGACTACTAAGCATTCAGTCCCTAAACAACCTAGCTTTGGTCAACTGTCCATTCAGAGCCATGTCTCTCTAGGAACCACTCTTGTCACTGTTCCTCACCCAAGCAAACTCCTATAAAACAACTGCTGTTTTGTTTTGTTTTTATGATCTTTCACCCTCTCATGTTGAGTATACTTATAAACTATTCTAGCATTTTCTACATATATAAGCTTTTCTCTTGGATATGTATGTATTCTTAAAATTACAGTGTCATTAAAAAGGGTCATCAGAGTTCTTGGTAAATAGTAGGTACCCAATTATCACCGATCGCTTTACTTATTTCTCTTCCTCTTGCAATTCACAGAAAAAGAAACAGATTAGAAATGATGCAGAAGTCACAGACCTAAAATTATTCGTCCTAAGAAATTAACCTGCAATTGTGAGAATGTGGGAAGTTTAAATTCATGTTCTATCTATTGAACAAAACTGTCTAAAAATACAAACAAAAGGACATCTGTTGTATATGATCTAATTCTCTCTCTCTGGGGTGTGTGTGTGTGCACACACATGCACTGGAGTTACAGAGTTGTAAGTTATATACAGTAAAATTCAATTATATTAAGTGCACAGTCCGTGGGGTAGCAAATCCACAGAGTTGTGTAACCAACACCAAATTAGAACACAGACCTGTCATCACCTCAGAGCCAGTCCCTGCCCCTTTTTAGTTAATTCTCTTTCCCAGGTCTCAGGCCCTGGTTTTGATTTTTGTTACTATGGTTCTGTCTTTTCCAGAATGCCATGTAAATGGACTTACACAGTTTACAACCTTTTTAAAAACTGAGAAACAGGTTTTGAAATTATTGAAGGAAAAAACCCAGCACACATCTCCACAGTAAGTCATTCCTTTTCTTCCTTGTTCCAGTCCTCAGAAACCGCCCGTCTACTTCCAATCTCTGTGAATATGCTTATTTTGGACATTTCTTATAAATGAAATCATAAAATATACGGCCTTTGGTGTTTGGTTTCTTTCATTTAGCTTAATGTTTTTAAGAATCATCTACGTTGTAGCAGGTATCAGTACCTCTTTATTATGTCTGAATAGCAACATTCCACTAGATGGAACACCATTTTGTTTACTCATTCCTCAGCTGATGGGTTATTTCTACTCTTGGGTCATTGTGAATAATGCCACTATGAGCATTCATGTAATTTTTGTATGAGCAGATGTTTTAAATTATTTTGAATTTATAACTACAAGTGAAACTTCTGGCCCTTGTAGTTACTCTGTCTTTACTGAAGTGGCAACGGAAAATAGTTCGGCAGATACATTTCAACTGGATTTGTCTTTTAAAGTCTTTTATCATTTTTATAGCCTTTTTTTTTTTAACATAGTATAATACTTCTGAAATTCCTCCACATTATTGCTTTCTTGTTTATTATTGAATAGTATTCCATCCTGTTGATATACTATAATTTATTTACCCATTCATTGATGAGTATTTGGGCTGTTTCAAGTTTGGGGCATTTATAAATAAAGCTATTATAAATATTCTTTCCAAATTTTTTGTCTGGAAAAATCTTCATTTAGCAAGTACATCCTGATCTTTTTAAGAAATAGGCTGGTTTTCATTGATCTATATACCATTTTATTTTGCACCACGGTCTTGAAAGTTTCTTGTCAGCATATATACACACACACATATATATGTGTGTGTATATATATATATATATATATATATATATATGTCTGTGGTTTTAAATTTCTTATTTAACTTGCAATATCTAGTGATATTGAGTTTTTCATTTTCTTCTTTTTATTTCGTGGACAAATTTTTTTGTCTAATGTTTTAAATTAAGAAACTTTTAAAAGAGAAGTTCTATATGTACAAAAATGAGTAAATAGGACAGAGTTTTCATATACTATCTCACCACCACCATCACTTAGTTTCCACTATTATTAACATCTTGCCTAAGTGTGGTTCATTTATTATAATTAATGAGACATTGATACACTACTATTAATTCAAGTCCATAGTTCATATTAGGATTTATTCTTTGTTTTGTACATTCTATTGATTTTGACGGATGTATAATGACATATCCACCATGGAGTATTATAAGAATGGTTTTCCTTCCTTAAACATTTCCTATGTTCCACCTATCCATCCCTCCCTTTCTCTCCCCCAAACCCTAGGCATCCACAGCTTTTTTTATCATCCAGTTTTGATTTATCCAGAATGTCATATATTTAGAATTAAAAAGTATACGGATTTTTCAGATTAAATTATTTCAAGGTTCTTCCATGTTTTTCATGACTTAATAATTCATAGCTTTTTATTGTTGAATAATATTTCATATACAGATGTAATACAGTTTGTTTACCCATTCACCTATTAAGTAAAATTTTATTGTTTCAAAGTTTGATAATTATTAATAAAACTTCTATAAATATCTGTATACAGGTTATTGTGTAGACATAAATTTCAACTGATTTTGGTAAATACAAAGTACTGTAATGCTGGATTGTACAGTAAGAATATATCAGTTTGTAAAAAAGATGCTAAAATGTTTTCCAAAATGGATAATCAATTTTGTATTTTCACCAGCAATGAAAGAGAATCCCTATTGTCAGAGATTTTTGCCAGCACTTGGTGTTGTCAGTGTTTGAGATGTTAACTATTTTAATAGGTTTATAGTAATATCTCATTGTTGTTTTAGATTAAAATTTTCTAATTATATGTGATGAGAGCATCTTTTCATGTACTTATGTTTATCATCTGTTTATATTCTTTGACAGTCTATTCAGGCCTTTTCTCCATGGAATTGCTTGTTTTCAAATTGTTGAGTTTAAGTTTTCTTCATGTGTTTTAAATCCTAATCTTCTTTTAGATATGTATTTTGCAGGGATCTTCTCCCAGTTTTTGGCTTGTTTTTTATTCTTTCATTAACAATATGTTCACAGAGCTGAACTTTGTTAATTTAATTAAGTCCAAGTTTCAAAATTTTTCAGATTGTGATTTTGCCTAAAAAGTCATCACTAACCACAAACTCAAGTGGACTTTATATATTATCTTCTAGGAGTTTTATAGTTTTGCATTTTACATTTAGGTCTTGGGTAAATTTTGAGTTAATTTTTGTTTAAGGTGTAAGGTATGTATCTAGATTCATATTTTTGGATGTGGATATTTAGTTCTGGTACCATTTGTTGAAAAGGCAATCTTTCTCCATTGAACTGTCTTTGCTCCTTTGTCAAAGATCATTTGACTTTACCTATTTATGAGCTCTCTGTTATATTCCATCAATCTATTTACCTCTTCCTTTGCCATACCATACTGCCTTGATTACTCTTGCCCCTTACTAAACCTTGAAGTCAAGTATCATTGGTCTTTGAGCTTTGTGCTTCAGTGTCAATATTGTGTTGGATCTTTTATCTTTAGAATCAGTTTGATGAATTTACTTCCTGAGATTTTGATTGAGAGTTCATTGAATTTATAGATCAAGTTGGAATGAACTGGCATTGTGACACAAATGATTCTTTTTATGGAATGAAATATCTCTCCATATTCAGGTCTTCTTTGATTTGTTTCATCAAAGTATATTTTGCTCATATAGTCTTCTATATATTTTGTTCTATTTATACCTAAGTTTTCATTTTTGTTATTGCTAATGAAAATAGTATTGTATTTCTAATTTCAAATTCCCATTGTTTATTGCTGGTCTATAAGAAAGCAATTGACTTTTGCATACTGCCCTTCTATCCTGAAACCTCATTTTAATTGCTTAACATTCTAGGAAGATTTATGATGATTACTTGGAATTTTAGATCCCAATGAGCACAGCATCTGCAAACAAATGCAGTTTATTCCTCCTTCCCTAGCTATATACTTCTAAGTCTTTTTCTTGTGTTACCTAAGCTAGAACTTCCAGCACAATGCTGAGTAACAAGAGCAGACCCTTTGTCTTGCTCTTAATCAGAGCAGAAAACACCTAATTTATAACTTTTAAGTATATTTTTTTTAGATGATCTTTCTCAGGTTGAGTAAGTTTCTATTTCCATTTTCTGAGAATTTTTTTCTATCATAAATGGGTGTTGGTTTTGTAAAATTATTTTTCTGAATTTATTGATAATGATCATATGACTTTTTGATTTAGCCTGTTGATGTGATGGATTACAATAACTGCTTATCAATTGTTGGCATTACCTTGCCTATCTAGTTTAAACCCCACATCGTAATGGTGGAATGATTAGACATTTGTTGGATTTAGTTTGCTAATATTTTGTTCCTCAATGATTTAGGTCCATGACAAATATTACTGTGTTTTCTCTTTCTTGTAATGTCTCTGATTTTGATATAAGATGTATGTTAGTCTTATAGACTGAATTAAGAAGTATTCCCACTGCTTCTATTTTCTATGATATGTTGTGGAGAACTAGAATAATTCTTTCTTTAAATGTGTGGTAGAATTTACTAGTGAACTCATTTGAACTGAATGTTTTCTGTTTTAGAAGATTATTAATAGTGATTTAATTTCTTTAATAGAAATAGGCCTATTCAGAATATATACTTCTTCCTATTAAGTTTTCATATAGTGTATTTCAAGCAATTTATTCATTTAATGTAGGTTATCCAGTTTTTATGCACACTTATTCATAATATTCTTAAATTTTTTAAATCTATAAAATCAACAGCGATGGTCCCTCTGATGTTAGCAACTTGTGACTTTTTTTTGTCTGCCTACAGGCATATCAATTTTACTGACATTTTTAAAGAATCAACTTTGTTTTTTTAATTTTCTCTATTAATTTCCTATTTTCAATTTCTTTTATTTAAGTTCCGTTTTTACTAGTTTTTCCTTATGCCTATGTCGAATTTTGTTTTCTATTCTCTTTCTAGCTTGCCATGGTAGAAGCTAATTGGTTTTAGATTTTTTTTCTTCTCTACTGTAATAAGCATGGAGTTTGTTATGAAGTTCCCAATAATCACTGCTTTTTCTTCATCTGACAAATTTTGATAGACTTCACTTTTACTTTCATTTAAATAAAAATATTTTTAAGTTTCTCTTGAAACTTCTCCTTTGACTCATGTGTTAGTTAGAAATATGTTGTTTAATATCCAAGAACTTCTAACTATCTTTCTGCTATTTCTAGTTCAATGTCATAGTGATAAAAAAGAATACTCTGTGATTTTCTATTGTTTAAATTTTCTAAGGTGTTTTGAGGTCCAGAATATAATATATCTTGGTGAATATTCTGTATCAGCTTGAATAAACAAGTAAATGAGAAAAATGCACATACATTATTATATATGATAGTAGAAATTTTGTGTAAATTCTTTTTTTTAAACATTTTTACTGAACTATAATATAATGAAGTGAATTTCCTATATATTAAATGTCTAGCTCAGTAAAATTTTATAAATGACACACATTATGTGCTACTCTCCAGATCAAGAAATAGAGTATTACTAAGATTTCACTGGCAATCACAATGAGTTCACTCTGTACTATCATAACTTCTTCAAAATGGTGATTGAGCACAACATATGAGAGAGAAATTTTTAAAGAGGAGAGATATCAAACCAACTACAGTCCTACTGCTGAATTTGGTCACGATGGTCTACCTCCTAGTCTACTACCCAACTGAAATTCTGTCAATCTCAACCAGGTTAAGTGATTTGCTTGATGATGTTACCTCATATTTCATCCCTAAGTGTCCCTGGTTACCATGTTTGTCAGCCTGCTGTTGATGTAATTTTCTACTCATAGATAAAACTGAGCATGGGACATCCAGGAAATGACCAAAATGGAGTACCTGACCTATTAGGCAGCAGAAAATTCACCTTCTTTTGATAATCAAGATCAATTACCTCTGTCAATATGGCAGTTCTTTTCTTTGCTTATCATTCCCCAAAATGAGAAATCCCAAGTGATGAAATTTTCAGTGGCAGTGGGAGGTGGGTGCTGACCAGACAATATCTGTAGTTTTGCATTTAGTATGAATCTTGCTTTGATCCATGATGGAGCATTACCTCTGTTGAAAACAACACCTCTAGATCTATGCTCTCTAATATGGAAGCTACCAGATAGTCACGGATGTTTAATTTTAAGTTGAATAAAAATCAATCATTTAGTCTCACTAGCCACACTTCAAGAGCTTTATAGGTATATTTGGTTACTGGTTACCATGATGGAAAACACAAAAAATCTTTCAACTATAGTGGAAAATTCTATCGGACAGCGCTGCTCCAGACTGATATATTCTACTAGTTAGAGGCACAGTGCCATATAATGGCCATTTGATATATATCTATATTTGAGATATATATATGCATATATGAGATGCTATCAAGATAAATATGTACAATTGACACGTCTATGTATATATCTATAGCTATCTCTATATAATCTATATATGTATACTATAGATCTACATATACATTTATGGGTGCTATCAATTTCTCATCTCTAATTTGCCACTTTTAGCTAGCTTTCAAGAAGGCAGTGCTTTCTCAGGCTGATAGTCTCTGGGCTATGAAATACGGATAGAACAAGAGATAGCTTGGGCGATATGGGCAGCAAAGGCAAACCCATAACAAAATTTGTATGTATCCCAACTAGCACAGCTCCTGGCTTTTAACAGGGTAGAAGGGGTCTTATGTAATCAGCTTGTTATAAAGTAGATGATTAAGCTCATTAAAGCACAGAAACATATAATGGCTTCAGAATTTTTCTCAGCTGCCAACAGACTGGACATTCATCAGCAACAGTAACTTGATCACTCTTAGGGCAAGGGAATCTATGCTCTTAGCCCAAAACATAATCTCCATTTCTTTAGACAGCAATTCCTTCCATAGGCCCATTGTGCAAGCTCTATCATGATGGAGTGCAAGGAAAGACTGAAATCCATTGGATGAATCATCCGTATTTACAGTTGGTTAGTGGTTTTTGAAGAGAATGCTCTCTGAGTATTTTCAGCCTTTGCAGATCCTCTCCTATAGGTCTGATTTCATGACTCGACCAGATTTCCTTATCTTCAGTTTTACATTCTTGTTCTATTCTGATGAATGTTAAAATACAAATAAATGTTTTCTAAATCAGTAGACATACACCATGTACCAGATGCTATGCTGAAATGCTCTCTTAAAGATAGATCTATTACAGCCGTTGTGATTGGTGCTGCCACGGGGTTAAATTTGCAGTAGTTTACTCTTATCTGCTTTTTGTAGGGGAAACTCTGGTGTCTTAAATGGAGATGAAATGAAAATCACTAGTTCAGTGTCATTTAAGTCTTTGAGACTGTAATAATCTCTGTCACTTTGCCTGGGATTAAGTTTTGTTTTGGTTTGGTTTTTCTTCTAATTTACAATCGTGGCCAAAAAGGGGCATATATTCTGGGCTACCATGAAAGACCTTAATCTTTCCTACTTTTCTCTACAGGTTAAACAATGAATGTGAAGTCTCTTCTAGCTTTTAAGTATGCCCATCCTGATTATGAATTTGGAAAATGGAATAACCTCTAAGTAAATCTATTGGCTCAATAAGGCCTATGATAAGGTGCACCTGAGTGAGAATACTCTAACATCTCTCAATTGCCTTTGCATTACCACAATTATCGGATCCAGTCACCTGCATTTATCATTGTGTAGATTAATGAAATGCAAGGAAGTGTTTTACCCTATGAACTCATAATGCTATCTTGACTGGAAGTTTAGAGGTTCTAATACTTTGAACATCCTAAACATCAAGAAACTGGCATTTAGCACATATCAGATTTGATTGGCATGACATTTGACTTGTTTCACTTGTTTTAAACTTATATTTTATATTGTAAGCTCCTTGAATGAAAAGACTATCCTTTGTGTTCATCTTTGAAGTTCCCACAAAACCTGGATAGCACTATGGGTCACTAAATGTTTGATAAAGAAATAATACCTTTTTAAGATTTTCTAAACTTATGCCTCTATAAACAATTCACAATAGTTTTTCAGTAAAAATAAGCAGAAATGATGTGTTTGGTTTCAAACACAAAGCATTTACTTAGCCTGTTACCACATGTTGGTTCTAATCTCTCTTGGCAGAGTCTACTTTCGGCAAAGTACAGAAGATCAGTCTTGCTTGGGGTGTCCAGTTTATAGTCACCACCTGATAGGAGCTGACCCATGTTCATTCTCAAGTTGGAGAAATCACAATGAAATCTCTGATGAAGTTGTTAATGTCAAATAGGTGTATTAGAGCAGGTTATCTGATCTCTCAACCATGGGATCAGAGGCAGAGAAGTCAACACAGTCACACTGTTCAGGTTCCTTCTGAAGTATTAGAGTATGAAGAAGCATTTCTAGAAGAAATGACACTTTTGAGAAAAAAAAAATTGTCCATTATCTCCATTAGTAAGCATCTGAACATGAAAAGTCATCAACTTCTGGATACTGTATTATTCTACTTTCGTTTTGTTAAAATGTTCTTTTCATAAACTGCTTTTAATAAAAGAATTAAAATACTTTCTTTTTTGTATTTTTAGGCAGAAAAGTTACTGGATTAGTGACAATTCAAGGCAATTGCCTCTTCGTACATTCAGTCATTTCAATAGTTAGAGCTCTTTGACAGCAGGACTGGGATGGGATAAATCAATTTCAACATTTTTTGTTAAAAATAAAAAGCCCACCACTCTGGTCCATCATTTCTAACTGGCAGGAATATAAATAGGTGATGCACTTTCCTACACATAAAGCCAAACAAAGACCAAAAAATGTTGTCTAAAGGTGATTAGAATGTGTGTGTTTATAGGATCAAGATGTGACCACCCTCTGGCTTAGGATTCATTTGATTTGGTCTGTTTATAAATAGAATTCCAAAGTGAATGAACCCACTTCCTGTTAGTCTCTCAACCTCTTCTTCTTCTTTTTCCTCCCTAAAGTACGAATTCTATGTCTTGCACTGTTTGAAAGGGGAAAATGTTGTTTGTCATTTATCAAAATCTAAACAGCTGCAAATCTAACACTGTTCATTCAATTTTAATAGTAAGTAAATACATGTGAGCAGTGACTATATTATGGAAATATGTGGACCTGAAGTTCGAATCCAATGAATTTTACTTCCAATTCTGTTTCACAAGGTTTCAGATTTTCTTAAGCTCTCTTCTAGTTTCCTAACTTTGCTAAATTAGTATGAACAGTGTATTCTGTAGAAATAGCCTCTTAACTCATTCCTAATCCATAGTACAAAGCCTGTCCAGACATTGTGTTTTTTGTTTTGTTTTGTTTTGCTTTTTTTGTCTTGAAAGTTCAAAATGATTTACTTTGGGAGCAAGAGTGAGTGATTTGAAAATATGATGGATTGAAAACCATGAAGCAATTAAAGGCACCATTATGCTTTCCAGGTCAGGTGTAAAATGGACAGGAAAAACAAGTCCATTTCTCTATAATTCCACTCTTGTGACTCATCTTTAGGCCACAGTAACTGTGTACCTAAGACTTGTTTCACTCATTAGCCACGTATTTCAATGTACTTGTGCTTTGGATCAACTCTGGGTCATTTGTTTCATAGAAACAAGGTAATTAATACCATCTGTCAGTAATATTTATTATGAACCCACTATGTGCCATTTCCAAATTATAGCCTTCAAAAAAGCTAAGGTAATCTTTCTTTGAACACTTGAATAGTGTTTGTAGTAAATTACATAATGAGACAGTGTGAATTAAACAATGGTCTTTTAGAACCAACCTAACACTCTACTCTTATTTTTCTGTTGAAACAAATGCAAATATAGAACTAATTTGGAGTGAACTCTATGATAACATAAAATATGCTCAGAAAAAAATACACTAAGAGTATTTTAATCAAAGGATATTCTAGGGTTGATTAGGACAATAGTATACTAACTACTGAATCATTATTAGTTTCTTGTTAATTTCTTAGGATACTCTTCAAGGTAGTTAGTTTAAATCTTCGTTAATTTTCCTAAGACCCAATTCTGCTACTATCCTCTATTCTCAGCAGATCAGAAGGAGGTAAAATATTTTAATTTACTAGTTGTTAAATACTATGGACATGAGACACAAGAAATGAACCATCTCCTACCTGAAGATGGTGAACTTCGAGCTGGATTCATTAACTGCACAAGACTTGAGGGTCATCACCCTTGGGAGGAGTCAATGCATTCTTTGTACAGCACAGAGGTATTTCTGATTTGGTCATAGTCTATTATCTTTCTGTAGTAAATAACTAGAAAACTAGGCCAGTTTTCAAACACTGAGCAATAGCCACACAGAACTAGGATGCCTAGGAGGAGGAAAAAAAGAACATGACATCTATGAGTGCTCTACATCACAACCTTGAGAACATTTCCAGACTACAGAGCAGAAAGAAAGAAACTGATCAGAATCTACTGGTTTCTCTACATTGAAGAAACCGAGTGTCCATTTCAATAAATTTGTAGAATTTACAAGGCAAAATATCAGAGAAGAGAGAATTGGTAGTGATGGTGGGGGCGGGGGGAGAGAAAGAGAGGGAGGGAGAGAGACTGAGAAATCTAGTTGCAGAGGGTCAAGTTCAAGTCTTTCCCTGAGTACTGATTTAGGTATGCATGTGAGGAAATTATGAAGGGTAGGAGAGAATCACTATAAAGAAGTAGGTAAATTCATCTCTACAATGTATACACAAAGCTGGAATAGTTTATTTTTCCTACCCCAAACATTAAAGATCTCCGAACCCACAGGACCTTGAGTACTCTTCTTCTAAACGTATTACCTCAGTAGTGAGGGGTAGTTAGTCCTAGAGTAAAGGCCATTATGGACCTATCTTAACAAAACACCAAAAATTTTTAACAAAATACAAAAATTTAAAAAAGGAGATAAAACAAAGTACCTAACAATGTAAGATGATTAACAATTACAAATATATTTCACATTTTTAGGAAAGTATGAAGAGAAGGTGAGCATGGTGTGAAGAAAAATTTCAAATATTAAAAAAAATCAAAATTCTAGAAATGGAAAATACATTGTTAGATTTTTAAAAAGTACTAAATGGATTGTCAAGAAGGTAGATTGAACAAAAGATTACGAAGTGTGCAGACATAACAAAACAAAGTATACAATACGAAATACAGTGAGAAAAAAGTTTACTGAAGCATCGTGGACTTGTGGAACAATAGCAAGTAACCTCTCCAGCAGGGAAGGAAAAGATTGGAGAGGCAGAAAAAGTATTTGGAAAAATAATGGTTGATCATCTTCCAAATATGATGTCATTTATGAACCTCCGTTTCAAGAAGAGTAACAAATCTCAAACAGAAGAAACATTAAGAAAACCACATTTAGGCACATCATAATCAATTTCTTTAAAACTGATAACAAAGAGCATTTTAAAAACAGCCAGAGGAAAGACACATAGTAGAATAAAAATAGCAGCAGACTTCCAGTCAGACCTCGCAGAGGGGGGAGGCGGGGATGGAGAGACCTATAGTAATTATAGAATGTGCTGCATTCTTAAGAAAAACACCAGAGTCATGACATTGCTCATCCACATCAGTATAGATGTATATTGTATATGTAACATAGAACAAAAAGAAGACGGACATAAAAGAACATACAAAGAACATGTGTTCTATGATTCCACAACAGAATAAAAACAGGCAAAATGAATCCCTGCTCTGAGAAGCTAAAGTAGTGGGTTCATTAACATTGGGAAATAGCACTTTTAAGAAGGAATCACAATGGGGCCTTCTAGAATGTTGGTAATGATTTATTTCTTACGTGGCTGCTGGTTATGTAAGTGGGTTCAGTTTGTGACTACACATCACCCTGAGCATTTGTGGAGTATATCGGTATATTTGTGCACACTATGTATCAACACACAACCTTTTAAAAAGACAAAAATAAAATAAAATAAAAGCAGTACAGACTCTAGTGAAGTTACAGCTTTAAAAAGAAAATGTCTCACTAAGTAAAAACCCTCTAGGGATACAAGTTAGTAAGAATCTGATCAGATATGTATTTTTGAGCTAACAATTTAACCTTGAAGCTCTTTTACTTTGGATTATGTATTAAGTAAATAAGAAGCACATTTATGTTTTAAACCACTGGTCATCAGGTCATTAAGTTTCTATTACATGTAACCAAATAAAAACTTGGGTCTTTCTGATTCACTAGGAAGAGAAAGGTCATTTAGTGTACATTCCCTCCCCTTCCCTCCTCTCAGTCTCAATCTTCCCAGCATATAGTTTTGTCTCCAGTCTTAAGAGGAAAAACATCTGCCTCTCTTACCAAGACAAAGATCTCCCTTTTGGCTCTTGTCTCTTTTCTTCCACATTTCCTCCAGGAACTTGTGTCTTCTAGCCTTCCCAACTATTCTCTTTCTATTGCTTTAATTATCATTTTCTCTTTGGTTAATTTAGTTGTCTTTTCATTGGGTAAAACGTAGCTCTTCTTTTCTCTTTAATACCTCATCGTATGGTCCATGCTTATTGTTCTATATCACTGCCTACCAACTTGTTCCTCACCCCACAACTACTTCATCCATATTCTACTTTGTCGTAAAATCCTCCAAATGTTTTCTTGCCTTGTTTGATTTATTTCCTCTATATACATTCTTCTTGGCTTTTGCTGTATATAATTTTTCATCTAAAAACTCTTCAACATTAACTTTCAGGACATTCTATTATTCTGAATCTTCTCAGGGTCTCTAACTGCTTTCAAGAATATAATATTGCCAAGAATATAATATTCTTCTATTCCTCAACTATACTGACTTTCCAGAATTCAATTCCTGGCATTCTACTACTTATTACACACACAGAGACACCTCTCCCCAAAATAAAACAAAATGAAGCAACAACTCATCCCTCATACTTGTGATTACAATACAAATACAGATAATTCCCAAATCTGTATCTTGGATCTCTCTCAAATCCTGGGTGTCTTATCTCCAATTCTATTTAAAAAATAATTTGTTAGCAATTTTTTCTCAGATAGTTTAGTCAACATATCTAAAAACCAATGCATCTGTACTACCAAAATACTCCCTTTCATTAGTTTGCTAATACTATTTGAGGATACTACTACAATACCAGTCACAAAACTTGAGATTTTATGGTCACCTTCAGTTATTCCTTCTCTATTAACTATGTAAAAGCATTCATAATTAAGATTAAAATCTTATCTTGGATAACCTCAGCCTACTTCATATCTGTATCATCTTCTACTTATAAAAATTCAATTATTTTGGCTCTCCTGCCTTCAAATTCATCTCCAGTCAACAAATTTATTATGCTCCACTAGAATTGCTAAGAGAATTGCAAAGAGAAAATGATAATTAAAGCAATAGAAAGAGAATAGTGGGGAAGGCTTTCCACTAGTTCACATTTAAAATGGTTTCCAATTATCTGCAAGATTTATGAATTAAAAAGCAACTTTTAAGGAGTTAAAACCTGGCACAGCAGGAAGCCTTTAAAACCTATAACAAAAATCTCAGAGTATTAAGTTTGCTATCTACATCACCTGCAGACACCCAAGAAAGATCCACACTTAATTATAGGTTTGATTAGACAGTTAGGCATGGGTAATAGAATTGAACTTGAGTTTTACAATTGTGTCTAGTTATTCAAGAAACAGATATTCTTGATTCCTGGCAACATTATCCACAGACTTGATATCAGTAATAAAACTTTAAGCAACTTACCTTTCTGCGTAGACCAGTAACTACTAAATTACCTTCTACACATTTAACACACATTTGTGTTTCAGAGCCTGTATTAGACACACTCATTCATTACTTTCATTGTGTTTTGATCCCACATTTCTTCCTAATACAACAAGGGTATATAGTGAACTGATGTTTTTATTCATTTTGTTTTCAGTTGTCAGCGTATGATTAATAGATCAAACTATTAAACAATCAGTAACAAACACTCTCATTGTGCAAAAAAATTTAGATTTAGTTAATAAAATATTATGAGAGCAAGCACTTTAGTTTAACCATGTTCGTGAGACACTGTAATGCTGACAAATATGGTAATGTGTGGGACATGAAAATATATGCAAAGCCTGTTTTGGGTTTTTCCCATTTTGGACAGAGATCCCAACCTTTGATAAGACCAAGTCAAGAAGGAAAGCTCACTGTGTTTCACTGTCAAGGATGAAAAGGATTTCTCCAGTTTTCTAAATGTATAGTCAAAGAAATATTCATGGCCTCTAATCCTGGGGTTCATCCTGATTTTACTCTCATTGTATTTTCCAAACTATTCTCTTCCATTTTATAATAGTACATTTTTATAATAGCAACAAAATTTCTTTTCTAAGGCTGAGCTTCTAAACTTGAGAGTTAGTTTATAGGGGATGGTGACACTTTATTTAAAAGACAGACAATTTAGAATAACAGAAATAATGGATTGGGAGTTACTCAGAACTCTGAAGTAATCAACCCTATATCGACCACTGACTTTTTAAGAATCATCTGTGATGTTTGTTAAAATGCAGAACTTCATTTCTAAAGATTTATTGCTAGTAGCTCTAGAGTAGGTATCAGAAATATGTATATTAATCAAGTTCCTTAACATTTGAGACACATATCTTTCTAACTATACTTTGAGAATCACTGCCTTAGGCAAGGCTACTGCTTTGGACTTCAATTTAGGCATCTGTAAAATGAGGGAACTGGATTAGATAACAGTTGATATTGCCAGCTCTAAATGTTCTATGACTTGATCAAAGGGTTCCTTATTTCTAGGAATAATTCAACATTGATGACACTCAAGTGACTGAATCTGAAGGAATATTTTTCCACTTCTATACCTACCATTATTATCTTTGTATCCATATTACTTCAAAGTTAGCTTTTCATGTCTAATTCCAACTGCTGCCCATCACAGAACTTGGCAACAAGAAGATAAAATATAGCTATCACTCCCCAATAACATCTCAATTAAATGGCTGTTCACCTGTCCTTTACTTCCATTATTGGGAACTCCCTATCTTGAAAAACGGAAAGGTACTTCTTCTCTTAAATTGAAATCTTTCTCATTGGAGATTCCATCCCGATATCACAGCTCTTTTGTGGTTCTATATAGAATAAATACAACTCTTCACCCCTGTGAAAACCATATGAATAACTTTGTTCCACACTCAGTCTCAACTTTATCAAAATCTGTGAGCTGATGCTTAAGCAGTGCTTAGAGAAAAATATGCTAATTTTAAGTATTTAGATTACGAATGAATAAAGTCTTAAAACAATGATCTAAGTAACTATCTCAAGTGTCAACTAAAAGAAAGTACATTCTCAAAAAAGAAGAAAGGAAGCTGTGATGAAGTAGATATACCACTCAGATGCCCCATTAATATCAATGAAGCCAGATTGCCTCAATTACAAAGAAACTCCTTCCTCAAGGACAGACCTTTTTTTTTTTTTTTTTTTTTTTTTGGACATCCCATATTCAATGACTGATTGAAAAAGAGATATAAATATCCAGACATTGAAGACCAATGCAGGACACGTCTTGCAGCCTATACACCCCTCAAGCTCCTTATAGTGTTTTCAGGATAAATAGGTTAGCCTTCTTTTTCTGACCAATGGGATTTCAGCCTTCTCCCTTCTATGAAAGCTTATCACTAATAAATATCCAGCAGATCAAATACTATCACAGAACCTGCTTTCAGAGAATGACTTTGAACAGAATAATAAAAATAACAGTAGAAATAAATAGAAAAGAAAGAAGATTTTTAAATACAAGGAAAATCAATAATACTAAAGGTTGGTTCTTTAAAAGATGAAAAACATTAATGAATATCTGGCAGGATTAAATAAGAACAAAAGAACAAAATAAAAAACATTCAACAAGAATTGTTTGACATTGGTGGAGTTAACTTATAGAATATTTCAATCACTATTCTTCATCCTATAATTTATCTCTCAAAAATATTGCATAATTTGAATCATATACTATTATTTTTTTGTTATTGAGTAGTTCACACAATTTAATTATCTAGAGATTCATCCAATTTGCTGTATCAACAGTCTATTCCTCTTTACTGCTGAAAAGTACTCCATGGTATATATGTGCACATTTGTTTAACCCTTTACTCACTGAAGTCCATTTGAATTGTTTCCTAATTTCAGCTATTATAGGTGGAGCTCTTATGAATATATATGTGATTTTTCAACCATAAATCTTGTTTTCTGGGATGTTTGAGTGTAATTATTAGTTTATATGGTATTTGCATGGTACTATAAGGTGAATTGTATTTGCCCCAAATAGTGTGATCAGATTCTAAATGGAAACATGTCTGAAAATGCTAGAAATAATTCTTTTACTTAGTTTCCATGAAACTTCCTAGACTTCATTATGACAAAATAAATAGACTGTGTGTTTCATGCCTTACCTTCAAGCAATCTACATAAGCACTATTGTATCCTCCTTAACTAAAGATATTAAAAAGAAAATGAATATGTTCTAAGATGTATAATTTATTGACATAGTTTCATGACACTTATGATTTTCTGATTTATTATTATATTTGTGAGTAATCAATGTTAAATTCGCTTGTCTCAATTCCTGGGTCTGACCTATCTGAGCTTAAGAAAACAGCCCAATGGTTTAAGACAAAGCTGTCTCTTTGAAATTTAATGTCTTGTTCACTATACCAATAGATTCTCCCACACTGGATTCCCAGCCTTCCCTGGCTACTCTGTATTTGGTTAATCCATACCCTTGTGATATCATGGAATTTATTAAATGACGAGAGCTTTCATGGTTGATATTCCCTTCCCTTGCATTGGTACCATTAGGTCACTTGATAGAGGGGAAGAAAGTAAGATGAATATTTGACTATAGAATACAGACTGAGGCATTAGTTCTGTTAATCAGATACTTCTTCTCTCTCTGAGCTCGTGAATTTTGCTACCCTATTCCTTTGGACTTGAGAAAACCATGAGACTTGCTTCAACCAACAAAATATAAGCTGAAGTAAGGTATACCACTTCCTGCCTGAGACCTTTAAAAACTCAGGAGTTTTACCGTGATCTTTCTGTATAGATTTAACAATCTGCACATAGTAGCAGCTCTATCAGCCTATAAACCTACTCAAAAACTATATGAAACAGAACCCTGGCAACCCACCTGGACATATAGTATGAATGAGAAACAAATCCTGATCCTTTACATCACTCTTTTTACCCCTGAATTTTGTTCTTTATCACTACCTAATTATATGCATTCCGATTGATATAACCCAAAGGTATTCTATATATTTAGTCATGAAAATTAATTAAATGGATATTCAAATTTCAATTAATTCGCATATCCTTTTAAGTCTATTTCTAGACATAAATTTGCTAATTGGAAGAAATAAAAATTTATGGTCACACCATGTTCCTGGATTTGAGTTCTGAAAATACTGTTTCTACAAGCAATTCAGTGGCTGCATTCCTTGGGATAAGACACAAGCACACCAAAATTCATTTCTGGCACTCACTGAGTCAAAACTTAATATTTTTAATAATTGTAATCCACAAGAGGGAGATGAGGCGATTAAATAGCAAAATGCTGACCATAAATAGCTAAAAGATATTTCGACTGTTTGAAAGCAATTCAAGAATAATTTAACATTTTGGACCCACTGATCAAGATGCTGTATGTATATAAAAAAACCAGTTCTTTGTGTTTTAGTCTGTGGATGAGGTGGATGCTAAAGAAATTATGCCAATAGAGATGTGCTCTGGGCTTTGTGGGAGAATAAAGGAGGGGTAGATGTCATAGCATCCAAGATTACACTTCACAGGGAAAAACTCATTTCCCGCTCACACTCCCCATCGGAAAGTTACGCTCTTGATTAACCAGAACAAAATTTAATCCAGGATACATCAGGGTAGAACCCAGGAGAAGCCAGCCAGAGAACATAGTGTACTGAGATGAAAAAGTCACAAGTGCAGAGTCCTGCAGCAAAGGCAATAAGTCAAACTTTACCAGGAAGTTAATTAGAGACAATCATTTCACAGAGCACCTGGAAGCAGCAACATCTCCATGAAATATAATTGATGATGCCTGAATCTGCCTAAAACAAACTTTGAGCAAGCATATAGGCAGACATGGATTTTCTGTGGCTTCAGGGATCTCAAGGGAAAAAATTGTGTGGGTTTCTACAGGATAACCAGTAAATCTTGGGCTATGCAAAGCAAAAGACACTCAGATTGGGAATATAATTGAGGCCCACTTTACACCAGAGTGAGTTTTTTCACTCATTCTTTAGTGAGGATGGAATGTATATTAACAGTCCTGATCTGTGTTTATGTGTACATATATATGTATATGTTGTACATATGTATACATGCATGCATATGCATGCATATAGAATGAATTATTCTGAATATGTGTACTTAAGTATAAATGTACAATATATATGCATATGTGTAGTCAGGTATCTATAAGTATAAACAGTATAGAGTCAGGTCTAGAGTTGTCATCAGATTGTAGGTTTATTCATCATCAGCCAATCCCCCTTCTGTCTTCATAAAAATCCCGAATTAAAGAGTCATTCTAGGAAATGTCAGAGGTGGTTTCCATTGAACTAACTTGAATATTACCCAGAGTGCTCAAAATGAATTAAGCAGTTTCTCACTCGAATGGTATCCTGACAAGGCTTTTCTTATATCCCACAATTTCAGATTTTTAGAGTGAATGAGGAAGGAAAATGATAAAATTAGGAGATTAATTTTTAAAAAAGAAAGAGAAAGGATTTGGGGTAAAAACAAAAATATGAAATCAAACCATAACATTCATCCTCTTCACCATATCCAAAATCATGATTTTCATTCTGTGTTCCAAAATGAGCACTTTTAAGAAGGTCCATGTGCTGTGACACAGAAATTCCACCTTTGCAAATCTAACCCTAGGAAATGAAAGCACACTTGGAGATTTATAAGCAAAATATATTAATTGCATAACTAATAATATTGAGTGATACAGAAATTTTTAAAGTTTCTAAATATTAATAAAAATGAACCTAATTCTTTTTATAAATTGGAAAGGAAAAAGCAGGGTATAAAAATCCTAGTAACAAACCCACATTAAGAAATACAAAGCTAGGATCATTTCAACTCAAATGCTAAGGAATGCTCTAATCTCTGGTAGTTCTTAGACCAAGCTGTGTTTAAACTCTTCTAATCTTGGATCTCAAAGCATAAATCTGAATTACCAAGGTCACCCTTACCTTCTTCCTCTTTCTAAAAGTGAGCAAATCTCAAAGCAGACAATTCCAGACAGATGTAGATTTATAATATGCACATCCAAAAACTTAATGTTGTGATACAACGTTATTTCAATTTTTAAAAAAATAGCAATTTAAATAAATAAATATTGAGGCCAAATTAATTTTTTTTTAACTGAGAATTTCAGAAGTTGAGTCATTATAATGGTCTTTAAGGACAAGCACAAAAATGTATCTGGTGAAGTCAGACTTTGAACTAGAAATTAATTACCATACTGGCAATTAATCTTGGTGATTTACTGTTATTAATCAAACTATCAAGTAAGTATGTCATTAAACGAAGGTTATGTGTGTTAAACGTTATATTGGGGCTGCATGGGTAAAGAAGTTGTGCTTATAAGATAAGAACTTTAGGGTGTTTGCTCTCCAGCTGACTAATCAACACCCATATAAATGAACCAGAAGTAAATGGTCCAGGAGGAAATGGAGGTAAGAGCTAAAGCGGCATGTAGAACCCAGGTGCCATTAACACTGGTAGAAAAACTCCATGAGAAACACTGTGATCATGGAAAACTTGAACTAGACCTGAAGGATAAATAGAATAGTTTTTAGGAAATTATAGGGAATACCAAGAATATAGATGAAAGAATGGCACTAGGAAAAAACTGATTTCAGGTTTACGGGGCTTGATCTATTGAGGAACGCTGAAAAATCAAGGTGGGCGAAATCTTGGGCGAAAAGCATAAATAAGTTCCTCTGGACAAAACAAAGTTATGTGTATTTCAGTGTGCATGCACATGTGTGTGTGTATGTGTGTGTACATGTGTGCAATAGTTTTTCTAAAACTTGAAAGATAAAATTGTTTTAAATGTTTAATAGAGTTAATAACTGGACATTTTCTCCATGAATAACCTTTATATTTTGCTCAATATAACAAAAAATAAGTTAATAGGTTTTTACATCAAAAGAGGGTGACAGCCAAAGACTTATTACCCAAGTCACAACTTCTAGATACTTTCTGAATTCTCCTCAGTCAACCCAAATGATAATGGTAACCAAGCTGATTGTCCACATCCTGCCCTAGACACAGCATTCAAATGTCAAACTCAGGTCCTATTAACTTTGACCTCTGCTCATACAACTCTTTTTTCCACTGCTCATACAATACTCTTTTTTTCCACTGCTCAGCAACTCCATGCCATGCCAGTTCTTTGCACAAATGAAGACCTATCCTACATGAATTTCCTCCATATCAGTTACCAACCATATTTTGAATTCATCTGAGAGACGCATAAAGAGAAGTTGAGGGAGAGGGAGAATGGACAAATAGAAGAGTTGAATATGGATAGAAAGAAAGCCAGGTTGATTTTGAACACACAAAAATCCAATCTCTGCCTTCAAGAAATTTACAAACCAACAGGAGCAAGACATGAATATTATTATAATATACAACTGCTTCAACACAGAGAAACACAATGCATAGTCAAGTAGAAGTGAAGGAAGAGAGAGAAAGTTTTATAGAAGCATTTGAGATAAAACACAAAGAACAGGCAGGAATTCTTTGAGCAGGCTGAAAGGAGGCATTCCAAATAAAACCGCCACGGGGAGAAAGTTACAGAGGAAAAGTGTAATATGCTTGAAGACTTATAGAGAACCTGACTGTGCTAGGAGGATGTTGGTGTAAGAGAGGAAAGAAATTAAATCTGATAGATAAGCAGTCACCGATTCATGGGAAATCTGGAAGAAAAATTCATAATGGTAGAATATACTATAAAAATATTCAGTTTAGTCATAAATGTAAAGCATGCTTTGTTTTTTTCTTTTAAGAGTTGTGTTTATTATTAATATTGATTTTTATTTGCTTTTTATGTATACTAAACAATGAGTAAAGAGAATATGTAAAGTATGGGCAAGGCACAAAAATAACATGCCAACAATGCCCATTTCCCAGATTTAAGGAAAGAGATGTTAATATGATTCCTCAACCCACTCACTGAAGTTTATGCCCCTGTCTTCTTTCTCAGAAATAACCACTGCAGTGTTGAGGCCAGTTTGAATATCCTTCTCTCTACTTTCTAATTCCCTGTGAGTAATGTAGGGACAGAGAGGAAATGTCCCTCTACGCGCCCCCCCACCCCGCCCCCCAGGTTCTTCTTGGACTTGTCAAGCAATCAAATCAACATTAGATAGATTAATAAAATAAAAAAAATCAAACTTAATTATATGCATGTAGAAAATCCATATAGAGGTGATATCCAAAGTCAATGGAGCAAAGTGGAGGTATTCAGTCAACTAATTGGTCAGTTCAGAACTAGGACCTAGATCTCCAAATTTCAATGCTAGTTTGTGTCCAAAACCAGTATTTATTTTACTTCTATCATTGTCCTACTTCACAATGAAACAGTGATCCTCCTTATGATACCCTCACTTCCTTGGAATTTTGTAGTCTGTATTATAGTTTATAAGAAGGAGGCAACAGAGACAAGATTGCTGTCCCTGAATTTAGATGAATTAAGGAGAGTTGTTATTGTACATTATGTCTTCTCTATCATTGCTATAATATTTATTCTGAGAACTTGTGGGTATATAGTCCCCTAATGTTTTATGGACTAATTATCAATAGTCTGAGTCAAGAGGTATGTCCAATTAAAGTCTGATTCACTAGAAGATTTAATTTAAAATTCAAGAAGTCTGCTGGCTCTAGACCAAGAATGCTATTTTTAGGTAGCATTGAAATGAGAAAAATGAAAACTTATCTTTTTCCCTCACTAAATAAGCAAAAAATTAGTATATAAACTAAAATATCATAAATAAGTAACATGGGCTCTGCTCTTGCATATTGGACATAAGCCTCAGTGTATTTCAATTTTTGTCTAGTGGTATTTATTTACAGATTAATTACAGAAGGTGGTTTTTTAAAGGCTATACATTCTAGGTATGAAAATCATTATTCAACCAGTTAACTTCCAAGTTTCAAATCATTAGCTATTCCTCCTTCATGTGGGATTATCTGTTTGTTCTTTAGAATAAAACAACAACATGGGTTGTAACAAACATCCAAAGGCCATATAATAATTGAATGTTGTAAAGGTAAGGAATTTCAAAGACTGCTTAATCTAACTCTGTTTACCAAGAGAACAGGCTCAGAAAAGCTTCAATATCCATTGAAGGTATGAAATTGGGTCTTGGAACATGGTTCATTATTCTTTTACTACATCAGTCATTTTATCAGCCAACAGTACAGACTGTACTTCTTACACAAAATGTTTGCTCTTTTGTGGAGATGATGTTGGCTGATTCTGTCAATGAACATAGCCCTTGACTTTTCTCTTTGACTCTATGCCTTCATTCAGCAAGAGCCAATAATCGTGTTTCATCCCGGGAAAGGCATCTGGAAGGGTTCCCAGACAGTCCAAGGAAATACACCAAGGCTTTCAAGGTGAGCCTATTAGATTATCAGACCTGCCAGATCTTGGGGTTAGGGGTTGGAGGGGTAATGATTCTGTCATGAAATAAACTCACCTTATCCTTATACATATTAGTGTTTGTAGGTGAATTGAAATCCCTTTCACTATCATCTTTCTGAATCCTAGTTCTTTAATCATCCACATTTATTAAACATCTTTATTTAACAAGCATTTATTTAGGTCTTACTTTCTGCCAGATACTGTCCTAGAAGCTGCAGATATGACTGTTAATAAAATAGATCAAAATACCTAAACTCTAGACTTATATTCCAGTAATAGTCAATTTATCAATACGTGAGAAAACAGAGTAGCAAATGTAAACTTGCTGTTATTATTAATAATACCTGCATGTATCTAGTAAAATTATTTGATGCCAGGTGGTGGTGAGTGCTATAGAATAAAATAAAGCAGGAAATAGTGATAGGGAACGAGGTGGAAGATCACATTATTTGAAGTAAAATGATAAAAGAAAGCATATGTTTATAAAAAGAATCAGAAATGTCCTTAATCTTCTGACCATGTCATCCTAAGTGCTGTTCCTAAACTCCTCTATTTTCTAAAAATAGAAAAAGATGACTCTGATTCATCTCCCAGAGGCCTCAGGTGACAGTATTGCTCCATTGGCTACCATTTTCCACCCTGCTGTGTTGATATCTGTGACAGGTCTGACTTGGGTAGCCTGTGGAGAGTCATAGCTCTTTAGCGGGGCTTCAGTTGACAAAGTAACTTTATATTACATTGGTTTTACCCACTCCCTTTCATCCCAGGCTACTTAGATTTGGAAGGTCCTATTGGAAGTACCAGATGTAACTTGAGTGATATGCAAACGCTTGTTGGAGATTCAGATACTGTATTTCAAATAACATTGTTATTGTCTTTTAATTCCCCTTTAATTCTTCTAATTTTGTCTAGGAGAATGTTCTACTTCAATGATGGTTCCTAAAACTCCTTTAACATTGGTAGGTTTCCAAGAAGAGAACAGATTTGGAGCCTTAGACAATAAAAATATTTAGTCATTTATTTATTTTCATTTATTTTATTTTTCCTTAAAATAAACGTATTTAAGCAACAGTTAGTCAATTTAAAGGAAATATATAGTAAATAACAGTATTAGTGATCTTAGATATCGCAAAAATTGTGAAATCAAAACACAATTGACCGCATTCAGGGAGACCTATCATAAGAGTTGGCGGCTGACAATGAGTAGACATTTTCTCCTATTCTTGTGAGTTCTTCTCAGGTTGATCAAGCAATCAATGAACTCAGATTCGTAGGAGGGAAAAAACAAATTTAATTATATAAAATGGGAAATCCACATAAATGTGATTTGCAAACCCAATGGGACAAAATGAGGGTATATATCTTCAACTAAGTAATTGGATAGGAACTGGGACTTTAAAGAGAGAGAAAGTGGGACTCATAAGATGAAAAATATTTCAATATTTTCATTCTTCTAGGTAGTTAAAGGAACTAAAAAAGTCTCTCATGAGCCTGTAGGGCCTTGACTGACTTCCACTCAAAACAGTCCACATGCTAAAGCAACATATCTTGGGAAGATCTGTTCTGAATCTCTTAGAGACTATCCTTCATGGAAAACTCTTAATATCCATCTTGCTATTAGATTCACATATTACTAGAGAGTGGCTTTCTCAAAAAGTCATAGGTTCATTCACAGAGATTTATGCACCCCCACATTTCTTACAGCCCTATTCACAATAACTAAGAACTGGAAATGGCACCCAATATCAGATGAATGATAAGAGAAGAAGTGGTACCTACACACAATGGAATATTACACAGCCTTTAGAAGAGATGGAATCCTGTCATTTGAATTAACATGGACGGATACAGAGGTGATTATACTAAGTAAAATAAGTCAAAAGAAGAAAGATAGATACCAGATGATCTCACTCATAGGTGGAATGTGAATAGACAAAACAAAAGGAGCAGGTGAAGCAAAACTAATCCTTGGACACTTGCAGTGCAACTGAGGTGACCAACAGGGAAATGGGATGGCAGGGGTGTGAGAAAGTGGTGCTGGAGCCCACTGAACAATGGTGAAGAACACTTGGTGATGTGATGGAGGGCAGAGTATATTGACATATATCTGAGGAATGGGAAAACTGCTCATATGGGGAACTCCACATATGAATTTATTTTTATTTGTAAAACAAGGTTACTATAATAGTCATTTTTAAAAGCCATAGTTTCTTGTGAATTGTATCTCACTAATATAGAAATATTTAACTGTGACTACTTTCCGGAAAACAGAATTCTATCAATGATTAACATGTTATTTTAGTCTTCTGTGTATTACAAACTACCTTAACCCCTTAAAAATTTACTTGCACGTAGGCTTGGAAAAAATAAGCAACATTCATGGACACACTATCTCTGTGATGATCTGGTGGCTCTTTCAAGGATTTCTGAAAATTATAATTAGAGTACAAAGTGCCTCCACCCCGATGGAGGGTGCCATCGCGTTTTTCATTTGCCTTAATGACTAGAGTAATAAAAATTTTGACATCTGTCATCAATTTCCTGGAAGAAGTTGAAAAGTCATCCTAAGCAAGGATATTTCAGCTAGGTCAGTTTTGCCAACTCAATCCGCCTCTCTAAATATTCACTTATTCCCAGTGTGTCTCGTGCTCACAGAAGTAATATAACATGTGCTGATGTTGCAGTGATATAAAAACTAGAATATCTCCTTATAAGTTTAAGCATGGTCAAAATCAACACTCATAGAATACCTGGATCTTTCTATTATCCCTATGCCTCTACATTCACTCAATATATTCTTCCCTGCCAACCTCTCAGATAGAGGTGCTGACAGTCTAAAACTATGTATTTTTAACACAAGTCATCTTGTTATAAATCAGTCAACACATGAGGCACATAAACATTTTTATTCTTCCTATCTCTCTCTCTATCTCACATAAACATATATAAAAACACCTTTTTTCCAGAATGTGTATTCACAAGTCATCACAATTTTCTCATATGCTGATATTATTTTAGAGTTTTGAATCATTTATTCAAGAGCCAGGGACTCCAAGGGATCTTAGCACTATTCATTAATTCTTAATCACTTTGTTCCTTGAAAAACAATATAAACCTCAGCTTTATACAATCTTCCCACCCTCTAAAAGCTGCTTACATTTATTAGTTGCTTAATTATAGTCACTTCAACATAGCTCACTCCTTAGTTTGTCTTTCTGTCAACAATTGATAATGACAGATTTCAAGTCCTAGAGCGAACTAGTCTTGGTTGAGTCTACACATCATTCTAATATATTCTCAAGGCAGCCGTGCTGGTTAAATTTCCTATCCAAGCACAATAAATTAACCAAAGGAGTGAGTGATACATTGATATCTGAGAAGCAGGGAATGAGTTATTCTGCTGATCTCTATGCCCTCTGCCTTCCGCCCACAGTAAAACCAGGCAGAGTACAGAATGAGAAGCACATCAAGACCAAAGGGGCTGCAAGAACTCCTGTTGCCATTTTGCTTCTAAGCACACATGAGCGGAGGCTGGCTTACTTGAAAATTTTAATTGTTTGTGTGTGCACTGGCAACATGTACAGCTCATCCTAAGGACATAAATCCAAACAGAAAAACTATAGAGTTTTCAGACTGGTTCCACATGGAGTGTCTACAAAGGCCTACAGTGCACCTTGGATGACTTTCAAGTTTTCCCAAGGCCATCTGGAGTCTTTTAAAGTTGTCATTGTTTAAAGAACCTGCCTGCTGAGAAGGGAAAGAGCATTCTGGTCTCAGGGAGAAAAGGAAGAAAAAGATTTAAGGTAGCCAACAGATGTTGAAAATCCAGGTACTGCTCCCTCCCAGTGCTTTGATTATTACCTGCCTTTCTCCTGCTGACTCGGTTTCCCTGTTCTAAGTATTCTCCCTCAGTCTGCTTTGCTTTTTCTCTGAGAGATCTGGGGTCTTCTCATTCTCTATAATTTTATTTTTTCATTGAAATTTATGCAACAGCTGATCATCTTTTCTTTTTCTCCTACTGTTGTGGGCATATCTTGCCAAACCTAGTTCTGAATTTGCAATTAGATAATTTGAATTCTTCTAAGTCTCAATTACCAAATTCTGGCATATCTGTATTTTTCTAAGGGTAACTCTTTACTTCACATTTCTGGTATATTTATGCTTTTGATACTTTCCCTCTAAGACCTCCCTTTACTTCTAACCCCTTTGCTTTTCTACAAACGCTTGATTTGAGTCTAATCACTACTCTTCTGACTCACCCTTCAGCAGCCACGTTATTCTTGTTTCTCACCTCCATCATCTCTCTTACTTTCCTAGGCTAGTGATTTCTGCTTTACCAACTTAATACAGTTTTTGTTTTTCATATTTAAATAATTTTCATTTCATCACATCCTTGCTACTTATATAGTATACATTAGTGACGCAGGAACAGCATAGCTTAAAATCTATAGGGCAGTATGCAAGTGTATGAGCAGAAAATTAATTGGCAAAATTTGAGACTTCTAAGAGCAAAGATTCAAAGAGCAAGGACCCCACCTTAGCAACTTGGGTCTAGGCCACACCCTTAGATATTCTTGCTGTTTTTACGCTGGTAACCTGGACACACCCATGAAGGAAAAAACACCCACCCATCACATATATTCAACAATCCATCTTGCCTGAGAGGCAGGCAGCACAGGTCATACACACACATGTGCACTCCCTTGATATAACTTTTCTGGCCCACAGGGAGCTTAAACTCACTGTTTCTGCTTTTAATAAGCTTGCTCTGTGTTCCTCATCAAACAAATTCTCCACAAATTCTTTCTGGATGACCCCGTATCTCATTGGTGTGTCTCAATCACCCTCCCCCTCAATTAGTAAAATGAAAATTCGATAATGCAAGACTTTATTTTAACTGAATTTCTCTTGAAAGGCATAAAATACAGTAAATTTCAAGAAAAATTGACACAACTGGATCTAAAAATATTCCTCAGTGAACTCAAATAAGGCATTTAATGTCCAAACATCTATTCAAGAACATCTATTCTTTGTTGGTAGTATGGAAACCTCAGAAGTTCTGTTTAGGAGTAAAAAGGTACACTCAGTGCAAATTCATTCCTATTTAGACAGCATGGTCTTAATCAGCAGAGGATAAAAATAGCAAAATAGAGATTCCTGGGTTCCTGGAAAGGATCTACTTCAATTTCTCTTTCCAAGGAACTGGAAATGAGAAGTCAAAGGGCCTTTGTCTCCTGGGAACATCCAAAAAAATAAAATAGAATAAAAACACATTTCCTCTACCAGTATTTTTCAAACATAAGGTTGATGATTACATTTAGTCTTGAAAATATTTTCCTATGCAATGTATAACCTAGAGAAATACACAGTTCCTGCTTGAACTCATGCAGAAAAACTAACTCCCAAGTCTATGAAATGCAATCTTCCAAAATGTAGTTTTATTGTGAAAGGCTAATTTTCTTATCTCTTTTGCTTTGAGAGTTACTAATGGTATCTAGGCATCTATCTATCAATCAATCAATCATGTATCCATCTATCTATCCATCCATTCTTCCATCTCTCCAACCATCCATCCATCCATCCATCCATACATTCACCCACTCACCCTCCCATCCATCCATCCATCCATCCATCCATCTCTATCTGCAATGGACTTTGGGGATTATTAGGAGCATCAATCTGGCCACTAGATTTTAAACTGATGATTCTAAATGTGGTCATTGAATGAGTTGATCAATCACAAATAATGTATAATGTCCTGTTCCTTAATTCTCAACTGATTTGGATTATTATGTGTTATTCTCTTTTGCTTGGACACAGAACATTATGGAAATTGAAGTTCTGAATATTCCTGAGTTATATGGAGAGGTAAATTCAGGGTCATGCTGGAAATCATTTCAGGTGATCTGGCACAGTGATAGCTGAAGATGAAGAAAGCTCAATAAATATTGATTATGCTCTTTCCACCCACCCCAGACCTGAGAGAATTGGAGACCACCTATGATACCCAGTTTTTACTGAAACATTACCACATGCTATTGTGACCATGTATAATTTGACTTTGGGTTTTCAAAATAGTCAGAGTTCTGAAATCTAAATACATTTTATTCTTCCTTTTCCTACACAATGTTCTTGTGAAGAAGAATTCATCTTTCTTACTATCAAAACTTAAAAGTAATAAATAGCTATGACAAAAAAATTTAACAGATTTCTCCAAGAATGAAAAAATCTATTTTGTTATAAGTTATAGCATTGAGTCATTTTTGTTCTCTAAGAGCTAAAAATTTCTTGGAAGCAAATTCAGAGCAATGAAAAATTGATTTTAATCTTCTGGGTTATATAGGTCAAGATTTATTGCTAAATTGTGAAACTTTTTAGGGAATTAATCTTTACTTTTCTATCAATTAATAGTATTTGTTCATAAACTCAAATACGAATTGTTTTTCAAATCTTTCTTTGAAAATAACAGGAAAGTAATAAACAAACAAATTAGATTTACTTGTAAGGAACAAAAAAGAGGAAGAAAGAGATGTTAGCTAATCTATTATTCAGAAAATCAGCAAGGAGATTAAAACAGAGTACTTCTGACACAAAGACACATATCTCACCTGTCTTCTCTGTTGGCTAAGGGATAAAAGATCATATGATTTCAGCAGCTAAAAGTAAAATGTTGCCTTTGACTGGATTTTTCAAGCACAAAATTGGTAACACTGGGGAGTTAAGGATGTAGGGAACTTTCTTAAAATGCTGCTGTGAAAATGTCAATATTTTCAAGTAGGTAGTAAGCAAAAAGCTAATAATTGAGTGACAGTTGGGTTTTTTTTTTTTTTGGGCTAGAAATCAAAAAGTCAATATATATCTATTTGGTGACAATTACCTGAAACCAAGGCCAGGCTGCGTGGCCCATTAAACCTGAGACCCACGCTTGGCGGCATCCCTCCCTGTTCTTCTGCCAGCCTCCAGTGCTTCTGCGACAGTCCCATCTGCACCCCATAAAATTTTTGGTGTGCCTTAGCCAAGAGAAGCATTAATGGGTTAACATTTATTTAAAAAAAAAGAAAGTGTCAGAACCCCCACTAGAGCAAGTCTTAGACCAGGAATTAAAGTTTAGCTATCAGGACAGTGAATTGCCTCTGGCTCCAGCACCCAGTCGTGGATACATCTGGATCCATAAGGAAAGCTGATGGACAAGTTCCACATGTAAGACGTGTAGTAGGTGACCAGGACAGACCCTTCACCAAGAAACAAAGGAATGACATCAGTTAAAGAAGACCACCAGTAACTTCAAAGGACAATGTCACCTTGGCCAATCAGGAACTGAGTCATGGTCTGCAGACTTCTCTCTCCAACCCCCTTCCTCACCACGTGGGATTTTCCCTTAAAAACTCAGGCCACCGGCAAGGCCTTGGGTCAGCCTCCCTTGGCTGGCTCCATCCTCTCTCTCTCTCTGCTCCCCACTGATGGACCCCCAACTTGCTTACTCTCTGTGCCTGTCTGGTATGTGGAGCGACCCTGAACTCACGGAGTCTGAACGGCCCTTGGTCAGCTCTATCCCTTTACTCTCTGATTAAGCCTCTGCTTGCTCACTTGCCTAACTCTGCCGTGGATTCTTTGAGCAACCGGAACCCCACAGAAAGGTACAGGCAGGAGTGAAGGCGAGTCGGGAAGGCTGGCATAGAGCGTGAAAAAAGCATTTTTATTCTATTCTTACTTAGTGTTGACACAGGTTAATCGCTTTAGGATTTGAACCCAGGGGTGTATGGCCTACGCTCCTTCAGAGGCGATTGACCTAACTTCTACTCCAACTGTCTTTCTTTGATACTTCTGGAATTGCACTAAGTTTGCTGCTTCACAAAAACGGACAGCTTAGAGACGCAGGAGCCAAGAATGTGTAATTATTGCTATCCTCTGTCATGCTATCGCTCTTTTCTCTGTCTCAGTGGACCAGGTCTTGCATTGTCTCCTAAGAGCAATCCTATCATGAAGGACCCAGAGGGCATTGACTGTTGGTTCTTTCCCAGCACCAACTGAAAACTCCAAACATTGTCAGCTTTGTAAACTGTAAATAAAGCCTCCCCTAACACCTAATGTATCCTTCATTTCTAAGAGAATCAAATTCACCACCTTCTCCTCAGCACGCCCTCCTCATTCTGTGTACCCGTTGTAACCTGAGTTCCGTGTGTGTGACCCAGCCTAGTCACACTGATTTCTCTTCCCTTCCACCTCCTAGCAGGTCAGGGAATCAGGAGAACAAGATCTCATCTCTTTTCATGCCCAGTTTTCAAGTGGTCAAACAAGACCAAAGGAACCCAGATCATCTTTGGAGCAAGTCCCCCTCAACACTTTAAGTCAACAGGAAATAGTTTCGCACCTCACAAAAATCATTGAAAGGCATCGCTGGAACTTCAAGAAGTCATTTTTTCTACTGAACTGTGAGACTCGGGAATCACGCCTTGGTGTCCCCAGGGATTTTGTGGGTCATATTGGCATACCTGGGCTTCCAGAAAGACCCACTTCCAAAGCCACCTGGGAAGTTGGAGGTGGTCTTGAACTACAGGGCACAGTGACTGGCCAGGTGGGAAGTCAGTCAGGTCATGAGGGGCTGTGATGGGAAGGGTCCAGGAGACAAGGACACTTGTCTCTTCTCTCGCCCTAGGGGTTACAAAAGGGCTCAAGGGACAGGGACATCTGTTTCTCCTTCTCTTCCCTCTGAAAGGGAAGAATCATTAATTGATTTTTCTTTCTAGGTTTTCTTTCCCTGATACCTGAAGCTGAAAAATGGGGAATAATCAATGTATCCCCACAAAAACCCATCTGGAGTACATACTAAAAAGATGGGATTTTTAGGTCAAGTTTTCTTCAGGGAGAAAATACTTACCTTGTTTTCTAATAATCATTCATCATGCCTCAATATAAATTAGTGAGTTTTAATTTACATTTGACTCAAACCTAAAGTTCAAACTTAAAAACTAAGAGATCTCTGCCTGTGTGTGTTTGTATGTCTGTCTGGATATGTGTTATGAATTATAAATGGTATTGCTGAATTCATACCCTTGTATCTAATGGAAGGCACCTTCACAAATTATTACTATAAGCAAAATACAGTAATTAAGAAGTAAGTTATAATTATTGGTTTCACTTACATAGACATGTCTGTAAATTTAAATAAAATATAAATAGCATAAATGCCTCTCAGCAATAAGGTCTTTACAAATGTTTGGTAACATGAAGCTTTGGAACTATATGATATTAAGCCATGGAAATTCACTGAATGTCTACAGAGTTTGGAATTTTAAGCATGGATATTTGTCACCTTAGGAAGTTATATTATGATGAAAAATAAGTCTTCTAATCTGGAGAAATGTTAATGAAACAAATTGTCGTTTTGTCTTTAATTGAAAAACTGAGATCTTAAGGGTTAAATATTGTAATTAATGTAAGAAATTAAAACTAATGAAAATATTGTAGGTGAATAAAAATGTTATGGAAAAAGAACATACTGACTTCTCTAAGCACTGCATCAGGTAGAGGTTGGTCTTAAGACATTAACATGTGTAAAGAAAAAAATCTCTTTGTAAGAGTGGCTTTCTCAGCAACCCAGTTAGACCCTGGTATCTTTATTGATAGAGAATGCAGAACTTTAATCTGCATAAAGAGTCTATCTTTGCTTAGAGCTCCCCTCCTACCTCATGCTGATGGTCCCCCCATCCCATCCCAAGCTCAGGGATGAGAAATTTTTTTGCCCCAATATGAAAGAAAATATCTCTGTATGTAATGAAAGTAAATGTTATAAAAAGGGAAAGTACAAATGATGAACATATTTTTTGAGGGTAAAGGAGATTTTGTTTTGAGATGAAAGTGGTTATTTTTTAAATGGACAAACAAGACAAACCTAAGAAAGAAAAATAAATATTATGGTGGTTTTGTAAGAAAGAAACTTAAAAGTTTTATATGTGAATTTTTTATTGAACTTCAATCAGTAATCTACTTATTAAAACAAAACCTTAATTTCTTTATCAAATGAAAGAACACCACCTATTCTTAAAGTAAGGTCAGCTTTTAATAAAAAATTTAAATTGTTTAAGACTTCTCCCTAGAAAGAATTTGTGTCTCAAACAAACTATATGTATCAGGCTACAGATAAAGAAACAAAACTGAACATTGTTACATTTGACTAAATTGTTGCAGGCCCAGCATGCAAGGAAACAGGACACCAAAGCTTTATCGGAAAGCAAGGTTTATTCTTTCTGCCAGCAGGGCTCAGTGGATTTGCATGCAACTGCTGAGCCCCCAATTGTGCTGAGGCTCCGTCTTTTATACCTTCCAGTTAGTGCAACACAACAATTTTTACAAAGGATTTCACTGATTACATTGCCTATGGATTGGTATACGTGTCTAGTCCCTTCTCCTTGTGATATCACCTCTGCACATTATCACAAAAAGGGTAATTAAATTTTGTCTCATTAGTCTTAATAAGAGCTTTCATAGAGGAAAAATATGGAGTCTGAATACTGCATTCTCTAGGCTTTTTTCAGACTCTCACCTCCTAAGGCAACAGAAGTCACTCAGGACCTTGGAATGCTCTGAGCCACACTAGCCAGACCAGCTCCTGCATGCTAGAGGCCAGAGTTGACCTTGTGATTCCTCTGAAAAGACTCAGGCAATTGCTTCATCAACTCAATGTTTTCCCCAATACAATAAGGGGTCTGGACCACCAGAATGCCAAGGCCACTTCATAGGGCCTGGAGAACCTCCTGGAAAGTCCCCCCTACCTACTTCTGCTTTTGAGCTTCCCGGTGACCCCTATTCTCTTTCTAACTACAGGCACTGGAAAGGTAGTATGCCGGAAAAATCCCCTTCTAGGGGTATAAATCTGATGTCCCCCAGCTGGGAGTGTAGGCCTTTCACTCCACAGGAGCTCTACCCGCATACTCTCAGTTTATCTAATATCAGTTTATGTAATCTCACTTTCTCTAATAAACTCATAAAACTGTATATCTTTAATGTCTCAAGAATTCTTTCTTGAACTGTTTTCTTCCAAACCCCATCAGCCCTGCATCAACTTGAAATCATTTAGTACCTTGATAAAAGTTCCTAAATATTTCCCAAATTGAATTCTAAATAAGAGGTTTTATTTCTAAGAAAAATATGGGAAATCTTAGAGAGCTCTTGAGACATACCATATAAAGAATTACTCTCTTGGTGTATAAAAGGAGAAATTATACAAATTGGGGTCATTTGGAATACTCTATGTGACATATTGTCAAAATACAAGTTAATATTGGCTGCCTCGGTATATATTTCTGCAGAGGTCTAATACTTAATGCACACATTTTTTAAGTTAAATGAAAGTTACAGTATATCTAACAACCTAATGTGGTTTTCTTCCTCCCAATCTGGTCATTTCTTAGAACATTATATGCCACAAAGTTAAGCAAATTTTCCTGTATGATTACAAGGTTGTTCTTAAGGTTTTAACTATTTGTAGGAGCTACTTATTCTAATACTCTTCATGTTCAGAAGAATTCACGGAAAGCCCATTAAGAAGTCTCTTATAAAACTAAGCTGGGTAAAAAATTGTTAACACAGGTCAAATTCAAATATTAATTACCTGGAACAGAATGAACTAGTAAGAATTAATATCATGGTTCTCATGACTTTTAACTTAAAATATTAACTGACTTATATTTTACCAGATTAAGGAGTTTTTAAATTGATACCTGTAGCAATCCAGGACAGTGCCCCCAGCATGTGCAATAACAAGAAACAAACCAAGGAGGAGGAAAGGATCCACCATGGAAAAGAGAAAGAGAAAAGATGGAGCTCATTTAACAGCAGTATTGAAAGCAGCATCCTGGAACCTCAAGGTTACTCAAAAGGGCATTCAAACCAAAGGTCAGCCTGACAAAATGACAGGTCTGGGGCATAACATCGATGACATGAATGTAGGAAAACAGGGCACAGAATCGCAAACTGCCATGTCCCCAGAAGAAGACCCTACCTGGGCCTTGACCTTGCTGCAGGTAATAAGGTCACTGAGTCAATTCCCTTCTCCAAAGGGAAGAAAGCACTACTGTATCAGTAATGACCATGATAAAGAATGAAGGAACCCAAGGACCTAAAGACTCCCACATAGCCTGGTCATCACCTGTGAAGCACCCTGGGTAATTCTTGACTTGCATATAAAAATATCACATTCTTAATAGACATGTGAGCCATTTACTCTGTCCTCCATAAACACACTAGACCCTTATCCTCTAAAAGCTAAACTGATTTTGGAGTTAATAGTACCCAAAAGGAAATTAGACAACTCTCTTGTGGATTGGGTTATACTGCTTGGCACCTGCAAACATATGGTAAGGTGGAAATAATAAATCGGACCGTAAAGAGAACCATCACCAAATTGTGTCAGGAAACATTAGAGAACGGAATGGAAAGTCTGCTCTTAGGTCTCCTCAGAACACATTTCACTCCTCATAAAAAAAAAAACACCACTTTACCCTTTTTGAAATGACTTGTGGAAGGTCATTTTTTAACTTCTGATTTTCTTTTTTGATTTAGAAACAGACATTTTAAGAACACATCATCAAACTGAGGCAAGTGCAGCAAGCCTTGCAGTAATATGGAAACCAAATCCTACTATCTTCTAACTCAACCTCAGCTTAGGTCAAAATAAACTCAAGAGCCCAAAACCTTGGAAGGAAGAGACCCCTTCAGACAAACCCCACCCTATGTGGTGGGGAGCTCTTACACAGTTCTCTTAAGTACCCTAACAGCAGTAAAATTTTAAGGCATTCCAAGTTGGGTACACTCATCCATAATAAAGCCTTTGTGTTCCACGTGAAAAGACAGTTGATCAAGAAGAAAAATCAAATCAGCCAGACCTGACCGCTACCTGTGAGCTAATAAAGACTTCCATTCCTTTTCAAAAGAATCCCTTTGGATAAACATATATGGCGGACAGTGAAAACTCTGCTGGTAACATTGTTTAATTTCTTTCTTGTTTTTCTAATTCTCTGCCCCTGTAAAGACTCACCTCTACCAGGAAAATTTCTATTTTTCCTGTTTAGTTTAAACTCCACCCATTATTATGAAAGGCTCTCTAAAATATACTTATGTCTTTATTCTTGTTTTATCTCTATGGGGAAAACGTGGGACTCATAATACCTGGTGTCAATCACTTCTACTCTCATATGGAAGACAAATTTCTCTGACTGAAGGATTGGTCAACAACAACCTGGGAGTAAGAGCTCTCACAATCTCTGGGCATCCCCTGCAAATGAGTCTGTAACTTCTAATCTAACTAATTTAACAAAATGAGTCATATACCAACACTTCCTCAGATCAACTCTTTTCCTCTAAAACTCTATTGGACAAAATCAGGGGAAAAAGGACTATAGACGCTATAATTGTTGGTGTCATTGCTCTTATTGCTTCTCTATCAGGATAGATTTATGGTGTTATCTTAACACCATCACTGCTCAAAATATCATTAAAACTATGACAGACATCTCTATCGAAATAGGACAAGATTTTAAGTTAATCTGGAAGTCACTTAATTCATTGACCAGGATGGCCTTAGATCATTGCCTGGCTTTGGATTTCCTCTTAGGAGAGCAAGGTGAGGTCTGAACCACAGCCAATACTTCTTGTTGTTATGACATTAGTGTTTCTAGTCAAGTCAAGACCAATACAACAAAACCATTCAACAGGGACAGTGGATAAAACAGATTGCTTATTCAGAGTCCGTGACTCATGAGGTTTTGAAGGCTGTCAAGTTTTCCCTCCCTTCAATCACTTGGCTTCTCTCTTTTCTTGGCTCTTTAATAGCAATCATTCTTGTATTTGGTCCTCATATTTTTAATTTTCTGATAAAATTTGCCTCTTTTAGTCTGCATAAATTTCTCCTCCAAGTGATGGTCCTTCAGGGGTTTAATCCATTGCCACTGGAGGATGCCTACAATCAATATCCTACAGACAAAGCAATGTGCTCTCTCTAATCTATCCCTGACCCTCCCTCTGAACAGAAACTGATGGGAACCAAGGGATTGAACCCAATAGGTAGGGACTACACCAAAACATTAACTATGAGTATGAAATAATAGAATTCCCAAATTCAGTTAATAATCTGTATTTTGTAAATGAGTCTTCTGTCAAAAAATGAATCAGTAACAGAAATGAGAGAGTTTAAGGGTTGTCCGGTTCAAACAATGAAAGTGCCTTGCTGGATGATAGAGATTGTTAGTTCTATCCCAGAACCACCGTCTTGTAGGAAACTAGTAGCTGGAAATTTTGGATTTCCAGAAACCACCCTCTGCCAAATGGATTCTTATCCTTTGGAATGGGGCTCATGAAGGTCCATATCTGGTAATCCCCCCAAGGGGATTATTTTGTATACCAGTTTGAGAAACTCTGCTATTGAGACACTTGGAGAAACTACTGTACCTGACTCTTTGCAGCACCTCTGATGTGGAAGGTTTCCTTAAGCTGAGACATGTGGGAGAAATGATTCATTAGGTACAAAAGAGAAACCAGAGGAGGACAGGATAATCCTAACATCTGATTCTTCTAGCTCAGTGTTTCTCAATTCAGGCAATCCATTATAGTCATCTGCTACTCCTCAACGACACCAATTGGCCAAGAGTTTATTCAAAATGCAGACCTTCAAGCCATAGTCCAGACTTATTGAATCTTAATCTAGATTTTAGGAAGATTCATGGATGGTTTGCATGCGTGTCACATCCTCAGTCAGGGTTTCTGAAATGAATAGCTCACATTAACTTGACCTTTAGGAAATGTTTTATTTTTACCTGCCTTTACTCCTAAATGTATGTATCAAATAAAGTTCATTTCTCTTTGCTGTAAATGATGCTTAAACTCACCATAAACCTACTACTTAAACAATTATGTAGACTAGTGAATGAATTTGCCTCTTTCCCCATAGTGACTAGCATTTAAAATTTCATATAAGGTATTCTTGATCTTTTCCTTGAGTTTATGGAAATACACTCTAATGCCTTTCATGCCTTTCATTACTGGGTTATTTGCGCACAATATTCACCATACCTGAAAGTCTCTTTTCTCATTATTCAATTGAACTCTGACTCATACTTCAAGTCTCATGCTAAGAAGTCATTATTTCAGAAAAAAAATTCTGATCTCAAGACTAGGTCATTTTCCCTGATACATACTATTTTTGAATTAATAGAAAATATTTATTTTACTTTTAGCTATTCAATAATTTTAGAGTTTACCACAATAATTTTGACCAAATGGGGGTGTATTTTAGATCTTAGATATACAATGCATAAAGCAATCATCAATATTTCCTGTGGTATTTAAACTTAGCCCAAACACTTCTACACACAGTGTAGAACAAGGGCTCCCAGAAAGACATGGAAGCAGGAATCTCCATTGGCCTTTGTCTCAGTCTTTCCTAGGGGCTGCAGAGGTAGATCTTTGGCACTTTTCTTAGTCTCTTCTGATAATGATCCTCATTGTTTTAACCAAAAGTTAGTATTAACATCTTAATGAATTTCTAAACAGACTCCGTCTCCCGGCTCTGAGTGAATAGCAGCAGTACCTTGCCCTGCTGAAATCTGAAAGACCACCCTCTTCTCTACAATTACCCTCATTCTCCTATGATAATAGTCAATACCCTTCTCCCAAGGCTGGCCTGCTGATTTAGTTAGCCAGTCTACTTCAAAGTTCAAAAAAACTCTTGGATAGTCTAAGTGTTTTCTGGGTCACTCATTTCGTGCTCCCTAACCAAACCCCCAAATCTCCAAATCTTCAGGGGAATCTAACAATAACTAAAACAAAAAAGAATGAATTTCATCTCATACTGGGATAGCAAATCATAAATTTTATGAACTCATTTTCTTTTTGATGAGAAGTGATTTCTAAATCAACTTTTTTTATTATTAAAAAGAGTCCTTTAGAATTCTATTTCTGTCTATGCAAATTTATTTCTGGAGTCTTTACATGATCTCAGAATTCCTATTACGAACTACATTTATTGCATTTATCACCCAACAAATGTATTGGTACTTAATATTGCCAATAAAAATGGTATCTTTGTGGTTTAAATTCCTTTGGCTATTATTATTATTACTCTTTCCCTTAATCACAGGGATCACTACCAAATATTGACTGTTACTTTGTTTCCCTTTTTGCTTCTCTGTGTATTTTTTATTATGAAAATGGAATCGAACTAATTTAGAAACAATTTTATTCATCTTATACCTATATTAAAAAACATGAAAGTTAAGCTTGCCAAATACTTCCTCTTGAATATGCAAGTATAAAATATCATATCTTAAAATTTCTATAAAAAATGGGTTGTTACAAAATAAAGTAAAAAACCAAGTGCTAAGGAGATTGCTGAAAAAATTCCCTTGCGAATGGTTTGTAATTTTCATGCTGGCTTCACAGCCTTTAAATGTTTGATTTTAAAATTTTCCTGTTTCTCACACATTTAAGATTTTATAGTCTCTGTATAGTTTGATTTACATTTTTTCTGCAAACAAACTTAAAAGCTGATTAATTCATATCATTTTTCACATAACACGAATAATCAGTTAATATTATGACCAGAACTCACTTTTGGTAATGTTTGAATATGGATATGAATGCGGGAGATGCTTTCTAAAGGATACTCGATCTCCTAAAAAGCATATGGTATATAAATCAGTGATGAGAAAGGGAAATGCTTTTACATTATATTAGGGAGATCATAAATTCTATGATATTGAGAACCATGTGTGCCAGCCAGTGTTTACTAAGTATTTGTTAAATAAGTTAACTAATTCTTTGTTGCAAGAGACATCATTCAAGATACCAACTTTGCTAATTATATCAGTCAGTCGCTCTATCTCTTTTTATTTTTTGGGGTTTTAGCTATGTAATCAAAGTGTTGCAGCTCTCCTACCTGGCAAAAGCCAAGCGTGTGCTCTTCTGGAAGTATTACAGGCAGATATACTACACGGGTGGGCCCAGCTGGAGTTCTCTCCAAAAGTCTGAGCCCGGATGAAAATGGAGGTACACTTATATAGATTTTAAGACGCAAATTAAAGTGGGAGTGACAAACAGAAACCTAAATTAATTGTAAATTCTCCAGAATATACATAAGATTTCAGTCGCAAATAATTAGGGAAGTTTGTATCTTACCAGCTGTCTCTCTGAGAGACAAAGTGTTGCAAATTAAGGTGGGAGTGACAAGCAGGAACTCAAGTAAATTGTAAATTCTGCACATACAGAATATACATAAGATCCACTTGCAAATAATTAGAGAAGTTTGTGTCTATTAGCTCAGCGGTTGTTATGGCTACTAGAAGGGTAGGCAGGTCCCTCCTCCCCTTTCAGCATTCCCATGATTTTCATGGGAGCAGAAAATGACAGCTTGGCAGCAAGAAAGTGGCGGAAGGAGAATGGCAGCCAGCTTTTTTTTTTCCTACAAAAGAATATTTTTCACTACATCAGAGAACATTTTTCACTACAGTTGTGTCCTATGTATTTGGCAACTGTGTAATCTCCAGCAATGGTCCTGCTCTTGAGAGGCTTACATTCTCATTGGCAGTATCTGCCAAAAGAAGCAAAGAAATACATTTTAACATGTACGTTAATGATAAGTACTTTATATTCATAAATTTTATTTTCCAACATATAAAAATATAGCACTCTTGATTTTTTGTAATAATTTCTACTTTAAATATTTTTTATTCTAACACGGCAATTCCTAATTCTAATTCTTAGAGTTTGTCTAATACAAGTCTTTCCTTCCTTTGGTTTTTAATTTTGGTATTTTATTTTGAGAGCCTGTGTCTTTCAATAGGAGATTTAACTCCATTCACATTTATTATCACAATTGAAATTTCTACTAATTTATGTCATAAATGTACTGGCTTCTTGATATTACTGATTTATTTGGGGGACAATGAAAACGCTTCAGGAATACATAAAGTAGCCCAGAATGGAGACTGCAAATGAAGAAAGGATGTAAATGAACCAAGCTTTGGTTAAAAGATGCAAGATTTGGTTAAACATAATAAGAAAGCAAGTAAAATGACAATTACTTGGACAGCTCATGAGTCAATAATGGCCTGACATTATTAGCAAGTTGAGGAAAGAAGGAAAAGTGAAATCGATGCAAGTAATGCATATTTTCTTCTTTAAGAGGTCATTTTCTTCTTTCTCTTGCTTCATAGCTTCACTTTGTTCATTTCTTTTTTCTTTTCTGCCACACCACCTCTTTCTACACACACACACACACTCTCTCTCTCTCTCTCTCTCTCTCTCTCTCTCTCTCTCTCTCTCTCTCTCTCTCTCTCTCTCTCTCAATTACCAACACTTGTAATAAGAGGAATTTTGGCATAAACTTTTTTTTCGGTAAAGCATCTGTGGTTATACTGATCATCTAGGCTAATTCTCTCTGAACACCATTCATTGAACACACCACTGTCATTCAACCAGGAATATCAATCCCTGAATTTACAGACCTGTGTAATTGTGCCACCTGGTCTGCAGAGCTGATTTTCCACACTCAAAGGTATTTATCCCACACTGTATATACTGCTTCCCAGGACTTTCTAATTGTTTTTAGTGCCTCGGACTCACCTATGTTCTTGCTTGCAACTTTGCTAATTAATTGATACAGGAAGCAGCCTTTAAGGGAACATTTTTTAAAACAGATCCTGGGTGTGATCATTTGACTCAGCCTAGAACTAAAATAAACTTAAATTCCACAGGTTGCAAAATGAAGAAACAGGTCAGGGGTATGTACCTGCGAAGTGGTTCCTTCTTTTAATTGATTCCATAGCTTTTGAAGGAATAGCAACATTTACTACTTGGAAATAGCATTAATTTCTAACAGTGGCTGCCAATCCACAGTTGTTAGCCAAGCTAAGTTTGTATACAGAAAGTATACGTATAACATATTTGACGACCCAGATGATTTAAATTCAAATCTGAATTGTGCCTCTTTCTAGTTAATTAAACTTGAACACATTATACAGTTCTCTGGATTTTCATTTCTTAATTTTGTGACTTTAAACAGAAAAAGCATCTACAGGATTGTTGCTGAATTAATTGAAATCTTGGGACATATTTGCTTATAGTAAACAGCACTACAATATATTATACTGTAAATATTATATATTAGGAGAGACTGTCTAATCATATCTGTATTCAAATCTCTACTTTACAGCTTAGCAACTATACAAACCTGTAAAAAAATTACTAATCTCCCTTGATTCTCAGTTTGTGCAAAAGAAAATATTAACTAACCTAATATTTGTTATGAGGATTCATAACCACATATGCAACTATTTAGTAATATCTAGTATGAAGATAATGTGTTCTATATATATGTATACATATATATAAGCTTCACTATTACTGTCATAACTAAGAATATGCAATTATTTAAGTGAGAGAAAACAATTTGTATAAAGAAATATTTTGTCTACAAGTTAGCTGAAATATGAGGAGTTAAAACAAAGATGAGACAGTAAGCATCCACATCTAGTCGAATGTCTTGGCTCATTTTCTAGACCATTTCATTTAATTCAGCTTTGCTGATTTTTTCCCAAGACCCCGCATAGCTTTTTGGGGGGAGCGAGGTTATTTTTTAACAATATCTTATTCATTCCATATCTTATTAATATTATTATATCTAATTAATTCCAAGGATCCCTTTCCCCTCCCTGTTTTTGTGAGGTTATATGTAAACTATAAAAGCACATGGCCTTAAATTATATACTAACATCATTTGTTAATCTGTTTTGGCATTTTTCTTATTTTAAATTTTATACTAACTCACTGATTAATTTTATTTGTCATTTTTCTTATTATAAAGCTAGATTTAGGAATATTCCAAAAGGAAGTCATTTTATAGTTGGATTGTATTCTAAGAACTCAGACTTCTTTACTGATAATGTGATTTGGTATATACCAGACATCTAGATTGATTTTAGAAGATAAAGGTGAAAATAGTCCATGTTCAAAGGACTTGTAATGAAATGAACAAGTCAACACAACAGCATGGAAAATGTGCTTTCATTAAGTATAATTAAGCACATCCTTAATTTCAATTAATAGCATCTGTCCCTATCAGACCATCCCAAGTCAAGACCCTTCCCTACCTCCTTTGAAACAGTTTATCTCTAAAATTCACAAAAGACATTGAATTATCTCTCTTCATAATCCTAAAATTATAATCACATGTTTCATTCTAAGTGCTGGCCTGGATCTCTCATTCCAAATTAAATTAATTCTCAAAAGTAAATCTAAAATCAGATAGCCATATGCTCTCATCTCAGTAACAGATAGACAAAGCTATTTCTAGGATGTTATTTTATTATGTAATCATAGTGATTCCATTTTTAGGATTTTATCTTGTACTATACTGACCACAGGAAAATCTAGATTAGTAAACCTGACATCATATATAACTCCTGGATAAATTATATCAGTAACACCTGCAGGTCATATATAAAAACACCAGGACAGAAGCCAGAAAAGGGCCTTGAAGCACAGCCAAACTTTAGCCTCAGAGGCCACCTCTAGCACAAGTGAAGCAGCACTGAACTGAGTTTGCATGTGATGGATGGATCCCACAGGGCACTGCCACATCATCAGTCATCATCATGCTTATTTGGAGGTGTCTCCTGGCATGGCAATGGGGATTAAGGGAAAAGGAGAAATTCCTAAGTTACCAGAAAGCTATTAGCAGCTCAGTTTATTAAGCTAGGTTACTTGCTTATTTGTTAATATTAAACCATGCTTCCCAAACATCACAGCTGCTTCTATAGCAAGTAGATAGAGGAAACATATAGGAGCCTTTGGTGAAGAGGCAAAATACAAAATGACAGCCAAGACTAAGAAGTCAAACCAGGAAGCCAGAAGGACAAACAGAGCTCAGAAAAAGATGCGTAACCTGAAGGAAAATATGGGAGCACTGAAAGTAATTATCTGGTTTAATTCTAATAAGAAATACAATTCTCAGGTCAATGACTTATCCAGCTCAGCATTTTGTCCTACACAGTGGTCCTAAGCAATATTTTTTTCTAGAAGGATCTGAATACTGTCATTGTCAATACCTTAATTAAAAAAAAAGTAACAACAAAAACCCAAAAGCTAGATATGTACCTAGACCTCCCTATTCTTTTATAACATGTATAAAGTTATCCTAGATAATTATAGGGGATTCACACAGGGAACTGTAGTTGGCCTTTATTACATTCTCAACCGAAAGGCAAATCTATACTGAGAAGGAGAGCTTCTCAATATTCTAGTGATGGTGGGTCAAAAAATGGAATATGGAGCTTCTTTTTCAGAAGAATAAAAAGAAAGCAGAAGTTCAAAGTGCCTTTTGTCTCTCATTATCAGAGAATATCAGAAACTATAGGGCTGATGCCTCTTAGATTAATTTAGGTTTTATCAGCTACCTGTGTACTATTTTGAGTTCACCTTTGCTTTTTCCCAATGCAAATCTAAAAAACATAAGAGGAACTTCTTGGTCAATTTTTGCTTGAAAACATGTCATCAAAAGAATAAGGAAAATACAGATGTTTCAGAAGCTGCGTTTGTGTGGACATCAGGCATTTGAATTCTGCTTCTAGTTGAGTCAGAGAAAAAATTCAGGGGCCAGGCCTCCATATGCAATGGGAGACTTGTAAGAGAACTTCCCTCCACTGAGACAGGATCCCAAAGACCCATTTCCTCAGATATAGAGTATAGACCCAGACCTGATGTATGGTGAGTGATAAATATTTCGTCAAAGAAAATAGGTGTACATGTCTTCATTGAATAATCCTATCAATGCTATTCAAGAGAAAACAATTCCAATCTTACCAACTTCTTCCAAAGAACAACATAGCATTGATAATAAAGCTAGATAAGGACATATGATACAGAAAATTGACAGATCAATCTGTCACAGATGCACAAAATAAACACAGATGCCCAAAATAAAAAATACATATACACATACAAAAAGCACACATTAATACATACATAAGCAAGCAAAATCTAAAAAAATAATGCCTTAGCACTCAACTGCTTCTGTTTTATAAGTCCAGAATTTGCTTCACATTAAAAAATTTAAATTACCATATAAATAGAATGAATTATATTATTATCACAATAAATGTAGATAAACTATGGATAAAGCTCAAAGTTTATAATAAAAACTTTTAGCAACTGAGCACTAGATGGCTTATCAGGTTGTTTTTTTCCCCACTGCAATAATGTTGTGTAACTAACAACTGCAAAGTTTGGTGACAATGTAATGATTTCAAGTCATTGGGTCATTATAGCTCTGTTGGGTTCAGGTATGCTTGGTTGTACTTAACTCAACTTGAGTGTTAAGTTTTGGTCTGCTCCACATATTTTCACATCTTACTTGAAAAAGTATCTATGCGACACATTTTTCTGCAGTGAACAGCAGAAGCCTGAGAAGATAAGAAAACCAGGAAAGTACACTTAAAATATTTGCTTACAACACATTTACTAACAGCTCATTGGTCCAAGAAAGTTCAAATGGCCATGTACAAAATCAAGGAATAGGGAAATACCCTCTACCAGTAATGAGCGTTTACATGTCAGAGTGCGTAAATGTGTGATACCAACGTAAGGAAGGAGTAAAAGTTTAGAAACAATGATCTCGTATGCTACAGAAGAAAACTTTCTTAATCTGATAAAGGGTAACTATAGAAACTCTATAGCTACCATCAGATGTAATGTTACAAAGTTGGAAGTTTTCCTTTAGGTTAAGAATATGTCAGGAATACAGGAAGTGTTTTTCTGCTCTCACCACTGCAAAGCAACGTGAATCCTATTCAATGAAATGACATTTAAAAGTACAGAAGAATTTGAAGGAAAAAATCTGTAACTATTTGACAAGGATACAAACTTAGTACACAGAAAATCTGAAAACATGTATATGTAAGCCTTAAAATTTATAGCAGAATTTAGCAAGGTGACTGGATATAAAATTCAAACTACAGCTGTTTCTGTATACCAATAATAGAAAACAAAATTTTAAAAAATGATTTATTCACCATAGTATCCAAAATATCAAGAATCATGGAGTAAATCTTAATAAATGTATAAAATTCCTCTAGAAGAAAAAGTATAAAATAATTTTGTGAAAATATTAAGAACTAAACGAACAAGAGATTCACTCTGTCAGCAATTTGTAAGATTTTGAAAAGATGCTGATTCTACTCAAATTAATTTAAAAATTCAATGCATCCCAGTAAAAATCCTAATAGGCTTATGTGTGTATACATGCTTGCTTTTTTAACTTAAGAGTTACATTTTAAATGTATTTAGAAATGCATATAACTTGGAAACACCAAGAACAATGATACTCTTAAAGAAAAAACAACAATATTGTGGGACCTGTTTTACTGGATATCAAAAAATAGTATATAATAAAGACAGCATAGTACTGGCAGGGAGATAGATCAATTGATAATGAAAAATAGTAGATCATGTGTTTTGCATATCCCCTTTGGGTAAATATCTTATTTAAATCCTTTATCCATATTTTTAATTGTGTTGTCTTTCCATTATTGAGTTGTGAGAATCTGTTATATATTCTGGATGTAAGTACCTCACCGGCTACATAATTCACAAATATATGTTTACACATTTTGTGGGATGTCCACCTTTTGTGATGTCCTTTGATGCACAAACCTTTTTACTTTTGATGAAATCAAATTTATTCTCTTTTGTCATTTGCTCTGTAGGTGATGGATCTGAGAAACAATTGCCTTAACCTAAGGCTATAAAGATTTGCTCTCATGCTTTCTTCCGAAAGTTTTATAGTTTTGACTCTTATACTTAGAACTCAGATCTATTTTGAGTTCAATTTGTGTATGGTGTGAGGAAGGAATTTAAATGTATTGTTTTGAATGTGAATATCCAGTTCCCCATCACCATTTATTTAAAAGATAGTTATTTTCCATTAATTGATCTCAGACCCTGGTTGAAAAATCAATTAACTGTAAATGAAAGATTTACTTTTATACTCTCAATTATATTCCAGTGAAGTGTAAGTATACTTTTATCCTACTATATTGGTTACTGTAATTTTGTATTAAGTTCTAAAATTGGAAAATGTGAGATCTCCAATTATAATCTCTTTCAAGATTGGTTATTTTAGATTCCTTGCAATTACACATGAATTTTTGGATACGATATTTAATATTGTTGAACAAATATCTTCAATTTTAATAAGTATTACAGTTACTATATAGATCATTTTGAAAAGTATTTTCACCTTAATAATATTTAGTCTTTCAACCCACATAGGGTTTTCTATTTATTTGTGTTATTTAACCTCTTTTAATAAAATTTTGTGGTTATACATGCTATTATTGTTTCATTAAATATATTCCTACAAAATTTATTTTTATTTCAGTACTATTGTGGATAGAATTATTTTCTTACTTTCATTCAGATTTCTCTTACTTTTATTCAGATTTCTCACTGATAGTGTTAGAAAAAATTGTTTTTATAAAATGATTATCTTGCAAAATTGCTAAACTCATTTACTAGTTCTCTTAGTTTGTTTGCTGTGGGTTTTTTTTTCGTATATTTCTTAGTATTTTCTAGGTACAAGACTATCTCAGCTATGAATAGCGACAATTTTACTTCTTCCTTTCCAGCCTGGGTGTGTTTTTTCTTGCCTGATTTCCTTGGTAAGAATTTCTAGTATAATGTTGAAAAGAAAAGGCAAAAAATGTGTCTTTGTCTAGTTCCTAGTCTTAGAGAGAAAACATTCACTTTTTCAGCATTTAGTATGATGGTAGCTATGGATTTTGGCAGATGTACTGAATTCCCCTTTTACTCCTAATTTGTTGAGGCTTTACAGAAGGATTCTTTAAGTAGACATGAATTTTAGTATAAAGAGTGATTAATTTGAAATTAAAACATATGTTCATTGAAAGACATCACATCAAAATAGTGAAAAGAAGAATCAGAGCTAAAGATATTTGAAATATATACTAACCCCAAATAACCATTTTTCAGAATATATCAGAAATGCAATAAAAAAAAGAGCAAATGACTTGAACAGGCACTTCACAAAAAAAAAAAAAAAAAAAAAAAAAAAAAAAAAAAAAAAAAAAAAAAAAAAAAAAAAAAAAAAAAAAAAAAAAAAAAAAAAAAAAAAAACCAGAAAACCAATAATCCAGTGAAAAGGTGTTAAACATCAGGAAAACCAGAATTAGTCACTATATAGGGTAACACTATTTACCCACCAAACTGGGAACTATTCTACTGACAGAAATTAAATTGTTATGACAATCTTAGAAAACTGTCATCTGGTGAAATAGAACATAGCATATGATATGGCAATTCTACTTTTACATTTTATACTCTAAAGATTATGTGCTATGAATACTAAGATTCATGTTTATTACAATTATGTACACCTAAAAGGTATACTGTCATAATGAAATGTTACTTGAGCACACATTTATAGATACTCATAGCAATATTAGTCATAATTATCAGCTTTTTGAAAAACCCAGATGCTCCCATTAGTACAACGGATATATAAAATTTTCCATGTTATTTCAATGAGATACTATATAAAAATAGAACTGAATACATTACAGATATGTAAATGAACTTGCAAAGGTAAAAACAAGTCATAAAATTGTTATATTATTCTATTCACATATGGATCAGCAAGAAGAACTAATCTATCTTTTAAGGATACATATACAGATGGTAAACAAATATATATCTATATACATATATAAAGAAAAAAGGATTATTAGAGAAGTCAAAGTCACAGTCATGACAACATAGGTTACTTTATGATGACAGTGAAGAGAGAATACGAAACATTCCACGCCTCCAGTCATGTTTCACTCTATGATTTGATAGAGTTATGTGGGTGGTTGTATTACAAATGTTAAAATGTACCTACAATCTTAAGCAATTTTATACATATCCTATTTCATAATAAAAATGTTGAAGCCAATAAATACATGCTGTTTTTTTCTCTTATTAGATTATACCTACATTATAACAGCCTCTTATCAGAGATGAAAGTTTGAAAAAAATTCAAGGTTTTTGAAATGGGTATCTTATACTGAAACTCAACATGCGGTGTTAGGTCACCCTGGCTGTACTGTTTGAAGTGGAGGGGAGGTGGTCTGGATCATGGGTCACTCAAATCTCTCCCTTGGGTATTCTTTTTTTCCAACCCAGTAACACCTTCAAACTTAAGGACATGAACTATTCTTTGGGAACCACTGTTAGACACCTCTGGAACAGGGAAAAAAATCTTGAATTTCATCAAGCTTATGACCCTCATTTTATAGAGAAAGCATGCCCAAGGTCATCTGACTAGTCAACAGCAGAGCTGGCTTAAAGACCAGGCTATTAATATTTATTTTCAAGGTTTAGTTTTCCAACGAATGTAGCACTGAATATTATTCATCTGTAGTTTCAATTATGTCTTCCAGAATTTTTCTTGTTGAAACTAGTTTTACTACCAATGCATTAGCAATAAACCAAAGTGCAACCTACACTTCTGTGGAGATGTATGTGTAAAGTGTTACTAAATAGACATCTACACTATGTGCGTATTATAATGCATTTATAGAACACTGATTTTAACTTTACAAGGGTCTTTTATTTTTAGGCTAATCTAGCCACCTTAACCTCAACGAAAAATGTAAGCAGAGGGAAGCATTTATTACAGCGTGACTGATAATCAGTCACTTCTCCATAAAGTCAAAACTAGTTGAATAGAATATGAGATTCAAAGCATTATCACAAGAATTTCATGTTTATGAGAATTAGATGTAGAAGTAAAATGGATTTTTGAAGAAAAGATTATAAAATTCTATTCTTGAATAGTTTTTAAGACAAAATAGCTTTCTATGAGACTTAGTAACTGGGAGGACTTCAATGGTCTTTTATGTGTAGTAATATAAGATTCAAGCTGTTGTGGGTCTGTCAGCAGGGCCATTCTCTCCATCATCCCAGCTCTGCGTGGTAGCCAAAGAGGCCCATTGCTCATATCTCGCTTCCAGAAAGAATTTGCCAGTCAGCTGGGATCAGTAGCATTTGAATTAAGGTCATGTTCTTCCTGGGCATGCTCAAGCGAAAGTCTCAGAGCAGTAAAGATACCAGGACTCCTCATAATAATATGGGACTCCTCTGTGGACAGTCTCTGTGATATGGCCCCCCTGGACAAGCCAACACTCTCTAGAGCTACACTGAAGTCTGAAGCTCTTCCTACTTGGTCCTCCCTTTCTCTAGTTTTTAAGGTAGCAGAATTACACCATGATTCTGAAACATTTCCTCACTTATTCTTGCTTGTCCTTGCTTTTATATTTTCCAAGCATCACCTGCAATAAATCTTGGGTACTTTGAATTCTTTCTTGGTATCCCAGGGGACCAAATTGACACATAGAATCAGAGAAGCACTAATTACCTGAGTCTGTCCCTTTTCCTTTGCTATGGACATGATAATATATAATATAATATATGATAATACACTGCACCCACCACCAAATTTTCAATAGTCTACCACTGTCTGTTAGACCCCCACTACCCTTTTCTCCCACATCTGTCCCCTTCCACTCTGGTCAACTCAGTTCTGTTATCAATGTCCAATGGTTAGTCTTAATTTACTCTGTTCATTTGCTTTGTTTCTTTATATTCCACATATGAGAGAGTCCAGTATTTATCATTCTCCTTCTGATTTATTTAATGTAATATGATCCCTTCCATTCATATTATCAGAAATGTTAGGGTTTCATCCTGTTTAGAGCTGCAGAGTACTCCATTGTATATGTCTGTGTGTACGTATACAACATCTTCAAGAGCAAAGCTTTTTCTATTTCATCATAGCATATGCAGCTTAAGTTGAAAGAAAAGGAAACTAATAAGTATTGTTAGGAAAATATATCAGGCCTACAAAATGGTTTTGTCTCAGAAAAATGCTGAAAGGGTTTCTTTTAATTTTTCCATTCATACCCTCCCTCTTCTTTATAAAAAAAAAAAAAAGGGCAAAAAAAAAAAAAAAGGCAATAAGAAGAGCAGAACGCCAGAAGAATTTCCCCCTCCTCCCCATAACAAGTTGGAAAGAACAATAGGGTGGGATGGGAGTGATATGACTCTTGGAGAGGGATGTTGAGAAAAAGCTTGTCAGGGTTTGCTCCTGCTAACCTGATGGTCCTGGCAGACCTGTTATATGTAGTTGTTATCACCTTAATACACCAGCATATTTATCCTTCTGAGATACCTTTTATTGTTGAGAAATGGCAGAGAAGTCCCATTGCTGAGCTAATCCAGACTCATTGATTTTTTTTTTACCTGGAGAATGGGACTGCAGTCCTAAAAGTTGTCCTTGATAGTTACTACACTTGAGTTGGACTCACGTTGTGCAGTTCTCGCTTCCCAAGCATGTTTCTGGTTTTTGGTCTTTGAGTTTACTTGCCTGCTTACTTGTCTCCTTACTGTCCTTCAAATGTGCTTGTCCTTGTGATTCACTGCTTTAGTACCTCCAGTATCTACATGTCCCTGCCTGTGGGATATTGACAAGTAGCCTCTGAGGTTCAAATCTGGTAAATGAATATTATTCACCTCTGTGTGCTTGCCTAGGAATCATCAGGTTAGGACGAATTCTGGCAACAGCTCAATGAACAAGGTGCAGTTCAATCCCCACCTCCTCCTTGGAATAAACCCAAATCAAGTTCAATTCATCTTAGTCTGTCTTGAACATGAATAGGCAATTTTCTGCCCACTCGCTGTTCTCTCTCGACTTTCTGGCCTTTACTATTCACTTCTATGCATAAGATACCTTTTTGAGAGTTAAGGTATATGATCATAGCAGCTATGATTTTGAACATACATGGCCTTCTCATTCAAGGCTGTTCTTTGTTCTGCTGGCAGCAGAATGCACCTGGATTCCAACTCTTTCTCTGTTGCCATCAGAATAAAAAGCACAGCCCTCTGAGAAAACAATGTAACAGTTACGTTACTTTGCTTAGGAAAAACAGAGCATTCTCTATTCTATGGATCTTTAAAGCTCCCTGTCCTCTAAAATATCACACACATGCATGCATGCATAAATACACCCCACAGGCACACTTGCATGTGTGCAGGCACACACACAGACACACACACACATCCCACCACCATCACCACAAACAACAACGATGGAGGAACTCTCCTCATTCTCAAACAGGGACCTCTGGGAGTAGAGAAGAGTTACTGAGCAACTCACACCTGTATCACTCATGTTACCTGTTCTCTCTTTGTGGGTGGATTATAGCTAGGGCAGTTATTTCAGCCTTGTTGTCTTATTTATCTTTGTACTCAGGTTCTTGACCTAATCATAAAAACACGACAGACAAAAAGTAATTCAAGGAGAAAGGAAAGAGGGAGGAACTAAATGAACCTAGGGTTCACTTAATTTTAAGATACAGCTGGACGAGTAGATATGGACAAGTAATTCAATGTTTCTAAACCTCAGTTTTCTCATGTGTAAAAGGGAGTATGATAATGTCTTTAGACTATTTCTTTTCCAGTGCATATAACTCTATGTGCAACCTAAAATTAAAATTACTCGTAAACCAGAAAATAATTTGTGTTTACTCAAAACATGATAAACTCAAAATTTTTAAGTAAATATGAAATATCAATTTGTGTTAAAATAAATTGATTTAGTTTTAAAACTTCATGTTATTGATGCTCTATAATGAAATTTCATTTCTTTCCCTGACCCCTGAATCACTTTAGCTGCAAATTTGTATTTATATAATAAATGTTTTCCCTTACATTCATCATGACAGCCTGAGTTTTTTCATTTATTTGTCCAGATTGATTTAAAATACATCCACATATTTTGTGGATGAAGCAATAGCATTGAGAAGATAAAGTAACATCTCCCCAAAAGAAATATTTAAACCTCTTTATGTGACCCGTTTGTTGAATTCTCCCAGGGGATGTTATGCCAGGAAGAATAATTTCTTCTCCCTATAGATTAAATCAAAACTATATTGCCAAAAACACAGATACCCTGAGCCGTCATGCAGTGGGTTGACTCACTTGAATTTATAGTTATGATAAAGTCATTTAGAAAAACAAACTCAAGCTGTTAACTGGTGAGAACTATTCCCAGATTCTAAATCCATTCCACGAATGGGGCTGCAACCACTGTGGCCGCAAACATTCGATCATGTAAATGCTCCCCAAAGGCCCGGGATGACATGCCTGATGGAAAGGAAGGGGGAATATTGGGATCCAACATTGCTCACCAAATGTGGTGACTAAAGAGAACAAACAACTCCGTCTGGGACCAGAGTCTTTGGCAGCTCTCAGGGCAGCTTCTGCCTTTGGTGGCAAAACAAAGTTTGGGTTTTTTTCTTTTTTTCATTGTTTTTTGAAAGGGGATGAGTATAATAATTTTTTAGCATTGGCTCTTTTGTATTACAGACAGTCTGTTAGCACACATTTTCAGATTCACTTTAAAAAGGAAACAAAATAGAAGTGTGGATGCATGTTAATTACCCAAAAACATGGCGCTCCAGATGGCCACCAAGGTCTGCTTCTGTCTAGTAGGTAAATAATGCCTCCCAATTCCTTTGTCCCCTCTGAAAACCAAATTCTCAATCGTTTTCTCTCCAATTACTGCTAATGCAGGACATAACCAAGGGCAATAGGAAAGCGACATTTATGAGTGAACCAAAGGGAGTAAAAACTACCATTTTTCATTATTTCTTGTTTAATTCTACAAAAATGATTGGGTCTGGAAGAAGTAAAAAAAAAAATTCTATATACAAGCATGGAGTCAGACCTCCAATCAAAGCACACCACTGGAGAAACTGAGTTTATTTTTCCAGGATACACAATACTGTTTCAGATTTTGTCTGCCTCTGTAATATAGGTGTGATGATTTTGACTTCAAGATTCTCCTCACTAGGATGTTTAATGAACCCTTTGTATTACCTATGAGGGATTTTAAAATTCATTAAGTCATGTACAGTCATGATTCAGTCTAAGAAAAACAAAACTTGCATTTAAAAAATGTCTTTCTGCTGAGTTGGGTATACATAAAAAATTCTGTGTGACATTTCGTTTGCTACATATCACCTCAGTATGATACATGTTTGAAATCATTAGCTTCCATAATGTGTCTGTAAATTTAGGGACAGGACAGGGCACTTAAAATAATGGCCTTTGGTCCTTTCCTCTCTTATGGTCCCTTCCCTTTATCCCTTACCAAGCAGGTAATTGGCTTTGCACACATTGCTACAAATGAGGGATGTGACAGATGGTAGAGCAGAAATAGCTTGCAAGTCTTTATTTTTTGTATTTTAAAAGCCCAAGATCATAGGATAACTTAATCATTTGGGGTTCAGATAAAATAACAGGGAAGCTGGGATGAAAGCAGAAATTCCATATCCTAGGGAATGATTTTCTATGTCCTACCACGTATGTAATTAGGGGAGACATCAGATAAGATATGATTAAGCCCATAATGACCATGGCTTCTCTGGGGGCCTAGTGATGCTAGATCATCAGGATGAGGCCAGAGCACAGGCATCATATCCATTCCTTGCACATTTAAGGAGAAAGGACCCTCCTTTTCAAGCTTTGACATCATGTATGCTGCATGCATTTAGATATAACCACAGCTTAAAGAAAGGAGCATGGAGAACACTTTCAAGGACAGATTGTATGTTGGGATATAAATCAAATCTGAAAAAATTTTCACAGATTGAAATCATATCCAGCAAATTTTCAGATCATCAAATTAGAGATCAACCAAAATAGGAAGGAGGCAAAAACTACGAATTAGTAGAAAATAAACAAAATGTTATTGAACAACTGTTTGATGAATTATGAATTCAAAGATGAAATAGAAATCATGAACAGATCATTCACAAGCAAGGAAATTGAGACAGTAATTAAAAATCTCCCCCAGAACAATAGTCCTGGACCAGATGGTTTCACTGGTGAATTCAACCAAACATTCAAAGAAGAATTAATACCAATCCATCTTAAATTGTTCCAAAAACTGGAAGAAGATGGCAGGCTTCCAAAAACTTTTTATGGCCTAAACATTACTTTGATTCCAAAACCAGATAATGACAACGTCAAAAGAGAAAATTGCAGATCCATATTTTTGATGAACATTGATGAAAAAAATCCTCAACAAAATACTAGCAAATTAAATTCAACAACTTATTAAATAAATCAAACACCATAATCAAGTGGGATTTATTCCAGGTATGCAAGGATGGTTCAACAAATACAAATCAATAAATGTTATAAACTACGTCAACAAAAGGAAGAACAAAAACATGTATGATAATCTCAATGAATGCAGAAAATGCATTTGAGAATTCAATATTTTTTGCACTAGAAATGCTCCAAAAATGGGTGAAGATAGAATGTGCTTCAACATAACAAAATCTTTCTATGACAAAGCACAGCTAATATCATACTTAGTAGAGAAAAACTGAAAGCTTTTCCTCTAAGATCAGGAGCCAGGCAAGGATATTCACTCTCGCCACTACTGTTATATAAACTTTGGAAGTCCTGTCCAGTGCAATCGGATAAGAAAAACATATAAAATGAATCCAGTTTTGAAAGGAATAAGGAAACTATCACAATTTGCATATGATATGATAATGTAGAGAGAGAACCCCAATGACTCAAACACTGCTAGAAAAATACAGTAAAGTGGTAAATTGCAAAATTACTATTCAAAAATCTGTTTCATTTTTATATACAAGTAAACAAAACTGCAGAAAGAGAGCTCAGGAAAACAATCCCATTTACAATTGCATCAAAAAGAATGAAGTATATTAGAATAACCTTAACCAACGTAGTTAAAGACCTATACTCTGAAGACTATTAGACACTGTTAAATGAAATAGAAGATGACAAAAAAAGAAAAGAAAAGATATTTTATGCTCATGGATTAGAAAAATTAACTAAGTAAAATGGCCATCTTACCTAAAGCAATATACAGATTGAATGCTATTCCCATCAAAATTCCAAAGATATTCTTCACCAAATTAGAACAACAACAAAAAAAAAACCATGAAATTTATTTGGAATATAAGAGATCCAGGATAACAAAAGCAATCCTGAGGAATCAGAACAAAAATGGAAATGTCACACTCCCAGACTTCAAACTCTACTGAAAAATAGTAATAGTCAAATTAGCATGATCTTGGACCAATCAAACAGAACTGAGGGCCTGGAAATAAATCCACACATATACGGACACTTAATTTTCAACAAAAGGCTTACAAGGGGGCGAGAGGAGTCTTAGATAAATGGTGTTTGGAAAAGTGAAAAGTTACATGCAAAAGGTTGAAACTAGATCACTAACATTACACAGAAAAAATAATTAAAAAAGGATTAAAGACTTAGATGTAAGGCTAGAAAGCATAAAATAAGAGAAGACAATATACGGAAAGCAGTCCTGGACATTGACCTAAGAGATGCCTTTGGGAACTCAACTCCAATAGCATGGCAAATAAAATCCGAAACAAACACATTATATCAAACTAAAAAGCTTCTGCACAGTGAAAGAAACTATCATTAAAACAAAAAAGACATCCTAATGAATGTAAAAAGATATTTTCACATTATACATGTGACAAGAGATTAATATCCAAAATATATAAATAAACTCATCAACAAAAAAACTAACAGTCCTGCTAAAAATTGACAGATGATCTTAATTGATATTTCTCTAAAGAAGACATACAAATGGATAACAGACACATGAAAAGATGTTCTACTCTCTGTCATTAGTGAAATGCAAATCAGAACAATGAGATATCACCTCATACCTGTAAAAGTGGCTTTTATCCAAAAGAATGGAAACAAGTGTTAGAAAGGATGTGGAAAAAAGGGAACTCTATACACTGTTACAGGAAGTATTGTAGGAAGTGTAAAATGATGTATCCATTCTAGAAAGCAGTTTGGAGATTCCACAAAAAAGTTGAGAATAGAAATACCATATGATCCTTTGTTCCTCTATTAGCTAGAAACACAGCATCAGTTATCTTATTCATGGAGATATAGGCATTCCCATGTTTATTGAAGTATTACCTGTAACAGTCAAGGGCTAGAAACAACCTAAATGCCCATCAGCAGAGAAGTGGTTAAAGAAGATGAGATACACACACACACACACACACACACACACACAGGAATACTACACAGATATAAAAAAGGTGAAATCCTACCATTTGTAGCAATGTGGATGGACATGGAAGGAATTATGCTTAGCGAGACAAGTCAGAAGGAGAAAGACAGGTATGGTATGACAACCCTCACTAGCGGTGTATAGAAATATCAAGCAAATGAATGCACTACAAATTAAGCAAAAACAGACTTTAAAATATTAAATCACACAACATACTTTTAGCCAAAACACTAACAAAAAAGCAAATAAGTTTCAGGAAGAGATGGGAGAAGGTGGTGGGATAAATAGAGTAAAGTGAGGGTAAAAATGAAATAGTGGTGAACTTACTGTACTATATACAAATGTAGATCTACTATGATGTTTACCTTAAATGTATTTAATGCCATAATGCAATATTCCTTCAATAAATAAATTAAAAATTAAAAATCAAAAAGTTAAATAATAAGTAATCCAATTGTTGAGACCAAAACTTGTTACCTAATTATCCAAAGGGCCTGCTCAAGTCTCCAGTTTACTTTATCCAAAGTCACACTGTAGTTTTCCACACATTAGCGCTTGTAATATGCCCTGTCATGTACCTCTTCTTTCGACTGTCAGCGCCTCTTCCCACACAAGCAGAGGTTGCCTTCTGCCCTGTAGGCGGCTCCTAAGGCTTCCTTGATGATTCATTCTCCTCTAAATAATCTTCAAAAGCTTAACATTCCTTAAGGTGCAATCTTTAATACTCATTTCTCAACATTCTCCCTCCAGGCAATTCCATATATCTCTTGGCTTTTGTTGCTCTCAAAGTGGTAAAGACAGCGAAAAGTGCGCCTCTTGGTCAGAGCTGTTAGAGCTCCAGGTCCCATTGTCTAGAAACGGCTCACATGTATGGATGGTTCACCAAATGCTACACATGCATATTTTAATTTCATCTTTTATACAGTATTTTTGTTTCTACATGTACATATAATCACACGCTTATCATAAAAATGTAAACGATAAAAAGATGACGGTCATCTCATCCTCCCGACTGGTTCCTTCCTACACTACCTCATCTCACATTTAACCCCCAGGTCTGTACTGTTAGTTTAATGACTATTCTCGCTTAATCTTCACAGCCACTCAGTGGACGCACTCTAATTGCCATTTTCATTTTATAGCTGGAGAAACTGATATATGAGAAGATTCTAAAACTTGTCTAAGGTCTTATGAATGCTAAGTGCTAGAAGGAGGGTTACAAGTTCAGGGTCATGGTCATGCTATTTCAGCACTTCCGCTCTTCCGTTTTCTTCTGCCACTCCATCTAGGTGGTAAGTTCTCCAAACAAACTCACAATTTCGCTGTCCTGCATTCAGTCACCAAAGTGGACCCCTCTCTTGGGTCTTAATGTCAGTAAAACACACGACCAAATACTTATTGGCTCATTAAGAAAACCTTGGGTTTATCTTTAATATATTCTTTCATAATTCATATCTAATCGCTCACCAAACCTTGCTGATGTGATTCCTAAGTAAATCTCTCTTCATGGATGAGACCCTGACACCACTGATATCTGGATTCCTTTGCTTCCAGGCTTGTCTCCTCCAAATTAACCGACACGATCATCAAATACACTTTAAAGAAAGTGATCACATTGGAGCATGTCACTCTTTTCTTTAAAATCTTTGATTTCCTATTGCTCTTGGGATAAAATGACATGTCATTAGTCTGGCTTGTAAATCTCTCTTCAGTATAATCTCTGCTCACTGCCCTGGCCTCCTCTCCTAGGCCTCTGTATTCCAGTCACACTGGTATCTCCTCGGGTCCTTAAACAAATCACCGTCCTTTCAGCCACAGCCTTCACACATGCTGTCCCCTCTTCTTGGATCTTTCCTCTCTTTCTTACCCTATGTAACTCTGTTCAATATTCAAGCCTTAAGCTTCCCAGGAGAGTCTTTGCTGTCCTTCTAATGTATTTCTACTTCTGCTCTTGTATGCTCTCATATCATTCTTCGCTTTGCACTTAACACATTTATCAGCATAGTTAATTCATTAGTTTAATTTATAGTTCCCCTAATAATCAATAAGCTCCAGAAAGACAGTAACAGTGTGTCCAAAACTCGCCCTGTGCCTGGAACAAAAATTATTAGGTAGTTTCATGTTAAGTTCTTGGGAATAAGCAATTAGTATAACTAATTGGTCCGAAGGCAATTTTGTCCTAAAAGATAAAATATTTTGTTGACAGGTCAGTTTCAAGTGACGCGTATTCACATTTTTTTATCAGATAAATCTTAGCCATCCTAATGGTCTACAGAGAGATGAGCAGAAGTCCTTAAAATAATAGATGATTTCACGTTTGCAAATCCTCAGTGAGCACAATCATCCCTCCTACCCAGCAAACCAAAAGTTTCTCAGGCTATGGCAATAATAAGTGAGAAGGCTAATAATTCAGAACAGTCTTTGAGAGCATTAATTATCAGTTTTGTAGCTAATTTAGATACAACAGTTCTAACGCATTCTTTACCAAATTCACTAGGCAATATTAGAAGTTAAACGCAAAAGAAGAATCAAACTTCTTTCATCCTTACTCTCGACTCCATCAAAAAAGAAGAAATGATTGCATGATTCGTGAGGAGAATGTTTCTTAAAATGATGAAAAGTTTTTGCTATTTGATCGTAGAGAACAGGATGCAGATAGAATTTTGGTATTTGGCATAGAAACTGGCTTAAATGATTTGGTAACATATAAGAACCGAGCAGGTAAGGGAACATTTAGACACAGCCAACCAGTCATACACATTACATGTAATGATAGGAAATAGCAGCACCCCTTGGCAGCTCATTTGACTTCCAGGGAAATCTGAAGAGACTTAGAGTTGATGTTCCCATATTGTAAAGAACTTATGTCCAACTTTAAATTCTAAGGCCTTCATGATTGACTTTTTCTTATTTTTAAAGAAAGGCACATGCAGGAATGAAGGTTAGCAGTCAGGTAGGCATAAGAGAGAGGAGAAAGAAGCATCTTTATTTTATTTTTTGTCCAGTGTTCACACCGGTCGCTTTCCCTGGGCCCGCGACTCAAACCCAGGGCTGTGTGGCTCGCCCCATCAGAGGTAATTGACCTAATCATTTCTCCATCAAGGTGCAGCAACTCTTACCTTCCATAATTGTATCCGTCTTATAGTAAAATTGCCTGGTAGTCAATCAATTAATGGACAAAAATGCTGTAGTAAAGAACTATGGCAAGTCTACCTGACATGGCCTGGACCATAACAGGCTCATAACAATGTATATGAGTCTTAGTAAAGAATCTACCTGATTAGCTCTCAAATTTCCATTCCTGTAAAAAAAGGGGTGGCAACACTATCTTAGAGTCACATTACCTCTTTGGGGCAAGTTGAACTCATACCCTGCAGGCCCAGCTTCTGGTAAGAGTATCCAGAGACAGAGTTAAAGATATAGTTCAACGAGTGGAACACTTGAAATCCTGGCCTTCTTACCTTTCCTGTCCAACCCAAGAGTCTTCAGAGGAAGTTTCAACATTTCAGAGCAAGAATACTGGAAAATGTTTTATAAATTCACTCCTCAGTATATTTCCAAACAGTACTACTTTAATTGATTCAAGTTTGCAAGATCACATTGTCATTTCAAGACGACACCCAAAACAGTTCACCATAGAACAGAACACTAGAATTATGGTAGGTATAATTAAAATGCCATTGCATTCTAATATTGTCTCTTCTTCCATTACTCCCACCCGCAATTGGTTTTTCATCCCAACAAAGAAACAGCTGTATGATCAGCAGGCTTCCATCTGTGAGCTTCCATCTGCTGTTTCTACGGCACTTGCACCATGCAAATCTGAAAAAGCAAAATGCATTCTATTCTTGATTTCATTCTTTTCCATTATTTCATGTGAGCACAAACAATAACTGAAAGATCCTCAGAGGCTTTCCCTAACTTTAGTGCTTCCAAGAAGTTCAATGTTATTGTCGAGAATTCGGAAGCAGCTGAGAAGGGAGCGAAGGACAAAAGAAGGATAATACTTACGATATTATCAGGGAATGAACTGTGAATGCTCAGCGTAATGGTTTTGATGTGATGGCCTCATTTCACATGGAAAGAAATACAAGCTTAAAAAAGGGAAAATGATGAGGTCCTTCATAGCTGAGAACAGTACTTGTCAAGATGCTTTATTCCCATTACTTCCTACATTCCCCACCATCAAATTCCCATCAAACGTTCATAAAGCAAGGTCATGCCTTACTTATCATCTCAGCAGACTTTAAAGCCTGGGGAACAGGAAATATCCAAAAAGATAGAATGTGGATCATTTGGCTACTGGTTTTATCAGCGTCTTAGATGTGACTCTTTGCTGTAACTTTTTGGGTCACTTGTCCCATAAGCTCTATAGTTTAAACATGCTCTTAAGAGAATCCATTGGCAAACTTGTACATTTCAAAAGTAAGCTCAAGCATCACTTCTTCAGAAAACCTTCCCTGATTTCTTCAGAAGGAACTAAGTGCTTAATTCTATTTTTCTCTTATTCCTATCAATCATGCCTTGGATGATAGTACCATCATTTTTACTTACATCTAATTCCTTAACTGACTGATTCTAATTTCTCTTATTTTTGTTTCTGTTTCCAGACTTTAAAATATGAATGGATGAAATTTGTTCCCTGTTTTTATCAATTTCTCAGTGGTGCAGCAAAATGTAGCAAACAAGTGAAAACTATGATAAGAATAGCATGACTCCTGTCTAGAATGCGCCCTATAGCCCATGGGCTAAGAAGGGCTTTAGTTTTTCTGTTCCTTTTTAGAGACATCATCTATAAAAATATAGTCACAGTTTAGCCCATTTCCATCTTGCCTCTGATCCTATTTTTGCCATTTTAAATAAAAAGAATGAGAAGCAAGCTCTAATTCTGCAGCTGTGACCACTTACTTTACCTTCTCCAACTTTAATTTCCCCATTTAAGGTTTACAGGATGGTGCATTTCATGGGGGAAGGCACGAGGCCCTTTCAGCGCCTCTTAGAGTGTCTGACAGAGAATGAGTGGTGAACAGTACTTTACTGCCACTCATGAATATTAGGAGCTTAACATCATATTTTGATTTTTCCTCATTCTCCCTAAGTCCTTGCTCTTACAAAGCTGTTAGTCATTAAGTAGTGATCAAAAGACAGGAAATGAGAGGGTAAATGTAAAATAAAAATGGCCTAAAACCCAGAAAACTCATCATGAAGAGTAACATGCTTCATTAATAGCAGATCCACATGCATTCTATGTAAAGAAATCTTCACAACCCACATGTCACGTCTTCTTTGATAACTAATGTTTGGGCATTTCTTTTTGCTCAGTAGACTTGTCACCCTTCTAGCGTTGAGATATGTTTCTAAGGGGCAGTCTGCTGCAACAAATCACTCTGCCGATGAACTTAGACTAGTGATTTTCAGCCATTCGCACATATATCAAAGGCACCACAGCACCGGTTTCCTAACTATAGCTTTCCTGTTAAAATTAATAGGCAAAAGACTATAATATATCAAAGAATAGCCACATTTATATGTTTTTCTGTCAGTGACTCCAAATGGTCCTTTTTTTCCACCTTCCAATAAAAAATAATAAACTGGATATCAAGTAAATGCCAAATTTCGAACTTAAAGCAAAATTTATTCGTATGATTTCCAACATGTTTACCAGGATAGCTCATTTGCCAAGTAGGCACAATCTATTTATCGATTGACAAGTACATACGAAGCCCTTAGAAATGCCAGGGTTTCTGTTGTTAGTCACACTCTTAGTTAAATAAGACATCGACTTCCTTTCTTAGTTAACTAAAACAAGAAACTTATTTTCCAGAATATGGTGGGCTACTTATAAATGATAATTGTAAGCGTGCCCTAGTGGCCTAGAGGACATAGCCACTGGACACAGTCCACATGCATCCTAAGGACCCAGGTTCATGACCCAGGGCCAGTGGGGAGCAACCGAGATGAACACCTAAATAAAATAAATAAATTTTTCGTCCTCCTCTCTCTTCCTGCCTACTCCTTTCCTTTAAAAAACAAAATTCAAATGATCATACTCAGGAGCAAGTATTATAAAGTTAATGATATGGTACTTGCAGAGTATTCCCTGAAAAAAGCAACATATGCTGAATTTTAAATCCTAAAAAGAAGGAGAACAGTCACGGCAGTTGTGTGCAAGAGGGACTGCATGTACAAAAGCACAAAGGTCAGTGAGCTTGTCCACTTAGCTACAGACAGAGCACCCTGGGGCCAGCTGGGGTCCTTGTGCATAGGGAACTTAAAATTTTTCATAAAACCAAGCAAGAGAAGTTCAAGAAAAACTGGAAAGTGACTCAAGCAGATTGACATGACAGTCAGTTGCTCCTTCTGACTGACAGAGAATGGATTATATGCAGAGATAGCTCCAATTTGCCACCTATAGTAAAAGCTCTTATACAGCAACTTAGCACACACTGGAACATGGAATATAGTTTCACCAAACCACACGGAGTTGTACTACATGATATTTTCTGTTGTTGCACTGTTGACAGCTTGAGTATTTGTCCACTAAATTGATTTCACAACCATTTAATGGGATGTGCCCCATGGTTTCAAAAACCCTCGTCAAGAAGAAAAAGATGGGAGTCAGGAAAATCAGAAGACTACCGTAGTAATTCAAGCAATAAGAGATGTGAATCTCGGCTAAGGCAACATAATAAAAAGGGTTTGGTAGCTTTCACCTTATTAGTGAAGTTCTATTCATTCTACTTGCTTTAACCTAGATGTGGAAACTCAGAAGCACCAGGGCACTTCTGAGGTCATCACCATCTGAGTGCCTGCCATGTTCGCTCTGTGCAAAAAACTTTACTCATATTGCTCTAATGCTGATTACAACATGGCAGCATCGATATTATTGTTGCCATTTTACAGACAGAAACACCAAAAATTCAGGAACTCGGATAGACTTGGAAAGATCTCACAAGTAGAAATTAGCAAAAAGATACTAAGTCAATCTGATTTAGTACTAACTGATTCATATTAAGCATTTTACAGTAGTCTATTAAATGAATATTATGCAATAGCTTTTCAGAAAATTCAGTACCATTACAGAAAATACGTACTGACCTTTTTCTCTATCATCAGTAATTTTTAGCCTGAGGCTTCTATTTTACATTTCAAGAGTATATTAAAATGTTCTAATATTATTAAACCTTTGCCTATTTCTCATTCAATTTCCTATAGTATGAAAATACTTCTGTGGCTCTATAAATATGAATAACTCTTACATTTGCCTTGTAAGTTTTAGACTTTAGCTTTATAAAGTATATTTTTTATCTCTTCTATTAATATCTTGGTCTTAAATTCTCCTTTATCAGATATCAATCTTTTGACTACTACTTTATTTTCTTGATATATCTTTAACATTATTTTATATTGAACCATACTGAGTCTCTTTCTTTTGTGTGTGTATCTCATATATAATATAGTGTTAGATGATGCTCTGGTTGCAAATCAGAAAAAAATAAGTCAATTAACCCCATTTTTTCCACTATATTTTGACTTCAATTCAGTTCTATTACTTTATGTTATAGAATATACTTAGCATCCACTTTTTTAAAAATTTTCCATTTGGTGCCTAAGAGCATTATTATGAGATAATAATCTCTTCCCTGGATTTCTTCCAGAAGCTAGTTTGAAAATATTAATTACTCCCCAATAATAACCATGAAATAATCAGTAAGCTTTTTCTATATTTCATGTGTCTTATTTCCCCTGATTTTATAATTATAGAATGGAGTCATTTTTATAATATGCAGCTATAATATACTGTACAGTCTCTTACAGGACCCCCTCTGGCTCTACATGTAAATACATATTTAAGTAGTCATCACCAGTACCTTTATCAAATTTCTGTTTTTCTTTATTGCTGCCTAAAGCAAGGTCAGATTAGCGCAGCATTTAATTATTAGTTCCCAGGCTACATAAACATTATCCCTATCCTTGGTGAACTTCTCTGCTAAAATTCGGAAGTTGGCTTTTTAAGCTTAATTTAAAAAGAGAGCAAAAACCTATAATTTTGATGAAAATGCGGTTTTCACAGTCTCCCTTTGATATTAAAATAATCTCAAATTTTAGAGCTTTCTTTTTATCTTGAATTGAGACCAGCTTTAGAAAAATGGTGAGAGGGAGGGGAGGGGCATCTTTTCCTTTTGTATCAAGTTTACAGATGTGGAATCAAAGCTTGTGTCTGTAAGATGATTTCCAATAATACTATGTTGTTTAGTGTCTGTCTCTCTTCCTCCCCCAACTTATGGATAGAAAAGAACTAGGCATTAGACACTGACAACCAATTAAGAGGCTTTTGTGTAAAAAGTCCTCAGATAAGCTAGAAATGAGGGCTTGAGATAAATCTTTTGATGTAGTTTCAGAGCATACTAGCAGATATACTTAAAAGCTAAACATATAATTTGAAACCCCTATCTCATATATCATTCCTGACATTTTTTTTTACATTAACAATCCAGCACTCTAGGACATGCAAATCTTTCTGATGATTCTAATTTAAACAATTAAAAATCATTATAAAGAAATTTAGGTATAACATCCACTATTTTTTTTCAGGGAGAGCTATATAAAAACTACCCTAGAACAAGGAATGTAAATATTCTATATTAATAGGTGATACAAAGATAAAAGAAATAAAAAGTGAGCATTTGGCTTTTTCTCAATCATCTTATTCCTACAAAGTCACCTCACATTTCTCCAAGTTTTACAGATGAAATGACTTTAATTGAGTCACTAAAATACCTTTATTAAATTTCTCATGCCATTCCTAAAATGCAAATTCTATACATTAAATAAAATATCATAATCATACACACACATTGGCAATAGGATAGAGGGTAAGTATATAATGGTTTCATTAGGGAACACAGTCAAATTAATCCAAGAAGGGAAAATTATAAAAACTGAAGAATATCAGAAATAGACAAAAAAAGAGAGAATGTGAAAGAAAAAAAAAAAATGAGGCTTCCAAAAATGTATCATGTGGGCCTTTACTACATTTTTCCCAAAGTGGAATAAAATACATTCATTCCAATTGGGAATAATCAATTATGCAAATCTGTACTTTTAACACAGATTGCTAACTGAGGCTGTGAGAAAGAATAAGCAGATGGAGAGACCCTTGGGAGAGGAGTGTAAATAAAAACTCCTGAGGCAGAAAGGATCCTTTCACTCAAGGGAAACACCCAAAACCCAAGCTTTTCCCTGAAACAATTTTCTCTTTGTGCACTTAGCTATTTCAATAAAGAGTACAATAGAAATATGCAATAATGACGGGTTCACCAGATTATTCAACCATCCAAAATGATGTCCAGCTTTACTGTTAATAATTTAGTATCGTTGATCATTTTGGAGAAAAGAAAACTCCCTTTTAAGAGGGCCATTTTTTACCATCTATATTCATCTTTGAAGTCAGAACCCAAACTCATTTTCAACTAGTAGGTCAGAAATCCAAACCACATTCTCATGGACTTTACCTAACACAGCAGTTGTAGTAACACAAGGATGTTCATTTGGATGGGAACGTGGTGGGTTTATCTCACTCATAAAATGTGTGCCATTTTCCTTTATGGAGTGGGATAAAGAAAAGGAGAGTGGTGGGACTTTTTCATAGATACATATATTTTTTCATATACAGTCTTGTTTCCACCTCATTTTCTTGCTACTCTTTTCATCTTTACTCTACACTCTCTCAATATATCCTTACCTTGCCTCTCATGAACTAAAGTAAGCAGCCTAGTGGGTTCCTTGTCTATGCTTTTCCCTAGTTATTGGAATGAAATGAAACAAAACAGTGTGTAAAGCAACTGCTAACAAAGGACCTGGCATAAGAAGAGACAAGTGTATGGAGTTAAAGAGAGTGAAGAGAAATAAGTCCTAGTATACACTGCAGTTCAGTATTTCCAATATTTCAATCAGTAAGGAGAGGTGGCTTATTTCATAAATGGAGTTTGAACAAGTGGTTATCCATCTGGAAGAAAATTAATTAGGACCCTTAATTCAAACCAAATGCAATAAATTCCAGATGGATTAGAGACTTATGTGTACAAATTAAAATAACAAAAATCTTTCACAAATGCAATATGTAAAATCCTAAACACAGAAGAGACTATTTTATCAATTCTGGGAAACAGTGAGATATTTAAATATTTTAAAATTGTCTTTGCAAAAGGGACCATATTGAGAAAGTATTTATAACACATATGACAAGTACATGGCTAAAATCTTTGGTATACAATTAATTCATAAATTAACAACAAAAAGGCAAAAACCCAGTAGATGTTGGGTAATAGATATAGTCAATTGAAAGCAAAATGTCAAAAAAAATAAAAGAAAACCAACTTTCAAACCTATGAAGCAACAATGAAATAATTTATATTCATCAGATTGTTGAGAATGAAGAGTTATAATACCTAATTTTGGCAAGGATTCAGAAAAAATCTATATTTCGTACAAAAATATTAATTGGTGGAACGTTTTTGGAGAGAAATCTACACTATGTATTGAATTGAAAATACATATACCATAATTCACACAATTCTACTGCTGTGAATTTGTTTTAAGGAAATGAGTATACTAATATATTAAAAGACTATGTCAACACAAAATTTAAGTAAAGAGTTATTTAATGAGAAAAAATAGAATAAAAGTAAAGGTTTATCAAATGAGAAATTCTTGAAAAAATGTCATTATATTATACCCATAAAGTATATTTGGCAGCATTAAAAACAATGCACTGGATATAGATCAATGAATTTGAGTGCATTTCTCCCATGTGTGGTTCAGTAAGAAAACTAAAATTCAGAGAAACTTACTGATATGGTCAGGTTTTTCTAATGAAAGAAAATAATACTATGTGTGTATGACTGCATTTTTTAAGTACCTTTCTTGACATAATTCATTCTTTCAAATTATATAGCTCAGACTGTCACTTATTTTTATATTAATTTTAAACTTTCATTAAAAAAAAAAAAAACTACCAAAGGTTGCTTAGGACACAGAAAGACTGTCTATTCAAGCAGATATTAGAAACACAGAAGCACCAGGGGCTTTTCCTTGGTGCAGAGGCACAGCTGAAAGACGAATCACTAAACATCTGTGGTTACCAGCGCCATGTAGAATCATTCTTGGGGAAGAAGGTCATAGAACAAGAAAGTCCAAATACATTTTACTTGGAGCTATTTGCTGCTTCACTTAATTGAAACTTCTTTTCATGATTATTTCCCCATTACTGAAGCAAGCAATATTAAGAAGATCATGGCTAGGAATGTGATAGAGACTTCATTCCAGAAAGATTTCCTGACTCCTGGCATTTCCCCCACCCTCCCCAACCCACTTAAAAAAAAAAAAATCTACAGCTCTAAATGCACAGATGCATTAAAGACGAGAACATACGTCAGTGACAAAGCACAGTGCCAGGGAACACCAATCTCATCTTCCCCTGGAGGTGTGCACTGTGGCAGTCCTAACCACATGAGGTTTAAATACTGAAAATAGTAGGTTTAAGTATTGAAAATAATTCAGCAAATATTAAGTTGATGAGTTTTACTTCCTCTTTGAATACATATTATTGTTTTGTTGTTGTTGTTTCCTTTTTTTTTTTTTATCATGGAGTCAAGCTATGAGAAACATCACCCTGTGGCAGGAGAGGACTGAAATCTCCCTTTTTAGGGAGAATCTAGGCTTTTAAAACTAGTCCTCAAAATGGACTAGAGACTTGAACATAAACTGGAAACCTTAAAATTCTTGGAATACTACACAGGAAAGACATTCCATGGCATCAACCTTAGGGAGGCCTTTGAGGACTCTACTCCAGCATCCAGGGAAACCAAAAGAAAAATAAACAACTGGGATTGCACCAAACTAAAAACTTCTTCACAGTCAAAAAAAACTTCACCAAAACCAAAAGGCAACCTACTAACTGGGAGAAGATATTTGCATTCCATATTTCTGACAAGGGTTTAAGATCCAAAATATACAAAGAACACATAAAACTCAATAACAGAAAAATAGGCAATCCAATGAAAAAATGGGAAGAGGAATTGGAGAGATATTTTTCTGAAGAGGATATACAAATGGCCAACTGGCACATGAAAGGAGATGTTCATACTCCCTGGTTTTCAGAAAAATGCAAGTCAAAACAACAATGAGATATCACCTTACACCTGAGAGACCCACTATTATCCCAGAGTCTGGAAACAACGAATGTTAGCGAGCATGCAGAGAAAAGGGCACACTTTTATTTACATTGTTGGTGGGAGTCCAAACTGATGCAACCCCTATGGAAAAGAGTTTGGAGATGCCTCAAAAACTTGAACATGGCAATCTCATGTGATCCCACCATCCCACCTCTGTGTGTTTACCCAAAGGATACAAAAACACTCATTCACAGAGATTTATGCACCCCCATGGCAGTGCAGAGCAGACAGCTGCTACCAGCTACTAAACCCAGGGAGAGACCTAGGCCAGGGACCCTCTTCCTCCCCAGGCCTGCCCAGCCAAAGGACATTGAAAGGAGAGAAACGGGCAGGAGAGACTTTCAGAAAACTGAGCATTTTTATTTAAAAAGAGACTTTATTCTACCTGAAGGGATTGATTAAATCTTTGGGAGAGAAGTAAAAGGTCGTTTAGTGAAATTTTGTTTTCCTGATAAACAGCTAATATGACACAGAGAAAAGCTGATTCTCACAAACAAAAGCTCTCTTTGCAAAACCAAGTGGTGGTGCAAGTTCAAGGCTCTCTTCTGACTCTGTTGGATTCACCCACTTTCCCCTGTACTGCTCACGACTATGAGCCCTGCGGGCCCCGGACCCTGGCAGCCACCTCTGACCTGGTTCTGGATTGTCAGGACCAAGTCACACAAGCACACCCGAAGTGCACGTGGATCCCCTCCCCGTTTGAAAACCCAAAGGATACAATGTTCACTACTACTCAAATGAATATTACTAGCCAACTCCTCAAACTTACATTTATTCATAAGTAATGAGCTGTACCGCTGAGAACAGGACGGTAATATAACTCTTCTCCCAACCCTATGAATTTTCCATTTCTCCTTGGTTAGGCATTAGGTTATATAAACTAAGCCAAGAGGTTCTCATATATGTATCTTTCCTTCCTTTTTTCAAACCACAGTAACTTACGCAGGAGCCAAACAAACCCTTAACTAAAGAATAATTTATGACAAAGCAGCTAGAATTTTAAGCAAAGTTGTTTGGGGGAGGAGAGAGGAACTGGAAAGCCAAGAGGTCAGAAGCTGACTCCTGAGCAGGGTAAACTGGCCGCGTCCTCCCCAGGGCTGGCCTGCTGGGATTATCACATTACATGGGGGTCCATGCCAAGGCTGGAAACAAAGCCGCCCAGATCCTATTCATCCCCGCCACGGTCTCAGCAGAGCCCACAGAGCCGCAGAGCAATGAGGCTCTCTGCTCTAAGAGCAGGAAGTCTCTGCTCAAGGGCTTGACTTTCCCCAGTGGGAGTCAGTGAAACGTAAGAGAAGAGAGGCCATGTCGCTTGGATAAGTGACCCTTAAGTAGATCATGCAGATCACTGAAGGCAACACATTCCACCAACAAAAGCACTCAGTGGTGCTTAGCAAGACAAGGCCCAAACATCACATGACAAAAGGATGACTCATTAAAAAGATGCCATACACTCCAGCTCCACATCTCCTCTTTGCCGGCAAATCATGCTCAGAAACTCCAGTGACACCAAATTCCACTCCTCAGTTACCTTGTCTGTGAGTCAGGTTCAAGACCGAGATGTCTGACCCAGATCTGAATTACTCCGAGGGAGCACACGACCTCTGACAGCGGGGGACAGAAATTCAGCTGGGAAGAGTCTCTGGGTGCCATTGGATGGGATTTCCAGATGTAGAGGGTGGGTGTCCTTGGAGGTAAAAGCTGAGCCAGGACTGGCAAAACTCTTTCTCCTTTTTCTATGACAGAGAGAGCTGAAGATTCAATGTAAAAAGTGTGGCAGTTAAGTGAAGATCCCGTGGGAGATGGAAGTGAGTATAGAAACAGCAGGTGGAGAGAGCTGCTACTGTGTTACAGCCATGTCCTATCAACAGCCCTTCCTTCTCCTGCCTCTTTCCGGCTTTGACCAAGGAAAGTTGCCCATGGCAGATGTCACCAGCTAGAGCCCTCTGTGGAGACTGGTGTGCACTGGTTTCAGAAATCTGTGTGCCCTTGGTAACCCTGGGACATGGAAACTTAGAGAGCTGCTTTCATCTACAAATGGGCCTTCCTAAGAATTGGCTGGATTGGAAAGAGTAAAGAGACTCAAGCAAACTTCCATGGTGTGGTCAAATGTAGTTTACTTGGCAAGGTTATGCATTAGGAATCAACTCTGTGTCACCCCAGTCAACGCCACAGATACTTCCAGCAGAACTTCCCAAATGGTTTACTAACCAAACATATTTTGCATTTCTAGAGACAGCTTTCTCTTGGAAGACTCGGAGGTATACCAAAAGTCACATAAAATTCTCCGTATCACACATGCTATTTATTACAACTATGACTATCAAACATCTAATAACTTGTTTTCTAGTTAAAGAATATTAATTTCAGCGACTTATGTTCCATTTAGTATCTTTTTAGTTTCAGCAAGGAAAGAAAAGCAAAAGTGGAAGACCAATAAATTTTGTTCTAAGAGAATTAACACAGCTCAGAAACGCTGCTCTGCTATACCAGTAATGAAAGGTCCCTGCCTGGCTCCAACAACAGACACTGTTTCAGATGGCAGAGCATTTTGCTGATGAACATGCCTCAGTGAATTTCTAACCATTAATTTTCTAAATTGTACTGTTTAAAACTTGACAAGACTTGTTTGGTTACTGGTTAGAGATTCTTCTGAATTTCCTCCTTCTGAAACTTTTCATCCCCTTAAAGGAATATTATCCTAGCTTTGCATAATGTTTTTAATAGTCAGATGTTCTTTTTTTAAAGTTGAATTTATTGAAGGAATATTGCATCCTAATAGTATGCCGATTTAAAGTGCGTATCACTATAAATCAATATCTAAATATAATACATTAAATTCACCATCTTAATATCCTCCTTTATCCCCACTTGTTAATTTTCACATCCAAATGATCAATGAATGGTGAAGGCCAATTTGGCCATCAGAGGTGTGGCCTTAATAACAATTCTCTAGGGAAGGAAAGCAATTATGATGTCAGAGTCAATCTGACCCAGACTCTACATTTTGCTCTAGACGTGCTATTCCCTTGATTTTTCTTTAAAAAGGTTCAATGAGATATACACCTAAGGGCCACAGATCCATCTTTCTGAGACTTAGTTACTTATACTCAGCAGAAAGGGAGGACCTTGATGTCAGTATACACAGACTATATCAACTATAAATACTATCCTCCAGGAACAGGAAAGGAAAGTATTTTTGAAAAATCTAGAACTATACAGATAATGTTTACAGGAATACAAATCATTTTTTATTGTTATAACCTACATGTCCACAAATCCCAAAATATATTCTGTATTGATATTTTGATTGCTCTTAAGAAGACCACAACTTTGGAAGGGAAAAGCCTGACTTTTTTCCTCAAAGTATGAAAGACAAATAAGCTAAAATGCAATAGAAGCCTAAAATATACCTATCAATATTGATATTAGTAATATCTCATGCTAATCTTTAATATTGAGATTTTTTTTTAACCTATGTGTTATGGGAAATTCTTATGCCATTTTGAAAAATCACTTCTTTGCTTCCATTTAGTCTATTCATCACTTCTGCCAAAAATGAATAGATTCCAATCTTTCAGATTTCAATAGATTTCAATTTCATTACACTCCAAGGATTCTTAACCTGGGGTTCACTTGGATGGGAAAAAATTAGTAGTGGTAGCTATGAGTTTGTCAGCAATAAAAATTACAGCTATTTGTATTTGTTATAGATTTACAAATAGATGAATTATTTATGCTCATCACTTTTGTAATCTAGTAATTTTTATAATAAATCAGTTAGATCTTTTTTAGTATAGTGATAAAGAAGCAAGTTTATTACTCCATAAAAGATTTTTTAAATATTTTGGTAACTACATAAGCATATGTATGTCACTTTCTGCAATTAAATATTTTTCTGAAAAATAAATTAATATTATACTGAGAAAGAATCCACACATTGCTGGATTTCCCAAAGCTAAGCAGTACATACCAAGGCAACATGATTAGTGGTGACTTCCAGGTGATACATGGAGATGTACTAGAAGAAATTAGACAAGTGTACCTCGCTTGATTATCAGTATTGGACATACATGTAGAGACATATAAGAATGTGCACCAAACATTTACTATCCAAACTCTTAACACCCTTAGGCAATATATACACATTTATAGAAGAAATATAGCGAGCTGCAGCATGGTTTAATCATAAGAACAGGCTGATTTCTTTTGAGTCCATTAAGCTTTGCTAAACACAATCTAAAGGCAAATTCATGTCACTAATGTCATTGTAAGAATAGCTTTAAGACCTATAATACGCTTCTCTATTTTGAGGCCACTCCAGGAACAACACCTGAAATAAATAAATTCCATAGACATTTCTTTCCCCCCCACTTTCAAATGCTCACCTAGGGCCTTATGTTGAGTATGCTTATTTGGAGATGAGTAGCTTCCAATCTTGTCACCTATGTGCTGCCAGTGATTGCAGTTTTAGAATCTTTTCAAATATAAAACCTTCTCATAAAGTTTGTTTCAAATCCCTGTAGAGGAGAACCACTTATTTAATCACTCCATTAGCAGAGTAAGCAAGGGCCACAGGGTCTGGAATGGACTGTTTTAGCATACTCAAGAAATGGCTGAGAATACAGGTAATTGAAGTGATTAGTGGCACGTGAACTCTGAAAGTCATCTGGCATATTTCCTGACCCAGCAGAGGTCATTTTTCAGCTTTTATTTTAAAAACTGTTGAACATCTAAAAATGTAACACCGAACAATGAAAAGGGATGGGTTAGGGAGTGGTTCATATTAGGAAAGAATTGGGAGTTGAGTCTGCTGGATACCTGGGGTTCAAAAAGAAACTACTTGCAAAATTTATAGCAGTAACTTTCTTCATCTTATTTGTACAAACTCCCTACTCTTTTCCTTCTCCTCCCTATCCCCTATAAATTTCCAAATCCCATTTCCAATCTCTTTTCTTTCTCTCCCTTCCTCCTTCTCTCCCTCTCGACCTTTCTTTTCATTTCTCCCACTCACATCCCCTCTCTCTCTTTCTTCCTCTTTTTTCCATGTTTTCCATATTTTTGTCACATGCTGTCTCCTTTTCTTCCTATCATTTTCAGGCTCATTTCTCCATCTCTTCCTTTTCTCTTTTCTCCTTTAATTTCATTTTTTCCTTTCTCTTTCCAAAGTCCTCTGAGGAAATTCAACCTTTGTAAAGCAAAGAGAATAGTCAAAGATCCCTCAACTTGTGCTTACATGGTATTTTATTTCATTTTCTTTAACTTTCAACCCTCCTACATCTTTATGCTTGAAGTGTGTCTCTTCTTAGTAGTGTAATATTTGTGGTGTATGTGAGTGCAACTCTCTCTCTCTCTCTCTCTCTCTCTCTCTCTCTCTCTTAAAGGGGAGGTGTAAGCAGGAATGAAGACAAGTAGACAAACACGCAGGAAGAAAGAAGTATTTTCATTTGTTTTCACTTTAAGTTGTACATCTTGTTGTTCCTCTTGATCCCAGGACAAGAACCCAGGTCTTTGGGATGCAGGTAGACCGAACTTGGCCAGAAATTGTGGAACTAATCACTACTCCACCAGTGCTCCTCAAGTATCTTTTAATCTATTCTGATAACCTCTTTGAATTGGAATCTTTAGTCCAATTCCATTAATCAGTAATTACTAACACAGTTGAGTCTAGCTGTTTGTTTTCTAACTTTATAATCTATACTTTCATCTTTTGTTCATCTCTTCACGGCTTTTCTAAGAAATATCTGGTTTTTTTTATTTAATTTCTCCAATTGACTTTTAGTTATATCTTTTTGTATTATTTTTGGTGGCTACACTAGAGGTTAAAATATGCACTCACACTTACGACAGATTCCCTTGAATATTTTGCAAAATCACAAATGTTGTTTTAAGCAACCCCTTCTGGTTTTTTGTTACCATTGTCTATAGTCTACTTTTACACATATTACAAATCACACAACGCACTGTTATCATGTCTGCTTTTTTTTTTTAACCAACTTCTATGTTCAACCACATAAAGATTATTTTTGGTACTTTCTTTCCTCCCCCAAAATCTGTGTATCTGTATGGGATCATTTCCCTTCTTTTGAAAAAGTTCATTTGGAGTTCTTGCAGGGTAGGTAGACTTCAAAGAAAGAACTCTTTTGCTTTTGTTTTTGTTTTTTGATTGTCTGAAAAGGGATTTTTTTTTTATTCTTTATTTTTGGAAGATATCATTTACTTGTTATAAAACACTAGATTGGCAGTATTTGAAATCAGGTTATCTGGCAAAGACACTCTCAATCGAGATTCCTGAGACAAAGTTTATCGTGGCAGATAAACACCACTAGAAGATGAAGGACTGGGCAGAAGAAGCAGCTGTACTGTTATGCAGTCACAATGCTCCAACAAAAGCCTCCGGTAAAGTCAGGGAACCCCGAAACTGAGATTGCTCAGCAAAGTTCTTTTCAGTTGGAAGAAGTGGGCAGGTCTCTCTAGCATCACCAAACTTCTGAAAGAGTTGTTTTCACTGACTGTGCCCTCTCCTGCCTCTCCCTGCATTCCAATAATCAGAATTCGGTCAAGTTTCTGCTGGACATGCTCTATTCAATGTCAAAGACAAAAATTCAGGGCTAAATCCACTGAATTCAGAAAAATTAACTTGGCAATATCTATACATATTTTAAACATTTATACCATTAGCCCAGCAATCCCACCTTTAGGAATAGGTTTCACAGAAAACAATTGTATGGCACACAAAGCCATCTTCTCTCTCTCACACATACATATATTTCATCTATAATTTGGGAAAACTTGGAAGCAAATTAAATGTCCCCCAATAGGAGATTAGTTATGTTACTTAATAAAAACATAGTAAGTATTTGCTGACAGAGTTGTTGAATGAATAAATGGTTATGACATGCATCCTTCAGCTGTGAAGCTTTGCTGATTTCCCAAGATACATTTATTAAATTTTAAAATAGAATCACATAATCTCTAATGAGATAAGTTTGGTATTTGCTAAAAATTTTTTCTTAGGAAAACAGAATTAAAAATGAATAAAGAAATAGAGCGCAGATTTCCTATCCTAAAGTAATTTAAATCGGTCCACAATTTGTTAATCTGGTACAGCTGAATGAGTACAGAGGCCTCTCCTCGCCTCTCCTCCTAACAGGATTTTGCTCCAAGGATTCTTGAGTCTTAGCACAATTATAATGATCTATTTATATATCTATCTCTGAGCAAATTAGAGAGGCAGAAAATTGTCTTTTATGTGTTTCTGTCACATATCTTTGATAGGCATGTAAGTGACAGCAAGTACACATCATGTGTGTAGGGTAAATAAAGCTTTAATGACAGAGGCAAGTGAATGCTTGTGAAGCAACATTGGGAGGCACAACAAATGCTCTTAGTTAATCTTTGTTCATTTCCCAACATCTGTCATTATGCCCTGCCTCCTCTGTGGGGAGATGAGATGGGACAGTGGAAATCGCAGTCTAAAGAACCACTTGGATGGTTTTTAAATGGACTTTTTTTTAGTGGAGGAGGTGAGAGCAGGAATGAAACCTCACTTCTGCAAGAATGTCAAACATAAAAGAGCTATCATTTCTCTTTTGATAAAAAGTGATTTCTGCCATTTGATCCCTGATACTTCTTCTCCACTGAGTCTATATTATTAAATGACATGCAATAATTTTATCCTTATATAGTCGTACGTGTATTGCCATTCCCCAATCATTCTGAATAGCAGGTCTTCTGAATAGTTATGCATATAGCGTGGATCCCAATTTCATAATTGTGGCCAAATATAGATTTGTTTTCTTTTAAAAATAGCCATTTTATTAAGATAAAATTAACATACAATACAAACAAATATATAAAGATATAAAGTGTACAGCTAGGGGAATTTTGACAGTATCATACACCATTTTTTGTATATATATATATAACTGAACATGTACAGGCTCCAAAGTGTTTCTTATGCCCCTTTGCATTCTATCCCTCTTATTGTCACCTACTCCCCAATTCTGAGATCTACATGATCTGATTGATCTGTTTTCAATATTAAAAATTAGGTTGCTTCCTAAAACATGTCTCAACAAATTTATCAAGACTGAAATTGTACCAAACATCTTCTTTGTTCATAATGGCTTAAAACTATAGAAAGGCAGATTTTAAAATATATGGAAGGTAACAACATGTTTCTGATTCACTCTCAGGTAAAAAAGAAAAACAAAGGAGAATTTTAAAAGCATTTGGAGAGAAACAGGAATGAAGACATGAGCTACCAGAACTTGTGGGATGTAAGTACTCAGTGCAGTACAAAGAGGGATGTTTAATGAAATCCAGGCCTATCTCAAGAAACAAGAAAAACTGAAAATAAACATTCTAATATCATACCTGAAGCAACTCGAAAAGGAAGATTCATTGAAATCAAAGGAAGGAAATAATTGTAGCAAAAATAAATGAAATAGAAATAAAAAAGAACAACACAGAAAATCAATGAAACCAAAAGCTGATTCTCAGAAAAAATAAATAAAACTGACAAACCTTTGACTAGGCTACGAAAAAAGGAAACTCTCACAACTAAAATCAGAAATGAAAGGGGAGATTTAGAACAGATTCCTCAGAAATATAACACTACTATGAACATCTTTATGCCAATAACCTAGAGGGCATGGACATGTCTTTAGAAACATACAGCCCACCAAGACTGGATCATGAAGAAATGGAAATTTCTGAATAGAATAGTAACAAGCAAGGACATTGAAGAAGTCATCAAAAGTCTCCCCAAAAATAAATACCCAGGGCCAGACAGCTAGAGAAATTTACCAAACCTTCAGAGAAGAATGAATATCTGTTCTTCTCAAACTCTTCCCAAAAATTGAAGAGCAGGGAGCACTTCCAAACACTGTCTATGAAGCTAACACCACACTGACACCAAAAGCTGATTAGAGACGTCACCAATATAGAAAATTACAGACCAATATTTTGAATAAACAGATATAAAAGTTCTCATCAAAATATTAGCAAATCAAATCAAACAGTATGTCAAAAGGATTATCCATCATGATCAAGTAGGATTTATTCCAGGGATCCAGGGATGGTTCAAAAATGCAAATCTATTGATGTAATACACCATATCAGTAAGAGCAAGGAGAAAAATCATATGATCTTATCAGTAAATTGAGAGAAAGCTTGACCAAAAACTCTACATAAAATTGGGATAGAAGGAACATTCATCAATATAATAAAGGCCACATATGATAAACTCACAGCCAACAGCAGATTCAATCAAGAAAAACTGTAAGTGTTTTCCTCTAAGATCAGGAACAAGACAAGGTTGTCCGCTCTCACCACTGCTATTTAATATCATGCTGAAGGCCTTAGCAAGAGCAGTTAGTCAAGAAGAAGTAATAAAAGGAATTCAAATTAGAAACCCAGAAGTAAGACTGTCACTATTTGCAGGTGATATGATAATATATATAAAAAAACTCCATCTAAAAACTGTTAGAATTAATCAATGAGTACAGTAAAGTGACAGTATATAAAATTGATACATAAAATTTGAAGAATTTTTATATGCAAGCAGTATTATAGAATAGAAAAACTATCCCATTTACAATAGAAGCAAAAATAATTAAATATCTTGGAATATACTTAAAGTATATTATATACTTAACAAAATCATAGGTGAAAGACCTGTGTAATGAAAACTGAGACTTTTTTTTTAAGGAAAGTCATTGGCAGGCATCAAAGCAAGTAAGCAGGAAGGCAGGAATAGAGAGGAGGAAGAAGAATCTTTATCTTTTTTTTTTATTTAGTTGTTCACACTGGACACTGATTACTTCCCCCGAGGTCCAGGACTTGAACCCAGGAGTATGTGACTTGCTCCTTTGGAGGTAGCTGACCTAACTGCTGCTCCACCAGGGTGTGCCAAGACTTTCTTATAGGAAATAGAGAAAGATGCAAAGAAATGGAAAGATATACTGCAGTCATGGCTGGGAAGAAACAACATTGTTAATATGGTCATTTTACTTAAAGCAATATATAGGGTTAATGCATTCCCCATCAAAATCCCACTGGCATTTTTTAAAGACATAGAAAAGAAAGTTTTAATTTATTTGGAATAACAAATATCCCCAAATAGCCAAAACAATCATGAAAAAAAAAAAAGAACAAAAGTGGAGACATCACACTCCAGATCTTGAGCTATGCTAAAAAGCAAAAGTAATGAAAACTGTATGGTACTGAAGTGAAAACAGAGACACAGACTAATGGAATAGAACTGAATTACCAGAAATAGATCCACTCATACTCAGTTAATTTAAAAGAAAGGGCCTAAGAGTATACAATGGAGAAAGGAAAGTTCTTTCAAAAATGGTGCTAGGAAAACCAGACAGAAACATGCAAATGAATGAATTCAGACCACTCCCTAACACCATACACAGCAATTAATTCAAAATGAATTAGAGACTTGACTGTAAGATTAGAAGGCATGAAATACTTAGAGGATAATAGAGCAAAGTCATTACATGACATCAGCCTTAGAAAGTTCTTTAGGGATTCAACTCCAGCAGCAAGGGAAATAAAAACGAAAGTAAATAATTGGGACTATTTCAAACTAAAAAGTTTCTGCACATCAAGAGACACCATCACCAAAACAAAAATATAATCTACTGACTGGAAGAATGTATTCACATTCCATATTTGTGACAAGAGTTTAATATTCAAAATGTACAAGGAACATGTGAAACTCAACAGAAAAACAGCCACATCAAAAGAGGGCAGAACTAGATAGACATTTCTCCAAAGAAGACATGCAGATTTCTAAAAGGCACATGAAAAGATGTTTTTCTGTACTTCTTATTACAGAAATACAAAACAAAGCAACAATGAGATTTCACATGTCACCTCTGAGATTGTCTGTTATTAAAAACTCTGGAAACAACAAATACTGGTGAAGAAAGGGAACACTTTTGCACTGCTTTGCACTATGGTGGGAGTGCAAAATGGTGCAACCTTTATGGCAAGCAATATGGAGATTCCTCAAAAAACAGAGGATGGAAATCCCATATTACCCATCATCCCATTGTTGAGTACTTACCCAAAAAACACAAAAACACTAATTCGCAGAAATATGTGTATATCCATCCACCCATGCTTATTGCATTATTTAACATAGAAACTACATTAGTGCCTATCATCAGATGATGGTAGAAAGAAGACATGGAGAGTGTGTGTGCGTGTGCGCAGTACTATGGGGGTTATTTCTGGCACTGTGAGAGCTATCTCTGGAACTGTGGGGGTTATCCCTGTCACTGGGCTAGTTATTGGGCATTTCCTGACACTGGGAGAGCTATAGCAGCATGCTTTGGGGTTTATGTCTACCTAAATTTTTCTATGAGTCTGTCACTGAAGAATCATTGCTAGCTCTGTCACACCTTGGTAGAGCAGCAGTTAGGTCAATTGCTTCTGATGGATGCAGGTCACATAACTCTGTGTTTGAATACCAGGCCCTGGGGGAACAACCACTATGAAAAACTAAATGCAAAAGAAAGTGCTGCTTTCTCTGCTCTCTTCCTGCCTGCTTGCCTACCATTGCCTTCATTCCTGTTTATACATTTCTTTCTAAAAGAAAAAGAAAAAATTTAATAATTGCTAGCTTCATGCAATAAAACTCTTGTTATCATCTTACTTTTTCATGAATGTGGAGTATTACATAACCCCATTTTGTTTTTGCTATCTTAATGTCCCATTTTGTCTCAAACAAATATGGTCATCCTAGTCATTTGTGACAGAGGATGGAACTTGAGTGGATTATGTTAACGAAAAAAACCAAAAGGAAAACGATAAATACCAGATTTCCTCACTAATATGTGGATTATAAAGAAAGAAAAGGAACAGAATAAGCAAAAACTAACCCTTAGACCTAACAATAGTATTGAGGTTACCAGTAAGAAACTAAGTGGAAGGTTGGGACAAATGGTGTTGGGGCCCAATGGACAATGGTTATGAACTTTTGGTAATTTAGTGGTGGGCAGGGTGTGTTGGCATATATTTGAAGAATGGGGAACCTACCCATACGACTTGATGTTATCTGTATGTCAAAGCTACCGCAATAAATATTTTTTGAAAGTTTGTTTCCTATAATTTTATGTAAATGGAAATATATAGCATAGAGTCCTTGTCTGAATTAATTCAATCAATATTACTATTGGTTGGTGCACCCATGTTGTTAACCAATAGTCTGTTCAGTTTTTCAGTACTTTACTTCAACAGTACATTGAGTAGTTTTCTAGTGTATATTTTCCAGTTCCAAATTTATTTACTCATTCATTTGTTGATGTTTGACTTGATTGTCTCCAATTCAGGATATTACAAATAAAGTTGTCATGAGCATTTTGCACAAGTCTACATGAAGAGGTGTTCTTTTCTTGGGGATATTTTTTTGCTGTAAAATGGAAGAATCATGTATATCTTATGGTAGGTGTACATTTATTTTTTAAGAAACTATCAATCTGCTATTAAAACAGTTGTGCTATTTTGCATTCCCATCAAGAGTATGAGAATTCTAATTCCTCTTTATTCTTGTCAACACTTGATGTGATAAGTCTTTTTAATTTTAGTCATTCTAATAAATAGGTAGACGCATCTCATTATGATCTGAATTTACACCTAATGGTTAATGATACTGAGAATTTTCATGTGTTTATTTGCTATATGCATATCTTCTTTGGTGAAGGTCTATTAAAATCTTTTACCTATTGTTTCAGTTGAATTGTTTGTTTTCTTATAATGATTTTTGGCAATACTCTGTAAATTCCTTACTAAGTTCCTTCAGACTTGTCCTGTTACTTTGAATTTCTTCACAGTAGTACTCCTCCTGTTGTTAGAATGTAGACTATAGTGGAGGACCACTGTTCCTACCAAGTCAACTATAAAAACAAGAATGCATTAAAGTTAATCTATAGTTCATTAAAGACACTGGAAAACCAAGGACATAAATTGTCTAAAGAAACTAAGTTGCAGAGATGGACGAGACATTTCTAAATGAACAAAGACAGGTGACTACTCTCCTTGGGGAGGAATAGGCATGAGAAAGATCAAATCTGTTATAGACAGAGGGACTCACCTGAGCTAAAGATAAAAGAGGAGAGCTTTTAATGACCACATTGACTTGCACATTGATTTGCAATCTGTAGGAGGCCCAAATAAGATTATTTCTATTCACTCATCAATTCTACTCCACAGAACTTTTGCAAAGAATGGGGAAGCACTGGAATATGTGATTATATTTGGAATTTTGCAAAATATTTTTTTCTTCTAGTAATCACCAGACATTATTTTTTACTTTATTAACATAGTTTATCATATTGATAGATTTCTGACAGTTATCTAACTTTACTTTGCTGAAATCAAACTTCTTGGTTCTTTTATATTATTCTTTTTGCATATGGTGACATTAAATTAGCTAAAATTTTGTTAAGAATTTTTATAGTCATGCTCACAAGGGATAATGTCTGTCTTGATTTGATATCAAGGTAATGTTGGCCTTATAAAATGATTTTGGAATTATTTCCTCTTCCTCAACTTTTTAGAATAGTTGTGAAGAATTGATATTACTTAGTCCTTAAGAATTTGGTAGAATTTGGTAATGAAGTCCTGTGAGCTTAAAATTTTATTTGTGAGCAAATTCCTAACTCAAACTTTAAATTTCTTTAGTTGATGTACAGTTAACGAAGGTCTCACTCCCTCCCCTTCCTTTCTCTTTTAGTATACCTTGATAATAAGTGTTTGTTAAGAACTTTGATCATTTCACATAGTTGTCAAATTGATTAATATGATTTTTATAATTGCCCCTTATTATTCTTTTAATATCTATAAATATTACCTCTGAATACTAATATTGTCAGTCTATATCTTCTCTTATTTTTTCTTGATGCATATTTCTCAAGGTTTAGCAATTTTATTGATTTTTCTTAAAGAAATTAGTTTTTTTTAGCTGATTGATATTCTATTTCTCTCCTACTTTGTGAATTTCTACTCTATTTCCTTTCTCTGCTTATTTTGTGTCCAATTTTCTCCAGTTCAAAATTTCTTCTCATTTCACTTTTGACTTCTTTTTTGAACCAAGGAAGAAATGATTCAATGGTTACTTAGAAATGTGTTGTTTAGTTGATAACTATTTGGGTATTCTGAATATCTTTCTATTATTCATAATTTAATATTGTTTTTGTTAAAGAACATATTATGTACATTTGAATCCTCTAAAATTTCCTTTATCTAGGGTTGTTTAGTGGCAAAAATTAATATGAATATTATTAAATGTGTTGGGTATCCTTGACATTTTGCTGAATGGTATGTTTACTAAGTATTTATTAGTTTGACAGGGTTATTTAAGTCTTCTATATCTTACTGATTTTCTTTCTACTTTTTTTCTCATTTACTGAGGAGGCATATCTTACACAAATTATGGATTTGCCTATATATCCTTGCAATTCTATCAGATTTTTCTTTGTGTATTTTGAATATGTTACAAGTTTGCAAATGTTTCTGATTTTATGTCCTCTTGATGAATTAGCCTTTTAGTCATTGTGAAATAGTAATAATCTTTTAATAGTAATGATCTGGTAATAGTCTTTACTGTGAGCTATACTTTGTCTGACATTAATGCAGCCACTACAACTTCTTTTTGATTCATGTTAGAGTGGTATCTCTTTAAGGAGAGTTGTAGGAAGAAATGAAGGTGAGCAAGCAGGCAGGAAGAGGGAGGACAAAGAAGAACTTTACTCATTTTATTTTGTTGTTCATCTTGGTTGATTCTCTATTCCTAGGTCTTGAACCAGGGACCTTTGGATGTCTGTGGACTACACCATAATGGACTAACCCACTAGACCACTAAGATATGTCCAGATTTTATATATATATATATATATATATATGTATATATGTATGTATTTAATGTGCTTATTTATGTGATTATATTTTAACCTATCATCTTGATTTTTTTCTTTATATCTATCCCATCTCTTCTTTAACCTTTTATCCATTTGTCTGCCTACTTTTGGATTTAGTATTACTTAAATGATTTCACTTCTCTCGTTTTGTTGCATTATTAGCTAAAACGCATTTTTTAAAATGTGATTTATGTTTATAATATACATCTCTAACTCATCACAGTCTGATTTCAAGTAATATTATACACTTTCTCTGTAGCATAAGAACTTTATAACCTAAAGCTTTATTTCTCCTTTTCTAGTCTCTGTGCTGCTTTTGTCTTGTATTTTACAAATACATAGCTTATAATCTCCATAATATTATTACTATTATTATTCTCTAGCAATCAATTCTCTTATAAAGGTATTTAAGTAATAACAAAATTCCTAAATATTCATTCTATAGTTACCCTTTTGGGTATTCTGAAATCAAACAGAAATACACATATATGTGTATCAATAAACACCTAAAAGAATATTATTAATTGTAATAGGAATTGTAAATTACTAAATGTTTGTTAATAGTAAGGTAGATAATAAGCTGTGGAATATTCAATAAATTAAATATTATGCTGTAACAAAACAGAAAAATAAATAGATCACTATTACTTGTTGACTTTTGCAAACAGGATGACTTTCACAAACTTAATGTTGAGTGAAAGAATCCAGACACGGGGGAGTATCTACAATTGTACTCCATTGGTATAAACTAAAATCAAGAAAACTAGCTTATTGCAATGGAAAATCAGAGTCTGAGACTTTGTGGGAGTGAGGAGATGCACAAGGGGTGACTTTGGGGAAAGTATCTATCTTGATCTGGGTAATGATTTTTAAAAAAATGCATCAACAGATGAAAGAGAATAGTTTAATTAAAACTATCAACAAGAAAAAATAAATTGGTATTAGTCACAGTGAAAATAATAAAAATCTTCAGACATTTTTCAGAGACCATTAAAAAAACTTCTGTATTTGACATCATAAAAATGTAAACTTCAGTATAGAAATGAAATACTCTGAACAACTGCAGAGGCAAATGACATGTGGTTTTAAAACTTGTCACACATCCTTAAGATATGATGATTTTACTATAGATAAGGAAAAGAGGAGCACAAACTGGTCGACCAATCTATGAAATTTGTTTATATAAAAAAGAATGAATTAGAAAGCCTATCAAGCTACCATTTTTAGTTTACCTAAATGCTACAGTTTTTTTTTTTTTTTAAATAATAGCATATTTAAGAGTGAGGGAACAAAGTATTCTCACACATTGTTGGTGAAAGACAAATTGGTGTAACTTTCTAGATTACAATTTGCAAAAGTCTTAGAAAAATATACTCACTTTAATACATGAAATTATATGAGATTTTTCAAGAAAAAATAAATATAAGCAAAAATATTTACTATAATGAACTTAATAAATGAAAAAGTAGCAACGCGATCTATGCAAAAAATTCCGTTTTTAGAAAAATACATATATTGCATATAAAAACATCTGGAGAGATTAAATTTAAATATAAAGATAATAACAAGACAAGTTAAAATTTTCTTCATTTTTTTCTGTTTGCATATTTCAATTTGATATCACTGGAAAAGCTATACTATAGCCCTTAATTTATATATTTTTTAAATCATAAATATGTTCACATGAGAATATGTAGAAATTACTAGGAAGAAAATTATTACAATATTTACTGCAATATTCACTGCAATATCCTTTGGGATGTAAATATTTTCATTAATATGTTTTATTCTTTCCAACATTGAGTGTGCATTTCCTTTCATAGAAAAACAACTTTAAATAAATGAGGAATTTAATCAAGTACTAATAGAAAGCGTATATTCATAAATATGCCCGATTCTAGTAAGGCAAAGCAAGAAATTTCACATCAGAAAATACTACCTAAAATTATTTTATTATAGCTAAATTAGAAAGAAACAACTAAAGTAAGAATCAAGATAGAGAAAATCTATGGAAAACCTGTGAATATAAAGGCCTCAATGACTTCAGAATTATTATCCTAAAGCATTGCTAACTGGATCATTAAAAAAAAAAAATCAATTAGATACATTATATTGAAAATATTCAAAAGACAAAGAAAATCTTCAGCTTGGAAATCTGTTCCTCTCCTAGAGCTTTTCCTACTTTCTCGAGGACACTGATGCTTCCTTGAAACTCAGATGCCCAAAGCATCTAGACTAGAACTAGTCTTAAGTGCCAGAAAAAAATCAAATTTTGTGTACTGCATTTTTATTATTGATATACTTAACACAGAATTCTGGCTATTTCACAACCAAATGGACAAAACTAACCCAATAAAATTATCTAGTTGTGCATTGGTGAGAAATGCCTGCAATAACTTTCTCACGACACAGCCTCAATTTCATAATACATTTAGATCTCAATGACATTCAGACTGAAAGAACCAGTCTGTTTCTTCTCTAACTTTGCCACAATGTGTGATGAAATGTGCCTAAGAGAAATAGTTTATCTAACTCCTGACTAAATGAAAACTCTTTTGTCATGTGGTGACTTGAAAGCTGTTTTAAATTTAGTGTATATTTCAGAGATTGGTACATAGAAAAATGTTTACACACACAACATTCACTTTGTTTTTGTATTCTCTAGAACAGTAATTTTCAAAACGTAATTCCTAGAACAGTGGCACTGTTAAACTGCAAATTCTTGGGGTCTATCACCAAATCAGAAATTCTGGGGTTGGGGAAACACAATTTGTTAATAAGCCCTTTTTCCAATGAATACTGCATTTGAAAATGATTGTTCAAAATGGTCTCTGCAGAAGATTTTAAAAATATACTTAGAGAACATTGTGTCTAACATCTAAAGAAGAAATTTCTTCCATGATAAGTCTATAGAGAAAATTTACAGCATCGTTATCATTTATTATCTCTGAAAAGGAAAAGTGCTTGCGTTGATTAGAATTCTTCTGATGAATAAACAAGACAGTGATGTGTTAGAAGTAAAACCATATGTCAATGTGTTTCTGTTTAATGTGGAACATGGTGAAGACAGCAAAATTCTTTTAGGGGAACCTGTTCCTTTTTATCTTCCATTACACAGTGCCACATAATAGCCCTATATATCATATATGTGCTCATTAAATTGGACTCATGCTAACACCAAAACTGAAATCTTGGCATCCACCAACTAATGTAAGAATGCCTATTACTATGATACAGCTCAAAAATTAGAGTTTAATATTTCATTTAACAACTCATAAATAAGTTAGGAAATAGAGGAAAATGGAGGCACACATTACCAAAGATAAACATGCAAATTATCAATTAAATTTTGCTGAGACTACATTCTACAGCATGAATGCTTTCTAGAAAAGAGAAGTAAAGAGAGCATAATATTTAAATTCATGGGGATTTCTAATTATACAGAAAACTTTTATCAGCAAGGATGATGAATAAAGTCTTATTTCAGAGCAATCTCTAGAAAATTTTTTAACAAATTATATTTAATCTTTAAAGAAGAGTGTTTCGTTTATTGTTATTTATCTACTTTACAATTTTATATGTGCAGTTCATGGGGGTAGCTCTGCATAGCATCTGCATTTACCAGTCTTCCCTGGATCAAGAGAAGAGACTATAGAACCCATATTTCTGCTTGTATCAGTTTGCCATTCTACCAGCCCAAAACAGCCCTGCTTCCCTGGGGAAAAGGGCTGAGAAAGGAAGGAACAGCATCTGCATTGACCAGCAAATGATCCAGAGGCCTCTGAGCTGTGCTACCATGTCTGCCTTTGCAAAGGTACCCACAATCACCCATGGCCTTCACTGCTTAAGAAACATACAAAAGAGAAAAATAAAGGTTCAATGTCAAATACAGGGCAGAAAGGAAATTCATACCCAAGTACAAATACCTAAAAAGAACACAAATGACTCAGAAGATACCAGGAGCTCCAAAGGAGAAATCTAATGATACTGAAAGGAACAACCTTAAATAAAAACTTCAGAGTAGGTGTAACCTGGTGGAGTAGGAGTTGGGTGCAGTCCACATACATCCCAAAGTCCTGGGTTCGCCCAGTGGGACTGGCAAGGTAAAAACAGGATAAACATCTAAATAAAAAGAATAAAATGCTTCTTCCTCTCTCTTCCTGCCTGCCTTTGCTCACCTTCATTCCTGTCTGCATCTTTAACAAAAATAAATAAGAGAAATGGTATAAGAATAAAAGCTGAATGAGCCACAAGATTCAAATCCTGCAAACCCAAGAATTCAGAAAAGAAGTCACAGATTATAAGGTCTACTTCACCAAAGAAACTGAAGCTATAACAAAAACCCAAAAAGGTCTGCTAGATATGAAAAATTCAGTCAATGATTAGAAGACAAACAAGTACATTTTCAAAAAGAGGCTCAATCTTATAGAGGAATAAATCTCATATTGAAGACAAAAACACAGAGGCAATCCTCATGGGTAAGAGAGAGAAACAAGATTGAGAAAAATTATGAAATCCTGCAATAAATATCAGATACCATAAGAACAAACATAAGAACTGGAACCTTCCTAGGTGAAGAGAAAGAGAAAGGAGCAGACAACTTATTTAAAGAATAACAGGGAACTTCCCATGCCTGTCACAAAAACTAATCATGGAAGTCCAAGTACCCAACAGAACCCCCACATTCCTAAATACCAAAAGACTAAAACCAAGACACAGCATAAACTAGCAAAAGTCAATGATAAAGAAAATACACTAAGGGCTGTGAGAGAAAAGAGAATCAATTTACGTAGGTACAACTGTCAGACTATCATCAAATTTTCTCAGCTAAAACTCTACAGCCCAGGAGACAGTGGAATGGTATATTTGAAATGCTTAAAGTTTGAAACTAGTAGTCAAGAATACTCTACTCTGCAAAATTATCATTCAAATGTGAGGAAGAAACAATGATCATCAATGATAAACAAAAGATAATGCATTTTTCCATCACTAACACTGCCTTCCAAGAAATGCTGAAAGTATTACAACAGGGAAAACAAAAACAAAGAACCACCATACATTAAGGATGGTGACAAATTATAAAATAAAATCAGAAACATAGTTGAGATTAATCCATCAAGAAGAAATAACTGCCATGCACCTGATGTCAGAGGATATAAACATATAAAACAAATACTAACAGAACAAAAAAAGGGAAACATTGACTGCAACACCATAGTAGTAGGGAACTTTAGTTCCCCAGTTACATCTATAGATAGATCAATCACAAAGGGAATCAATCAAGAAATAAAGGCCCTGTATAAAATTGTAGATCATATGGGCCTAGCAGACATATACAGAGCCTTATAACCCAATAAATAAGATTGTACATTCTTCTCAAGTGCACATGGAACATTCTTAAAGACAGACCACCTTCTGGGAAAGAAAACAAGTCTTACTAAATTTGGCAAGAATGAAATTTTAGACAGCTTCTTCTTTTCACAAGGGTGTGAAATTAGAAATGAAGCAGAAAACAAAACTGAAAGAGCCGCAAAGCTATGGAGATGAAACAACACGATTCCAAGCGATTCCTGGATCAATAAAGAAATTAAAGACAAAATTAAAAATTGTCTGGAAAGAAACTTAAATGAAGAGATGAGCTACCAGAACATATGGGATGCAACAAAAGCAGTTCCAAGAGGAAAGTTCATAGACACACAAGCACACCTTAAAAACCAAGAGGCATAAATATCGAACTGCACACCTGAAGGAACTGAAAAAAGAACAATTGAAACCAAAAATCAGAAGGAAGAAATAATTAAAACTAGAGATGAAATAAATGAAATTGAAAACTAGAAGGTAATTTTAAAAAATCAATGAAACTAAAACATGTTTCTTTGAAAAAATAAAGACCTTGAACAGACTCCTGTAGAAAAACAAGAAAGAAAACGCAATAACAAGAATCATAAGTAAGAGTGTAGATTACAACAGATATTCATTCCAGAAATATTAAAGACCCAGACAGTACTATGAGCAACTAACTCACCAGTCTTGTATAAATGAACAGATTTCTAGAACCCTACAACTTTCCAAAACTGATCCAGGAAGACATAGATGATTTTAGCAGATTAATCACTAGCATAGAAATTGAAATGGTTATCAAAAGACTCAAAAAATAGAACTACAACAACAACAAAAAAAACCCACAAGAGCCCAGGATTGAATGGCTTCATTAGCAAATTCTACCAAACAGTCAAAGACTTAATACCCATACTTCTTAAACTTTTCCACAAGATCAAAGTGGAGAAAAATTTTCCAAATACATCCTACAAGACTAACATTACGATGATTCAAATTCAGGCAAGAAGCACCAAAATTGAAAATTACAAACTGATGTAAGCAATGACGCAAAATTTCTCAACAAAATCTTGGCAAATTGAACTTAGCAACATATTAAAAATGATATATCATGACCAAGTGGGATTTATTACAGGTATGCAAGGATGATTCAACTTAAAAATTAATCAGTGTAATATACCACATCAACAAAGGGAAAAAATCATATGATCATATCAATAGATGCAAAAGAAGTATTCTACAAGATTGAAGACCCAATTATGATAAAAAAAAACAAACTCTTGTCAAAACGGGAAGTCACATACCCTAACACAAAAAAATCCATTTGTAACAAATTCAGTTAGCATCATACTAAATGGAGAAAACCTGAAGCTTTTCCCTGAAGATCAGAAATAAGAGACTTTCACCACTACTCTTCAACATAGTTGCGGAAGCCCTAATCAGAGAAATATGGCACAAAAATGACATTGAAGGAATCCAAATTGGAATGCCACTGTGTGGCAAAAGTGGCTGAGATACTAAGGGGCAAATATGACCAGCTTGGTTTGAGACTTAGAGCTGGGAAAGCAACAAAGGGTTCCAAATTTGGAGAAGTAAAATTATCATTATTTGCAGAATTACATGATACTATACTTAGAGGACAGGACACTAGACTGTGGCTAGAGGGCAGGTTGAAAGGTGGATGAAGGAAAAAGGAGTAAGGGAAGCAAGGAGTGGAGTTAATAAGGTGGTAGAAAAGGAAACTAGAACTCTGGAGATGGGTTTATGTTAAATGTACAAACACTTTAGTGCAAATTCAGTATCTTAAAAAGCATATACCAAAGTAAATCAAAAAAAAAATAAAACAAAAATGTTATAAGTATATTTATGCATATCCCCCACACATATATAGTTGAATGAAAACTGCAAGTGAGTAACACTTGACCGAGGAACCTCATTTAATAAGGTGCTTTATTTTATGGGAAAATATGTGCCTTTGTGTTTATTGTTGTATTTTTAAACTCTGAATATAAAATTGAATATACTTCATCCATTTAATCTAAAAAATTATAAAAATGAGTACACCGTTTCATTTATACATACATGTACATATATACACATGTGTGCATATATACATATATGTGCATATATATGCATATGTATGCATATTTCATTTCTTGATGGATAAATGCCAGGGTTCTAGAATAGGATACACCAGAAATATAGCTACGGCTACTTTTGCAAAATAAAATTTGCCACAATCTTCCAATCCCAATATTTCACATTTCTCTCTAGACATGAGAGTCAGCAAGATTTCAGATGATTTCAGCCTCTAGCCTGAGAGCCAACTCAGCTGATTAAGGGTGGGTCGAGAAAGCTATCCCAATGAGTCCTGCCCAAGTTACAAATTTGCAGACAAAATAAATGTTTTGTTTTCAGCCATTACACTTTGGGTGGTTTTTATGCAGCAATAGTAGGGGAACGCAGATTCTCACTTTGTTCCCTGACTAACACAGGAAAGAGACACCATCAACTCAAAAAGATATTCAAAGTAAGCTAGGCTGGTTCTCAAGCTCTAACTCATTCTGCTTTTCCAGAAAGTTTTTAGACAAGTAAGCAAGAGTTATATCATTATGATGACAATCCTGAATTTATACAAAAATATCTTACAAATTTAGGTAACTTACCTATTATCTGTGATACCTTAAAACTGATCACAAACTGGTGTGTTACACAGAAAGAGGTAAGTTGAAAGTCACTGTTCTAGATACTATTGGGGTAAAAATTGCTTCACAATAGTCTGAAAATGACTCATATTAACAAATGAATGCAAACACCTGGGTTCCATTGTTTCCTTCTTTCAATAAGATTCACCTTTGCAGGCTAGACAGGAGCATACATAAAAGAAATAGAAAATGGAAACACTGTCAATAAGCTGCTTTTTCTGTTCACAAGTGAGAGAGGGGGCGGAACCACCAGTCACTTTGACTTCAGACACTTGGTCCACTGGGCAAGTTCCTATATAGAGAGACCATACTTATACAGAGAGTTCTCAGACTTTATCAGATTTCCCATTTTTCCTAAGCAAAATTTTGAATGACTATTGTGTTCATTAGTAATATGTTCAGAACGTAGTTTATGGATCTGTGGAGTATCTTCTGGTGTCTCTGCACAAATTTGGGGACAGTTTCTAAGAGACAATGGACTTTATATTGCAAAAGATATTCCCAATCTAGAATCAAGACAGAGTAATCATGCTTGCCCTGGATCTATCAGGTCATACCCTGGTAGCTGTTTCTCCTCTAAACATTGATTCCCTACCAGTTGTAACACATGCCTGTTGGCTACAACTAGACAGTAGGTTGAATTTTCACTAAAGGAACACAATGTAGTTTTCCAACAGTCTCTATTGGCACTTTTAAATTCTGCTTCTATGTACTTTGTAAAATTAATTTTCTTGCTCAGAATTGTATTCTTCCTTTATCACAGTATGCAGGGGAGTTGAAAGAAAAATCTTTGCTTAGGTGTGAAGAACTTTGCTTTCTATACAGCCCAGTCACCTTGCAAAAGAACCCTAACTATATCACTTCTATTAAAACAACTTACCCAGCAGCAACAGGCAAACGAACAACTCAATTTTAAAAAAGATCTGAATAGACATTTCTCCAAAGAAGATATAAAGATGACCAATACACATATGAAAAAAAAATGCTCCTCATCATTTATTATTAGGAAAATGCAAACCAAAACCATGATAGGCACCGTAGGATAGCACCTCACACCTGTGAGAATGGTCTATACTGAAAAAATTAGTGATGATACGCTGCTGCAACCACTCTGGAAAACTGTACTGGCACCCTGGTGGGTGGTAAGTGTTAAGCCTCTGCCTGGGGAGCAGTTCACATGCAGTCCAAGGACCTGGGTTCATGGCCCAGGTCCAGAGGGAACAGCTAAATAAAATAAAATGCTGCTTCATCCTTTATCTTCCTGCCTGCTGCCTACCTGCCTTCATACCTATTTGCCTGCCTTTCTTCCTCTTTGAAAACAAACAACTGCATGAAGTTTCCTTGAAAAGCAAAAAATAGAACTACTTTATGATCAAGTAATTCTGTTTATAGTATCTAGCTAAAGAATATCATAACACTAATTTGAAAATACATATGTATCCATATGTTCATTGCAGCACTATTTACTGTGGCCCAGAATTAGAAATAACCTAAGTACTCCTAGATAGGTAATGGGATAAAGATATGGGGTGTGTGTGTGCGTATATTTACATATATGTATATGTATATATGTATGTATGTATATGTATATATTTATGCATGCATATGTGTATATATGCATGTATGTATGCATCAATGGAAAATTACTCAGCTATAAATTAAAAAGCTGAAATCTTGTCATTTGTGACACTGTGGATAGAACTCAACGGAATTATGCTTAATAAAATAAGTCAACAGGAAAACGACAAATACTGAATGATCTCGCTCATATGTGGAATATAAAGAAGCAAAGCAAACGAACAGAAAAACATACAACAAAAACTAACCCTTGGACATTGACAACAGAACTGAAATTACCAGAGGGAATATGGGTGGGGAGTGGGAACACTGGGTAACAGGGGCTCAGTGAACAGTGCTGAAGGACCATCAGAATTTGGTGGTGGGTATGGTATGTTACCATATATTTGATGAAGAGTGAACCTGTATATTTAAAGCAAATATTGTGTTATAAATCGAAGTCGCCTCACTTTAATCAATTACTTAAAATACCTTACCTGATTACTTATTAAGTCATCTCCATTATCAACTTATTATTGAGTTTTCTAAGAACATTGGTTCTGATTCACAAATCATCAGACTTGAAGATTTCATAAATTAAAATTTTATTAAAATTGCCTTTATCTAAAAACAGAGCCCCAAATAGGTTTTGATTACCAGAAAATAAAAAATCTGATACATTAAAACAAGCGACCTAGTACACATTGTTCTCAAAATGAAATCAAGCTGTTGGTTTTAACCTGTAACAAGCATTTACTTTGATCTTATGGGAAAGTGGTGGGGCCCCAGTGCTCTGAACTAGATCATAGATAAAGGGTGTATCAGAAGACATAAAAGTAGAGCCTGATTGCCCCCTTCACCCTGAAAGACTTAAGTCTCTTGTCTCTGAAATCCCAAACAACCAATTATAAAAATTCTCTCACTTAGGGATCATTTCACTTAGGGATTATTTTCATTGTTGTCCATAAACGTGGAAGAACTTAACGTCCAAATAAACAAAATGTATGTCTCTCACATGCTCACAAACATATGAAGTAGATGTGCAGTTAAATGTGTGCATAGATACTTGATAATAATACTTAGCATCATCTCTAAATATTTTGTGAAACAAAAACAAATCATTCTCTGCATTCATAAAGAAGCCCATCTCTTTTTTCATAAATACAGGGCACTGTTTATTAAAGTTGCAACCTTTCTGTGAGGCAGACCCTTACCAATTACCTGCATCCATCAATCCATCATTTTAAGTATACTTCCAAGTGAGGGAGCTGACTTTTCAGGCTATATCATCTATTTGCCCAAATCAAAAGGAGTGCAACCCTGGGGATCGCTTATCATAACTAGCCTCTTCCTCCTTACCTAACATTAATGATAAGATATATATTTTGAACACCTAAGTGACCAAAATGGAAGTAACTGAGCAAACCCTTTCAGGATGGGGCTAACAGCATCCAGGAAGCTCTGGCTGGTGTGATTTGCTTTGTATTCCCCTGTCCAGTACCCTGTACTGGGTGCATTCAGACTCGCCCTGCTATCGACTGGCCCAGAAATTCAACTTTAGCTTATCAATGAGATGCCAACTTGCATGTGATTAAATACATCTAGGTCCAGTGACTATGTCCTGAAGTTTTGGAGTTTCTGCAGTGAAACTCCTGTGGGAGCAGAGACTGTATCTAATTCACTACTACCCTGTAGAAGTTAGCACAGGCCCTTGCAAAGGTACCTGGAAATATCAAAAGAATAAAGCAATGTAGGCTCAGTTTAGAGTGTAAACATGCTTTAAGGTCATCCTAATGGTATGGAGTATGTTCCTTAAATTTATCGTATGATTCCCTAACGTTCTTGCAAGTGATCATTGTTTTACCAATATTTTTTTTTAATTACCATTAGTAGGGAAACACTATGAGGCCTTTGGATTCCCTCACTTCACCCTCCAAAACATCCCTTCTGCTTTATTCTCAATCTTAGTACAATAGTAAATAGTTAAACATACAGAAAAGGAGTTTTCTCTTGCGATAGCCAAATAAAACGTAAGTTGCAGTTGTTGCCTAGTGGCTGTGTAGAGAAAAGGAAAAGCTGTTAAAGAAGAAATAGCACAAGCACAAGGCCAGGGAGAGCAGTTGTTTTCTAGAGAACAGTTTTTTTCACATGCATTCTACTACAGTCTTTTCTTTCTCAGATTCAGTGGTTAATAAATATCAGCTCCAGAGGGATCATGAAAGCCTTACAGTCTAGAAACAATCCAGTAGGTGACACACGCTATCATCTATGCAGCTGACAGAAGATGTGACTGGTGTTGACAGAACATGAAAGTGGTCGAGAAGTTTCCTTTAAAAACAATTTATCCAGTAAGGGTGTCATGTCTTCAAGCCGATTTGAGAATTTCAGAACTGGGACCCAAGAAGACAGAGAAAGCATGACCCAGAGAAACAGATTCCGAAGCTTACTTTCACAAAAAGAGCGTTGGAAAGTAAGCCCAGGACTGATCACCAAGTATAAAATCTATCTGACAAAAAGATTATTGTGCCTCTTTAAAACTCCAAAATATTGTATATCCAATATATAAAGGAATGAATACAAAAAGGAAGAGGAACAATATGAAAAGTAATCATAACTGGAGGAAACATGCCAATCAAGGCTGAAAGCTTTGATTGGAGTAGCTCCAGTCATCAATATCTTCATGGAAAAGGCATTGCTATCACAAGAAAGTCAACCTGGTGAGGACCAGCAAGATGAAGATTCCAAACCAGGACAGCACCATGGCTCCTCATCAGCTATGAATTGAGGATTTTGCCAATGTGTGGGGAGAAACTTAAGTTGAAAGAAAATAAATCTGTATGATATGCTTTTACATGTGCTGATTCATTTATAGACAATTTGTATTTACTAAGAAAAAACTAAATAAAAACAAATTGGATCTATGTATATCTGTATATTTGTGTCTGTGTTTTTATGAGCTTTTATTTTCATTTTTTTTTCAAAAGAGATTAAGTTTAATAACTTGGACTAGGGCCTCAAACTCGCATATTCCTTTCACTGGGCAAACCTAATAATATCAGACAAATTGCTCTGGGTGTGAACTAGCACAAGAGATGTCCAAGAACAGTCATTTCACAGGTTTTCCATTTTCATGACTCAAAAAATTATATATTATACTGATTCTCTTAAGACTCAAGTGCTTTTCTTTGGTCTAAATTCTTCTTAAACCCATCTATCAAGTTCTGTTAAGTATTGAGCACAACTAATAAGTAGACCATGAAATAACTAAAATATGCTTTAAATGTATTTGAATCAAGCATATTTTATTTAATCAGATAGCTCTATCCATTCGATAGGAATGTTGGGAATATTCTCTTTCTGGTGTCAAAAATATTATTTAACTTGCTAATTCTCTGAAAAAACTAGTTTAATTCCCAAAGAATAATTTGAGTCAAAAATTCCCAGTATTTTAACTTTACAATACTATAAAATTGGAAAAAAAGCATCAAGATGCTACCTTTGTTTTTGCTAAGAAAGCACATTAAAATCTCCCAACTAAAACACCCATTTTATTATTTTTCAAGATATTTTGATTCCCCAAAAGTAAGAATATAAACTGAACATACAATGAAGTAATTAAATTAGAATTATACAAACTTACATTTTCCTAATTTTTACTTAATTTGCTACGTAAGTAAATTTAAGCCATGTTGAGACTCACTGGTTTAAACTGAAATGAAAATGTTCTTCACTGGTATAATACAAAAATACATAGCTAGGAAGGCCTGGGTATGGGTAGAGTATGACATTTCCCTGAAGATTTTTATGAAAAGATATTAATATGACAAAAAACATTAACCTGTCTGGACAACTGAGAATTATTACACAACTGTGACTTCTCTTTTCTGCTCTTTTGCTTACTACATTTACATTGGTCTTTAAAACAGCCCAAACAGAACATCTGTCTCAATCTGCATGTACTAATTTGACCCTGAAATACTCTTATATAAGTATATAAATAAGAAAATAAAACTGGAAACCCAACCCCCTGCCCCAGATCCATTTTCATATTTAAAAGGAGACCCATATTTAATAAATAAATTTCAACTCATTAACAGTTACCCATTACATTACACAGAAGAGAACATTGTCACATTAGACAGAAAAGAACATTGTGTTCTTTGTAAGGTAGTTTCAGTTAAGCATGCACTGGGATTGAGTTATGCTGACTTGATTTACTTCGCAACCCCTGCATCAATCAAGCCAGAAGGATATAATTAGAAAGAAGATGTCCTTAAGTACTAAAGTGTAATCATTGCAAACCAGGTCAAGGAAAAGTGTTTACTGGGATTGGACACTTTCTGTCAAGAAGGCATCAAGGTTAAATTCCCAAAACACCAAACCAATAAGCAGAACTTTTAAGGAGACTGCCAACATTTGTTTTCTATACTTCCTGAAAAATAAGTACAAAGGTCTTAGTCCCCTAAAATGATTTCATATTGTTTTCAGAGGTGTTACTCTTGGTAGTGATTTGTTTTCTCTACTGGTACATTTGTTTACTTCAAGTAAGCTCATTTTATGCTTGTTTCAGTTTGTATTATACTTGATTTAAAAAAAAAAATATTCGCAACATATTCAGCCAGGATTAGTCTTTCATTCTAGGTCTCTAATTATTCTCATTCTTATTATAGAAGAAAATTTACTAGTTACATTCTGCCCATCACAAGTTATAAATCAACCTCCTAAGTCCTCAGAAAATTCCTGGCCCCACCAGCAGGGCTTTCTGCCCACTGAATGCCATGAAGGGTAGGGTAACAGTCCCCCTGCCATGAAACTAAATGATTGCCAGAGTTCACAAAGATCATTAACATGAAATCTCAACACACTGACCTTTACTTCCAGCTCCCATCTATAATAAAAGTAGAGATTTTTTTTGCCAAAATGGGAAAATTTGCCCACTGATGCAAGCCTTCTAGCAAATAACAACAATAAGAGAACTATACAAAGAGACCCCCCCCAAAAAGATATAGGGGGAGATTAAAATGCAGCTAGATTCTGCTATATATGGCATTCAGAAATGCTTAAAGCAAAGATATGGCAAAATTCCACTGGGCAAATTACAGTTATGGTAAACTAATGGAAGACAATGTAGAATTTTAGACAAAATGAGAAACATTTCTAATAAAAAAAAGAATTACTCTGCAAAGGAATTCTAAAAGGTATGAATTTATTTGCCATAAGTAACAGTCACAATATAAATAGAACAAATACTGACAGAATAATGAGAAATTAACCAATCCATAATATAAAATAAATATTTTAACAGTCATCTCTCAGAAAAAGGAAATAGTTTATATAAGATTTGAATAAAAATTAATAAGACTTTAAATTTAAAGCAACACACCCAATAAATAATTTTTCAAGCTCATATAGAAACTGTAAAAACTGATCACATGATAGTCCACAAAGCAAGTCTCCAAATACAAAAGAGTATACCCAACAATGGAATTAAGAAAAAATTAAAAATTTTAAGATAATTTATACAAATTAAAAACTTTAATATAATGTATACATATATTTGAAAATCATAATGAATTTCCAAATAACTCTGTAGTTAAAGAGGAAATTAAAATATGAAAGAATGACAATGAACATTCCACTCAAAACTGCAGGTGAAAGTAGAATGAAAATAATTTTTTTCTAGGAATAAGTCTGTTGAGGTAGAATTTAATGAAGAAAGAATTACAAAATTCCATAAATTCTAGGACACTAATAATGATCACTTTTAACTCCTACACAATGTTTGATGTCTTATCAGATTGTGTTATATCTACTTTGTGGAATTTTATTAAGCATTTCTGCATTAAATTTTTACAGACAATAAAAGTCTTGATGGTTACAAAGTTTATTTAAGGAGTCAGATGGGATGGGGTTGAATTTCTGTTCTTCTATTGAATAAGAGCATGTTATTTAGTTCCTTAAGTCTCAAATTCATCTAAAATTATTACAAAGTAATCTCTACATGTAAACTCCCTATATTAAATATTTGAAAACATAAAAGATAGTATAAAGACCAATAATTATAAGAGCTTAATAACTGAATTAGTAGTTTTACATAAAAATATTATTTGGTTACTTATTCCATAAATCCTACATGACTGTATGCTTTCTGGAGGGAAAATAGTACTTGTCTTTGAACAAAAAGAGCACATATGTATGCCAATTATAAAATTCATGCAAAATAAATTTGTCTCATTAATAAATGTAGTTTAGTTAAACTAATTCATGTAAATTTATTATTAGTTATCAAAACTGTCTAACTAGAAAAAAAGCAAAAAATATATTGCTAGTGATTTATAATTATATTTAAATTTGATAATCAACACTATTCAATTGAGGATTGACACCTGAAATTGAGTGATATCAATGTTGCTTCGTAAAGTCTGACAATTTCAAATAATCATTAAAATTAAAACTGTTCAATAATAAAATGTTAGTATTGGGTGAGGCTTTGTTTGGGTCCTGTTTTTGCTTTTTAATTTTAGACCTAAGATAGATATGGAAGCATCTACTTACAAAGTCACACAAAGATAAGAGCACAATTTTGAAGGGCACATAATACACAAAATGTGTTGCTGAATAGAAAAAAAAAATCCATTCATATAAAGTTAGTTAGTATCCTTTGTATTCTAACAGGAAAAAAAGTATAGCTTACAGATTTGAGTTTGCACAAAATTTGATAAAATTAAAATGCTAATTTCATCTTAAATTACAGCATATTTATTCTTTGAATACATTATTTATATCTACTAATACTCTGCAGGTTTTTATATTTTGTTTTTGTTCTTAGAATTATCTGTGCAGCTTAGTTTTCATTACATTTTATAGTTTTATAATCAGAGATGTGTTGGACTGAGTCCAATAAAAGGCAACAATAGATAGCTGAGGGTTAATTTACTTTGCTGCTGGTGCAAAAACCTCTGGTATTCCTTCCATAAGCTAAAGTTGGGGCAGAATGAGCATCTCTTTCTTTTACTCAGTGGATTTTTGAACATTGGATACATCACTTAGGAATAAGAATTTTTTCTGAAACTATTTAAGGAAATAAAAGAGAGGGGTGGGAGAGAGGAAGGGAAGGGGAGGAGGAAGAAGGAGATAGGAGGAGAGATGAGTGAGAGGCAAGGAGGGAGAAAAGGGGAGAAGTAGACTGTTTCAATGTAATAGTCACTCTGTCCTAACAAACGGAGTTGGAACAAGAAAATAAGTAACATGGTGATGGTCTTTCCAATCCCTGGATTTAAATTCCCCCCTTTTTTTTCAAATTGCTGAGACTTGAATTAAAAACAAAAATAGTGCAAACACATATATATGTACACAGAAACACAAAGATGACCTGAAATGAAAAAACCTCAAAATAGCATTAGTTTCCATGACAGCACATTCCAAGAATTGAAATTCATTTTAGCTCACAGTGGAATACAAATGTATCCAGGAATCTTACATGTATTAGCTTCAGCTCTATCAACTCTACTATCTACCTGAATCCTAACTTTTTAAAAGCAACAATGTCAGTGTCAATTCTTGGTCATTATTTTTAATTTAGTTCTCATTGACTTCACTTTGTGGATCAATTTTCTCCCTTAAAATATTCTACTTTTGTTCTTTACTGCTTTCTCTTTGTACAACATAAGAGTAATTCACCTCAATTGTTCTTATTGTATCTACCCAATATAACCTACTCAATGTTCTCTGAAAACCCTGTGAAAAAGTAAATTAACTAGTGATATTTTAGGGAGGAGATAGGCTAGAGTATATCATAAATTGGGAGATACACATAGTGATCTGATTTTCAATTGTTCTTAATAATGACACCTCTTAAAAAGCTGTTTACTTCATTTTTAAAGTTGCTCTAAGATCCAAACTGTGTGCTTATGTGAAAGGAAAATATTAGAATACAACTATTCTCAGGAAAAATACGAAGATATAAGTGCTTCTTTTCTTAAACATTGTGAATCCAGATGCCTCTATTGAACCCATCCTTAACAAAGCTTTGTGTCTCCCAAGTGACAAACACCTACCTATATGTTCCAGCACAAGGATTTTCAGTCATTCTGTGCCCCTAGGTGACCCCACCCTGACTTAATGATCTGTCTATAGAAGCTCTTCCAAATCATTTCTTATGGTTCTTTGCAAATTCCTTTCTTAATACAAAGCAAGCTAAAGACTGTATCATAAGATATTAAAACCAGGGTGATATTATCTAACTAAATATTTTTGTGGAGGAAAGCGAGAGTAGGACAATTAACCACAAAGACCTGAGAAAAAGAGCTGTGGAAATTTGCAGGGTCCAGGCGGACCACTCAGACTCTCTTTGAGTCATACTCTCTTCATTAACAGAATGGTAAATCTACTCTAATAATCAAGTCTAAGCCCATATTCTTGAAAAAAGGAAAATAAAAAAATGATCTTACAACAATTTCAATATTGATTGTACAAATTACTATTTAGATAATTAAAAGGCATTTAACAGGAAAGAGAGAAAATCTGAAAATGGGGGAAAGGGATCACACTGATTTTGTTTGTAAAGAATACTCAGTGAATTCCTTCACTGAAACCTTGGACTTCTATGAAAAGAAATTTCCTCTTGATTTTTTTTGGTGAAATCTGTCTATGCTGATTCATAAAATCTTTTATAGAATTCACATACCACTAATAATTGAGTTTATCAAGGTTGCAGGATATGAAGCCCACACACAAAAAATTGATTGTATTCTTCTCTATAAGCAGTAAAAAACTGGAAAAACAAAATTTAAATATATTATCATTTTTAATCACATAAAAATATTACTTAGGTAAAAATCTTTAAGAAAACATGAATATATACAGTATATATACACTGTACATTCAAATTTATAAAATGTGACAAAAGAAATAATCAAAAAATACCTGTGTAAATGGAAAGGCATACTAAGTTTATCTATTAGAAATTTTAATATAGTAAAGATATCAATTATCTCCAAAGTGATCTATACAAAAATAATGAAAGTCCTGCAAAAAATCCCAGAGGATTTTATGCAGCTATAGTTTGACTCTATCTCTATGAGATAGATGAAAAAAAGAGAATAAAAGAGGTTCCAAGAATAGATACACAAAAATATGACTTCTTAATTCTAATAAAGGTAGAAAGCAACTTGATGGAGAAAGGATAGTTTGTCTTTTTTCAACACACGATGTTAGGCCAAGTGGATATTTATATGGAAAAATTGAACCTAATACCTAAATTGCATAGTTTATACAAACATTATCTCAAAATTGATATATACATAAATGTAAAACCTAATACCTTTAAAGAGAAAATCTTCCTGACCTGTGATTAGGTCTAGAAACGTGGTCAGTCTTATGAAATCAAAAGTACAATTCAAAAAAATGGAAATGGATAAATTAGACTTTATCAAAATTAAATCTGTTATTTTGACAAAAACTGGAGAGAATGAAAAGACAAACTATAAACTTGGATAAAATATTTGAAAAGAATATATCTGGAAAATGACTTGTATCCAGAACATAAAGAATTCTCAAAATCCATCAATAAGAAAACAACCAATTTAAAAATGAGCAAGGAATCAGAGGTGTAAAATGATTATTAAGCAAAAAAAAAGTGCAAATGCAGAGAAATGTAAATTAAAATCACAAAAAGATACCACCACGCATTTATGAAAATGACTAAAATGAAAGATACTGACAGTGCTGAAAACTAACAAGGCTGCAGGACAAATGGAACTTTTATCCACTGCTCATGTATACTAGTTTATCGACTGTGGGAAAGGAATTTGGCAGTTAAGCATGTGCTTGGTATAAAACACAGCAATTACACTCCTGTGTATTTATATAGAAAAATGTAAACTATGTTCACAAAAATCCTGCAAATGATTATTCATAGCAGCTTAATATGTTAGAGTCAAAAACTTGGAATCCACGCAAATACTCTTGCAAAAGTGATGGATACAAAATGTGGTACTTCTATATAGTAAAATGCTACACATGAGTAAAAGGAGCAGACTATGTATCCAGGCAAGAAAAAGAGTGAATCTTAAAGACATTATGCTGAGTAAAAGAAATTAGTCTCAAAATATATTTTATTTCTTTTATTTATATAACATTCTAGAAAAGACAAAACTACAGTTATGGAAATTAGTGATTGCCAGAAGCCAAGTATTGGGGAGGGTGTATGACAAAGTAATAGGACTGGGAACATTTTTTTGAGTTTTTCATGAATGTTCTGTATCCTCATTGCATCACTGACTATATAAATCTGCATATCAAAATTCATGACAAAATGATAGGCTTGGTGACATTTTTGTGGGATTAATTGAAATGTTCTATATCCTCAATGGTTGGTGACTATATAAATGTTTACATGTGTCAAAACTCATAACACAGTAAACCAAAAAGAATAATTTTACTCTATATAATTTAAAGAAATAAAAATTTTAAACCCTGCTTTCAGTCTTGCAAATTAAGAAAATGTTTCATTAACAACAAAAACAAACAACCCAGCCAAAACACGAGCATAAGAACTGAATAGATATTTCTAGAAAAGAAGACATGCAGATGGCCAATGAGAGCACAAAAGGATGATCTCTCTCTCTTGCTATTAGGAATATGTTAATCAAAACAACAAAGAGATGTCACCTCTCACCTGTGAAAATGGCAATCATCCAAAAGACTGGAAACACCATATCAAAGATGTGGAGAGAGAGTAACCCTTTGACACTGTGCAGGTGTACATTGGTACGATCTTTATGGAAAGCAATCTGGACATTCCTCAAAAAATTAAGAATGGCAATTCCATATTGATACATCACCCCACTTCTGGGTATTTAAATACACAAAAAAACCCACAAACAGAAATATGCACACCCTCATGATTATTGCAGCATTATTTATAATAGCCAAGAATTAGAAACTACCTAAGTAACTCCATGGTCAGATGAATGGATAAAGAAGTGGTATATATACACAATGTAATATACTACATAGTGCTAAAGACATGAAATCCTGTCATTCACAACTATATGAATGGAAACGGAGGTGGTTATGCTAATTGGAATAAGTCAGAAGGAGAAAGACAAACATAGGATGTTCTAACACATATACAGAATATAAAGAAACAGAAAAACAAAGAGACAAAACAAAAAAAACTAATCCTTAAAAATTGACAATAGAACTTAGGTTACCAGCAGGGAAATGGGGGTTGGGGGGGTGGGAGTAAGTAGTGATGTGCTCCAACAGACAGTGATGGAGGACTTTTCGTCATTTTGTGATAGGCATGGTTTGCTGTCCTATACGAAATTGCATTATTTTATAAGTCAGAGTTATCTCAATAATTTTTTTTAATTTTAAAAAGAAATGAGGTGTGACCTGGTAGAGTAGTGGTTAGGTCAATTGCCTCTGAAGGAATGCAAGCCACATACCTCTCTGGGTTAGAGTTCTGGGTTCAGGGGGAAGTTAACTAGTATGAACAACAACAACAAAAATAAGTCTTCCCTCCCTTCCTGTCTGCCTGCATACTGACCTTCCTTCCTACCTATAAACAACAGAAAGAAAGAAAAGAAAATGCTTCAGCCAGCCATCCTGGAAGTTATAATAAGCCCCATTATTCAAAATCTAAGTTTTAAATCTATAATGCAGTATGGAGGGAGGCTAGTTCACACCACACCCTCAGAGACTATTATGAGTTCTGTCAGCACCAAGTCTCTAGCTGTTAGCATCCACGGTAACTACATTGCTACTTTATAGAGATTTTTTTTTCTGGTATTGTTTCTTCCACTTCTTGGGCAATCTTTAGACTGGTAATCATATTGGTTACACCAGGAATAGCAGAAGAACGGACTGCCACTGCTGCCATTTTCAGGAAGAATGGATGGACCAGGATAATAATGTTTAAGGAGAGTTTGCAATGGTTGTAAATTAATATAAATTAAGAGAAAAGAAATAGGTCCTCCCCTTGCTCTCAAATCTTCATGAAAGTTCATAAAAACACAATCACAGCTTAATGTTTCTAGTTGTTTCTTATACCTTACAATCATCCTTATTCCTTTACCTGACTTTTATTCTTCGGTCCTTTTCTTTTCTCTTGTATATACTCTGTATTCTACTTCTATGAGAGATAATTGATAAGCTAATATTGGAAATTTAATTTTTAGTAATTTCTAAGTAAGTCCTACATTTAGTATAGACTCACCTGAATTCACATCTCACAGCCTCTGCATAATAATTTCAAGATTGTGTGTGTGTATTTGTGTATTTTTGGAAATTCATGAAGTATCTTCTTGATTCAAATCAAATTAAATCTTTCTGATATAGCTTTATTGCTTAGTGAGCTATAATTCAAATTCATATATCAAAATACTCTTAATAAGAATATTCATTCAACTAAAAGTCAGTCCCACTGGAAATAAGCAACCTTTAGCAAAATTAGATTGTTAAACCATAAAGAATATGGCAACGAAGATATAATTACTTTGTCAGTCACCTAACTGGAAAAAAACTAATAGTTATTTATGAACCACAAAGAAGGAAGGTTGATGGTTGCAATTACTAATCTTAAGGTCCTATGCTTTCTTCATTAAGGACATTTTAAAACATCTCCTGGGAAAAAGACTTAAATAACTCCTACTCTCAGTGACCTAGTTGCCATTTAACAACCTTTACGTGAAAAGCCTACATAATGAATGCTCTTTATATTTTATCTTCACAACTAAAATATACTGACCCTTCAGACAAGGACTATGATTTTTAATCTGATTTTCCACTATTTAAAATTATTAAATAACTTCTTAACGAATTAGTGGATGAATGGATACAAGAATGAGCTGCTGTGAAAAAAAGCAGTAAAACAATGCCATTAGTTACACCAGTGCTGAAGGGGCACAGGCCCCATCTTATTCTGTACCTCTCCTCTGACATAAACAGTTGAGTCTATGATCTCTTAAGCTTTCCTGCAGACCCATTATCTTGAACTGTACTCCATTTCTCTGACTAATTAAAGCATTCCTTCTGAAGGCATCATTAAAATAAAGGTTGTAAACCAGATGTATGTGGCATGCACATACAAAACACGGCAGTTTCCATTTGGTGACGTGAGCAGTGGCCTTGGCTGTACCCAATTTAGACATCAGAAACTGGTCCATTTGTACTATGCAATCTACCCATTACACTCATTCAATTTTCCCACATACCTTTCCCAATTATCAAGCAATTTAGTCCATTGAATCTAGCTCTACTATAGTAAATATGTTCCCCTTTAGCATTTGCTAGCACTTGGACCAACTTTCAAAAGCCTCTAATAGGTTTTGTGATTCATTTATTTTTTCCTCTTCCTGCTCAATTTTGTAGTTATGAGTCATCACGAAAGTGGATGCTGTTGCAATAGATAAATGCGCTAGCAAGAACCTAACAACACAATTGGTCATTTAGTCCTGAAACTAAATGAAACAGCATAATGGCTGCAAAATTGATCTGGACCACAGGGCAGAAGTCATGTTTAAATTTCATTCAGCATAGCACCTGCCACCGAGCTGATGCCATGAAAAATGCTATCGTGATGAGATGGCCTGGTCTGGGTGCCATTTGCTGTATTTTTGTTATTGTTGAAAATAGCAGTGCTTTCAAACAGAACAACATTCCTCCTGCTGCAGATCAAAATGATTTAGAAAAATATCCGCTCATCTGATTTAAGAGACCAATAAAAGTAATATTTCAGTTTCCCCAGTTTTGTTGGCACCTTTGCAGCTAATTCTAATTATTATCTCTAGCCATTAGGCACCAAACTAGTATTTAGAAATTACAATATTTTTATTTTGTAAGAGAATTAGCCCATTCTGATTTTTGGAAAGATGATCAGCCTGGCTCCTTTGACTCATAGACACTTCCCTCAGGTACTTCAAATCCTACCCAGCTTTCACTTTCCACACAGACCACTTGTCATACAGACTCTGAAGGTTGATTTGTAATCAGTTTACCTTTGTCGTCCCTAATAATTCAGATGCCATTATCTTTATTTTGGAGGCCTCACTATCTTCATATGTTTCTTTGCATTTCAAGAAAGCTATCTCTACATGGATCAAGAAAAATATCCACACCAGAAAAGTACACAGAGCACCTGTCACTATGAGTAGGATTATTTTGTCCTGTGGACAGGGAATCAGTGGATACAACCAAAAAACTGATCAGAAGATAATCAAACTCAACAGAACTTTATAAGAGAACAAATCCTAGGAAACATAATTATTTATGTGGCAACCTTATTGAAGCAGTGTCCTTTTTCAATGTGGCCAGTTTCAGAGGTCCAGAGATTTCTATGACTCATGGATGAATTAGCAATTTCACACCAATTAGAAAAGGGGAACAAGTAATCACCTAGTTGGCAACCACCACATTAGCCTTTACAAATCTCATATTACTTCAAAATGGATCATGACAAGGATGCGGGGTTGAACACCTGGTACACGTTCCCCTGCTTACCAGTTATCTTCCCCTTTTCCCTAAATTATCTGATCTTATTCAGGAAAGCAATATGCCCAGCTAATCTGTCACTGTTATTTCGGTTTTTTTTTCACAGTATTTTGTGAAGTCTAATACTAATTAATAAACTGATGACGCAATCATCTAAGTTGAGTGAGCACTACCTATATTTTTAACACTGGGTTAGGTGCACGTCAGTATAGTGGAAGTTTAGGAGACTTTGTCTATTTGCTTAGAACTTAGGAAAATTAGATTGACATTGAGCACAATAAAATGTCAACACGTGTCAAAAATACACATAAATCACATAGCACTCTGTATTTGTTATGATGTCACCTTCCATAAGATTTTTCCTTCTTAATAAGACTACGTCATCCTACAAAGATAAGTTGTATCTAATTCATAAGTTGATTAACAAAGAAGAACGTTACAGCTGTGACACAATACTAATGGTGACAGGTGCATTCTCCTGGCATTCTGCTTACCGCTGACTGCTAGAGATGATTCTAGTGTGGTCTACCCTGTGCTGGTCCATTCTTCACATTCAAGAAGTGGCCATTTAATCTCTTCAGTACATGTGGTCAGTTAAATCAATTAAACAAGAAAGCCATTAGACTGAGGTGACTCCAAAGTCATAGAAACCTATACAAGCAAAACAAACTCTAATTAGACCTTTAATGCCTCAAAATTTCAAAATAAAATCTAAGAAAGACCAATCACAAAAAGCCAATGAGGCTTCAAGATTTAACCAATCAATAATTTTCCTATGCTGATTCCATACTTTCTGTACAGCGGTCTATCCCAGGCTCCTATCCCTGGAGCCCATCTAAGCACTTTTAATTTGTCGATGTTCAAGTCTAGTCAATTTTTTGCTCAAATTGAATCTAAAACCTTTAATATACCTATGTTTATATTTTTATCAGAACCTTTCTATTAGAAGTAATTGAAATAGATATAAGCAAATACTTTAACATAAAATTTATAAGAGAAATGAAAATAAGAATCTGGTATCATAAATCAAAGCTAAAAACTTTATCCTTATTTTGTATCATTTATAAAGTTAACTTGTATATGTATAAATCCTATAATTTATAATTTAGCAAAAGACATGATGTGGAGCATAAATATCTTAAAAAAATTCTTCTACTTTTCATATTCAAATTCTGAAATTGGGTAAAATATGTATATATTTAAGAAGCCTGATGGCTACGTATGAAAGAGAATGAAAATTAATTGCTGATTAGGGAAAAGATACTTGAATCTTCTTAGAACAGAAATTTAAAATACTAAGAATACTCTTAATTTATAGTACATCAGTATGATGTTGAAAATGAATTCTATGAAACTTATTTGGAGATTGAAAAATGCTTGGTAACAATTATTTATCATGATACTTTGATGTCACAGAAAATAATTCTCTTGCAAATGTTTTATGAGAACTGATATATAACAAAATCATTCTTGTGAAAGATAAAAAGAGGGAAAAAAATATACCCTAGCTACAGGACTTTCCCTAAATTTTCTATTATGAAATATTTCTAGAAATCATAAAAATAAGGGAATTACAAATTGCATATAACCGCTATCAAGATGCAACTATTATTAATATTTTGCTATATCTGCTTCCTGTGTATCTATGTATGTATCATTTATACAGATCCATAGTTTTACTGTTTTGGAAATGGAAACTTTTCAAAGCAACCTTTTCAAAATTTCACTTCAAAATATATGAGTGGTCCCTTCCTCAACTAAGTGCATTTCACACGTAACATTGTCTTCAGAGGTAACAAAAATAACTAGTTCTCTAATATTAACTTGTCAAGTAAATTGACATACAAGTTCTCACAATTTAAGAAAAAGTTCTTTGTTACTCAGTAGTTTCAAACAAGTACGTAAACCAAACTGCATTTCGTGATTACATCTTTTGGCGAAATACTCTGCATCTTTGCTTCCTTTCATTAACATTTTAAGAAGATTAAGTGAGATGTCATATAAAGTCCCACATTCTATATTTGTATGATTGCTTCCTTATGTTGTTATTTAACCAGCTTCTTTAATGTCTGAGTGTCCTATAAACTAGATATTACACCTCAAATATTTATTAGATTTCAGTTGGGCATTTCTTTGGCTAGAAAGCTTACAAGTGATGCTTTTGTACTTCGTGCTGCATTAGGTGCGGAGGTATACAAATTCTGGATGTCCTATTATCTCTATTATCCATGTTAATTACTCTAAAAGGTATTAACTAAATATCCCTATTTTAAGAGTTATATATTCAGTCATGTGGGGTGATATCTTGGCATCAAGTGAAAATTGTATTCCCCAACAATATTTTACTTTATGGTTTTAGCAGTCACTGACTATCTTTTCCTCAATTATCTTTATTGTATAAATATATATCTATGTATATATATATGTGTGTATATACACATACATAAGAATATTGCAGAATGGTCACCATAATAAGTCTAGTTAACACCCATCACAATACATAGTTAGACTTTGCTGTTCTTGTCATAAGAACTTTTAAAATACACTCAGCAGCTTTCAAATAAGTCGTAGTGTGTTGTTAACTACAGTCACCTTTGTTTATCTCTCAGCAGACTTTTGTGAGGGAGAATCCAGATGAAATGGGAGTATAGAAGTTCAATAAAGCAAAGGACACACAGTGGCAAAGCCTGGAAGAATATTTTCTTCTTAATGTTTAGTAACTTTTCCAAAGACTTAAAATTTCTCTTGGTTATATAATAAGCATATTTTAAATTTTTCAAAAGATGTCAGGCTATTTTCCAAAGTGTTCATTTCATTGTATAGTACAGCAGCAATGAACGAGAATTCCACTTATTCACCTTTCTCTATTACTGCTAGTTGGTTTTCAGTCACTCTAATGAAATACAGTGGTATCTCACTGTGATTTTAATTTACATCTTTCTGATGACTAACTTTTTATGCCTAATTGATCATTTATAAATCTTTGTGAAATGTCTGTTTAAATTTTTACCCATTTCAATTAGTTTGTTTAACTTATTATCATTGAATTCTAACAGTTATATCTAAATTCTGGATACAAGCGCTGATCTTTTCTTTCACTGATCTTTTCTTTTTTATTGCCTACTGTAATCTATCACGAATTTTTAATTCATCTATTTTTTTTCAGCTTTACAGGTTTCATGATTATTTTATATATATTTCAAACCTCTCCAGATTATGTTTATGCTTTACTTTAAAATATAAAATATTTAAAAGAGTTTAAAGTTTCTTTTAAAATCATTTTTTTATCTGCTAATTGCACCATCTCTGCCATTTTGGGGTTTATTTAGCATGCCTGAATTTTTCTCTTGGTTGTTGATCACATGTTTTGGCTTCTTTCAATCTCTAGCAATTTTGGATTAGATTTTGCATTTTGCATTATGGATCCTTTTAAGGTCTGTTTCTAGGCTTTATTTGATCTGTTTTAATTTGGTTATTCTTAAGAAATCTGACCTTTGGGGAATCTCTACTAAGTGCCTTATAAATTCAGTACTAATCTCTACTAAATCTCCCCACACTGGCTGATTAAAACTAGAATACCTCCAAGTTCCATCAGATCTCTTGGAACTGCCTGGCTTACAATTATTTGGTAATTTCTGTGTTCCTGGAATTTTATCCAGTGTACATACAGTTAAGTTTTCCTTTAAAAACTGAAGAAACCCCGCTCCCCACCCCAGTCTCCTCTCTTTGAGAGTCTGCCTCACCCCTTTCAACTACCTCCATTTCCATAAACTCTGATCTGTTTACTCGATTCAGTGAAACTACCCATGTTCTCCTTGAGTTCTTTTACTCTGGGCCAGGGTCCACTGAACACTCCAGGCAGAAAGCTGGGTCAGTCAGTGGATTATACTTGTTTGGTTCTCTTCTTTCCTGTGACACAATCCTTGTCTATTGTCTGATGTCTGAAATCAGTTGCTTTGCATTTTCTTGCAGGTTTTAGTTGTTTACAGTGAAAGGGGAAATCCATTACTAGTGGCTCTGCCATGATTACAAGCATATTTAACCCAAATGAATATTTCTCTGAGTGTGTATATTGGGAGGGTCATTGAGAAGAGAGACACTGGCATAATTGTGGTGTATGAGGTCAATGGTTGCAAGAAATCAGAACACTTGGAGATGAGTTGGTGGGTATATGCTCCCTTCAAATAAAGAAATTGCATAGACTGCATACTTTTGCCTGTGATATCTCTGGAACTGGCCATGTGGGTGAGGACTTTTTAAGTATTATAAAATAACAGCAAGATAGATTCAAGTACACAAAAAATGGGTAGCTGACTATAAACGCTTTAGGAGTCAGAAGTGGGAGAGACAGGTGAACTGAAAAAACTGGGGCTATTAAGAGGAGGCTTGAACTAAACTGAAAAAGTGACAGGATTGTGGTAAGCTGAAAGAAATGTGAAGACTGGCTTCTGAAGGCAACTTTCAAGTCCTCCAGATGTTCTAATAGAGACAATATCAAGGCTTAAGTCAAAAAGCTGCTTGAATTTGCTCAAGTTCAGTAGTTAAGCTTTGTATGGGTGCCTGGTATCAACTGCCTTCCTAATTAGCTTAAATCCTTTGGGATAATAACTTTCTATGTACATGGTTATCAATATCACGATTCAATCATATGTGTATACAGTAGAGATAAGATAGTATTTCTCCCCAAATACTTGATAGCTATTATCACAACAGATGCTATTGAAATAAGAAAATCCTATCTATAAAGGCTCTTAAGTACCAGATTTCAATCAAACCTGTCTGACCAACCCAAAGTGATATCCAGTAATACTACTTCATACTGAGATTTTCTTTTTTAATAAGGCACCAACAGTTTAGCAGATGTTGCAATGAACATGTAAATATGTTCCAGGCAATAAATCTGCAAATAGATATTCAGAATAGCACTAAAAATAGAGCTCCATTCTTTCCAATGTAATCACAAGTAATATTTTTGAACAATTTTGTTCAATTACAGAGGCATACAAATGTTCTACTGGGAATAGTGTCTCCACTTGGTATGCCTTATGAAGATTTTACATCTTGTACATTATTCTATAATTGGAGAGCACCTTAATATTGTGAATATTCTATATATCATATATTAGTTATATGACTTGGTGAAAAAAATCACCACCTATTCTGGTCACATTTGGTTCACAAACTAAATGTAGTAACTTTAGAATGTTTTTTAACATCTCTCTATGACATGAACTTTCCACTTCTAAAATGAACTATTATCTATGAACAATATGGTAGAGTGAAAGAAGAACAGAAAGCTATTCTGGTGAAGTAAATATTATATGTACACTGAAAAGAAAATAATTGTTATAATACAATATGGCACTATCCTGCACATATTTGCCCATAGACAGTAGAATGAAAAATTAAAGCTGAAGAGAAAAGTAAATATGTAATTAAAATGCTTCCATTTTTAAGATAAATAGAAGTCATCAATCATTTTTATTTCTAAGCTTTCTTCTGGCAAAATAAAAATCCTAAGTTTTATAAGATAGCAATAAAATTATGCAGAAAAGCTGCACTTGGCAAGATAATTGCCTCTAATATTAAAAGATCAGAATTATTAAAAACACATGACTAAAGAAAGATATTTTCTATAAAATAGAAAAGATTCATTTCTTAGACCAAGAAGACATTTGGAATAATTCTGTTCACATTTTTAGTTCACTGAACAATTACAATTTCTTTTTAATTCTTCAGAGTGCTTAAGTCAATCCTTTTAATAAGACAGTTTGCCTAAGAGTTACAAGGGAAAGCAATAATTAAATGCATAAATAAATATAAAAGTAGATATATTGCACAATACTTTAATAAATGGAAAGAGTTTATTCACTTTTAGCAATATCACCAATGTTTCCCTAGACCACTAACACTGTGGTAGCATACAATAGATGCCTGGAAAAGAGTAATTGAATAAGTAAATGCTTAGTGGTAGGAATTCCTTATTAGTTATAAAAAAGTAAACAGGTCCAAAAAACTTATAACTTACATTGGCAAAAGAAGCATTCTTCTTTCTGCCCACCCAGAACGAAATTATTCTCAGGTATAGCCAATCTGTTTGAGCTTTCAGAAAGCTGTAGAAAAGTGAAAACAATATATCTAAAACAATATCTTAAAAAAATAACATGTCTGAATAATCTCAAACTGATATTGGCGTGGTGTATTCTCAGATCAGATATTCTTGGATACCAAGTGGAAACATGAAGAAGCATGGGCCTGTCTATTTATGGGTTGGTGTCCCTGTGAAGAGTTTGGGGCAATGCTCAGCCACCTAGCTGTGCTCACTCTAGTCTTCATTACCACAAACCAGTCACTTCTCTTTGTGTTTTAGTCTCCATGGTGGCAAGATAGAAAAATATCAATGAGTTCAGTGTAAGAATTACTCAGAATAAAGAAAAAAAACTGTCTACCAGGTACTCTGAGCTCCTAGGAAACTGTGTAAACACAGTTTATCATTTGTATTCCAAGACCATTTTCTTGTTGGAATCATCTGGTTCCTAGCACCATGTTGCCTGTGCATTTTTTCCATATGGGCAGTCCTTTCTGTTTGATGTTTGAACTTACTGGTCCAAGGTTGCATAATCTCCAACCACTTCATTTCTTGTGTTTTTCTGTTGCTGTTTTTTGTTTGTTAGGCTTGGTTTGACTTTTTGCTGTTGCTGGTTTTATGTTTTGCTTTAAGAAAACTTTCCCTAAGCCCATAATTATGTATTTTCCCTTCTCTAAAAAAGTAAGATTCTTGGTTGTTATTTCAATACCAAGTGTTAATTTGGAAGTCAAAGTTCAGATGCTATGATTTTTAGATGGCATTTAGTCACAACTGCGGATTACGTTTCCATGACCATCAAAATGATGATGGTAGGCAATGTAATCCTGGTACACATTTCACCAAATGTGGCCTAACGGCAAGAACATCTGCAGCAGAACTTAGGGCACTTAGTTATAATGGGGTAGGTACACTCCCAGACATCACTAAAAAGAATATTTGCCTTGAGAGAGAGGAGGAAGAGCATTTTATTTATCTTCTTATTCAGTTGTTCAACATCTCATGTTCCTCTCAGCCCTGGATTGTGAAGATGGGGAGCAAACCTCAGTCATTGGGATATATGCGGACTCTGCCCAATAAACCTAACCACTAGGACACCAGGACACACCTGAGATATTTTTAAAAGCATCCAGTCATAATCACCCATGATACAGTTGAGAGGCCAAACTCCAAGATCAACAATTGAAGATCTCCTGGTTTCAGGGTCTTCTCAGAAGACATAATTTTGTCATTCTTCTAACTAAAGGCTCTGAGGAAGACATCATGTGCTTAGTGGGGTCAGCTCTCTTTTACAAAACACCTTCTGATGAACTTCTCTCTGCAGTGTAGTGTGGTGCTATGTAGGGAGGTGTATACAATGGAAAATAAAGAGCCATCTACCAATCTTGATCTTTAAGAGGCATGGTTAGGTGTCTTCCTAGTCTATCCCTGTAATAATTTTCCCCATGTGCAGACTGCAAAAAATATAATGAGAATGCATGGTCTCAGGTAAATCCAAATCCCACCAACTATGAGCAAATCTAGTTAATTATCAAAACTAGGTTACTTACTCTTATTTCTTCAGAGTTTTATAGAGATATTTCTTATAACGACTCAGTACATAGGTATTTGCTTTTTGCTTTCTTTCATTAAATCCCTCATCTTAATACCATCTGATTTTTAACTTTTTAATCTTTAGGTAAACAACACCCCCAAATATCTTTTCTACTGTCCTGAAAGGAGAATGCATCTTTATGGTATATTCAGAATATCTAAGATATGTAATAAGGGTAAAACGTTAGAACAGTAATTTTCTCTATAAACAGGGAAAATAGTTCAAGATTTTGTCAAACTTCTCGCTAACTAGGAGAACAAGTAACTTTCACTACATTTGATAGAGCATCTTCTGACTCCATTGCAAACCCGTCACTCATACCAATAATAGTGGGGTTTTGTACCTGTCAGAATTTCATTGACATTGTGCAAGAATATCAGGAATTTGAACCGTCATTTCATGTACTCTACACATCACCTATATCACGTCATTTTATAGAAAGTTTCATATCAATATTTTATCATTTCCTTTAAAGACAAAAGAATTCTTATATATTTCTCTAGAAGAAAAAAAATGTTTTCCCATCTCATGATGAACAAGGATTTACCCTTGTATGACTGAAGACACAATGGTACCTGATGCATTCAGTCATACAAAAAGGTAATAGAAAATAATACAGAAAAGTAGTATGCAGGGTTCCTTTGCAGTGATGGAATAGTTCTGAATCTTGGGTTTGGTCATGATTACATGAATCTATATGTGGGATAAATTTTCTTATGTCTATACACATACAATATGAGTACTTATAAAAGCTGGTGAAATGTAAGATCTATAGTCTAGTTACTTGGATTATGCCAATGTGAATTTCCTGGCTTTGATAATGGATTTTATGTAGGATGCTACCATGTATGGGGTGGCAGGTAGCAGGGTAAGAGTGCATGGGACTTTTCTGTACTATTTCTTGGGTTAAGAGTTCTTCCTGTTTCTTTCTTCAAATAAGCTAAAGGCCAATGCTTTACCCACACACATTATCTGTGCAAAATATAATTCATTTAATTTGAAAAATTGAACTGGGATCAGGGTTAACTTCACTAATCATTCATCACCCTTTAAAACTCAAGCTAAACTCGACAGAATATAAGTAATCTAAAAGTGAAACTTGAGCAGGTGTTTTAGCAGACTTATAAACAAAGATTTCTCAGACTGAAAAACAGTCAGGAGATTGATGGCCCCCATCTGGATCATGTGGTCACTTGAGGGAGTTGCCTCTTTGAACCCGTCTCTGGACATACTTCTTTTTCTCCTCTACATCTTCTTATTCCCATTCATTCCTTTACTCTCTAAAAATAATCAAATCTTGAAAGCTCCTGGATTTTTCTACAGAAATTGAATCTTGGACAGCCTCCATAGAGCATCCTATGTGATCCTAAGGATTTGAGAGATGCTTTCATGTGAATTTCTCTATCAATGCGCAGGATATCTTGAGATATCCTGAGATCTTGAGATGTGCCTCCTCTGTTCACATGAAATGATTGCATGAAAGTGATCTGAGTGCTCACTGCTGGGGGGCACTTTAGGAAGCCGAATTTTACACTCAATCGGCTGTTACCAATGATCCCTGAACAAAACCAGGATTAGCAGCATGGAAGCTTGTTTGAGATGAGCAGGACAGGCAATGGATGTGAATGTATGTTTAAAAAGAATTAGAGGTGTGCCCTGGTGGAGCACTGGTTAGGTCAATCACCTAACCACTGCAGCACAGGCCACGTACCCTGAGTTCTAGTCCTGGATCCAGGGGGAAACAACCAGTGTGAACAACTAAATAAAAATTTCAAAAAATGCTTCTTCTTCTTTCTTGTCCTGCCTACCTGCCCATTCAGCTTCATTCCTACATGTACATTTCCTTAAAAATTAGAAATAAATGGAAAAGCCTGTGTATTAGGAAAGAAGGGTCATTGTCTCTCTTGACATCAATTTTCTTCATTGAAAAAACTGGGAGTATTTGCCTGAAAAATCTGATACAACCTTTATCAGGACCACTCTAATAAATTAAATAAATAATCCAAAAAAGCAGAGAAAACCACTTTTCCAAATGCTACTCATTTTGTAGCTCAAACACACCTTTCTTCTATTTTATCCTGGAGAATCAAATACAGAGAACAAGGTGAGATTGCGAAAACAACTTTCTTCCTGATACTATTCATAATTAAACTGTGGTCATCTGATCATGTATGATTCTATTCCTGTCCACAATTTCTAATCTGTTCCATAGAGCTTTTTCTGGGTGAAAATTGGAACAGAAAGACAAGGTCTGCTGCTGTTAGTCCTTCCTTCTGTACAACCCACAGCAGGAATTGAAAAGAAACCCAAAAAAACAACCACCATAAAAGAATATTCAGCCTCCCGAGCTGCCCTGTCCACTGTACTGGGGAAAGAATGTTTTCCTATCTCCATCTGTTTTTGCTTTGTAGGATTTATTGCCTGTGAAGGCCTCTGAATCACCCCAGTTCATATAAACAGGACACATAATTACAAGTAAAAAAGAAAAGGAAAGCAAGTTGGAGCAAACTAAGCACTTTAAGTAGAATGCACAATGAAAATAAGCATATTGCTAAATTTCTTTCTCTTGATATTATGTGATCTAGTCTTCCAAGAGCATGATATTGTATATAGTTGATATAAATCTCAGAATTCCAGACTGGAAATTCATAAGTCTAAAGTAAAAGGGGATGTGGGTGCCCTGTGGCAGAAAGTAGGAATCAGATTTCATTCTGCTGGGTCATATCCTCTCATGATAGGTAAGCCCTGTAAATTCTGAAGTATTGGGGAAAAGAAAGTATCATCTAATACAAGTCAAAATACAATTAGAAAGTGATAAACTGAACAAAATTTAATGACACAACAAATTGGGATACTGCTAAAGGCTATATAGTAATAGAATAAAAAGTTAAGTCTAAGTTCCCACAGAGAATAATTTCCAAAATAATGAAAGCTTGCATGTAAGTACAACTTACATCTATCTATACATAGACAGGTGATAAATAGATATGGGTATGTGTGTGTGTGTGCGCACGCACGCATGTACACATATATAATGTGACATTTTAGTTTTACATAATACAAAATAGAAAACTTAAATTATATACTGTTATTTTTCCCAAACTCCAATCTCTTTATCTGCTACTGAAGACAGATTCATCAAAGACCATATATAGATCACACAGGTATTCTAATAGCCCCTTGGTGCCAAAAGCAATGCAACATGATGTCGCCTTTTCACCCTCTAGGCCTTCCTGAGTCCAATTATGCATAAGAGCTGTAACAAATCATTACCTTAACATTATTCTTCTATTAGATACAATTTTTTTTATTTTTCTCCATATATTTATTCTCTTTAAAAGACTTAATATGCATGTTGACATTTTGACTTTTATCTTCCATACCTTTAATTTTTTTCCAAATAATATTTTTATAAATAATAGTAATATTTATTATTTCTTATGTTCACAATGGTATATTCATATTAGGATACTGAAATTGCATCTCAGTCTCTGTTTCAGACCATATCTACCACCAGAGTCCCAGTGTCCTTTACCGCCACCTTTCCCCTCGTTCCTTCACTCCCCACCCTCACCACCTTAGTAAATGCAATTACGTGTCCTACCTATTTTGTTGGAATTTATATGCTCATCTGTTTCATTTTATTATATTCTATAAATGAGTGAAACAATATTATATATTTTTCTTTCTGATATAGTTCATTTAACATGATTCCCCCTCCTCTAGCTCCACCCAGATTACTGCAAAGGGCACAACTTCAGCTTTTTAAAGAGATGCATAGAATTCCATTGAGTATACATACCACAGCTTCTTTATCCAGTCATCTGTTGATGGGCATTTAGTTTCCTCTCATATCTTAGCTATTGTGAACTGTGTATAGGGGTGTAATATTTTTTTTCTGATTAGAGATTTTGTATTCTCTGGGTTTATGCCCATAACTATTGGATAAAATTTAGCTGGTTTCTAAAGTATTCTTATAGGTAGGAAAATCTATATGTGAAAATTCTATAAGTGGGGTCAGGAAGTAGGAGTGGTACCAAGACAACAATGAATAAGAGAGAAATAACTCCTATTTGATGTGTTCAAACATTTGCTGTAGAAAGAGAAAAAAAAGAGGCGTCTGAAAATACATGCTCAAGGGGTCCAGACACATTCTGGAAAGTTGATGAAAGACTTCCTACAAAAAGTGATTGAACAAGAGGGAGAAATAGAAACAGATTGTACTCAGTCACAAAGTAAGGAACATGGGACCCAATACAGAAACAAAATGTTATAAATAAATAAATTAAAAAAAAAAAATATATATATATATATATATATATATATATGACTGAGTGATGTTGCCACAATGAGTTGTGATCACATCAATTCCCATGCAACCTACCAAGAATTTGTATAGTGACCCAGAAAAGTATAGGAGACATGGAAGGATGTTAAGCAAGTGCATTATGTGTTCATATTTCCCTTTTAGACAATCCACATAATATATAAATTTAAGTAATGAGAAGACAGAAGCTGTCCTGTGGATTCTTAGGATAAGAAATGATAAGGGCCTAATCTCAGACAACAACAATAGAAATGGAAGGAAGGTCATGAAACTAGCAGATAATGAAGAATTAACTGGGATTGGAGATGGATTAGATGTAGTGGAGAAAGAGAAAAGAGGGACTTGGGTGTTTCCAAATATAAGGAACAAATAGATAATTGCATCAATCAAAAATAATAAATATGAGAAAAATTTGGTGATGACTGGTGTTAGATATTATTGGCTGTGAACTGCCCATTATCAACCCAAAGTAAATAATTTGTAGCAACCAGGAACTCCAAGAAAGAAGTCTGAGTTGGAGATACAGCCTGGGATCATAACACTCATGATCAAAACTATGTGTGTGGTTGAGGCTGACAAAGGAGAAGACATAGTCTGAAGAAAGAAAGGAAAGAGAATGTAACTCTAGGAAACACATCCAGTAGAAGTGCAACTCAGTGGGGAGATATTCATAAAGGCATCTGAGAAGAAGCAACAAGATGCAGAAATAAATTTTCATAGACACAAAGACAGACAGTGTCAAGAAGGAGGGAATAGACAAGAAAGATGCGTCTGGGAAGCGGGCACTGAAATAACACACAGGGAAAAGGAAACCCTGCTTTTTGGAGCTGACACAGAAGGGATTTTCCTGCTTCAGCATCAACCAAAACAACTTGGAGAACAGAAGAAGAATAACAGTCAGCTTACAGGTGGGTAAGGGTGAGGGGATTGAACAGAGAAACAGCAGCAAAGTGGAACCCCTAAAAGGACAGTTTCATGGTGCGGATACTATCTGCCTTCCCCTGCCAGAGCCTGGCTGGAGCTGCGCAGGTTACATAGACATTCCAAAGAGTGCAGAGCAGTTATGGTGACCTCCAGCACCCACCCAGGATTTGAATAGCAAGATCCCGCTGCTGAGTCCCTCTTCTCCTGGTACAGAGCAGGGGCAGTCTCCCTAAGCTCTAGCTGTGCAAACCAGGCAGAGCAGGAAGCCACAAGCCTGGGCCAAACTGACCAATACTGCTGACAACTATTGGCTAGAAAAAGCCCAGAAGGAGAAAACTGGAGACAGAACAGGAGTATACCGGTGTTGCACACCCTCCACTACACACCTGAGGGCTTGGGCCCCCTGGGAATTGGGATCCAATGGCTAAGAGCCTAGAAGAACAGCCCATGGAAAGGACTTGGCCCTGATGGTTTGGTGAATTTATAAGGGACATAAGCACAGACGGCAGACTCAAGTCACATAGCCCCAGCCAGCAGAGGTCTACCAACAAAATAAGCCTACCTACCCCCCACCATCAGGTGGCAAAATTACATGCTCACAGATGACAACTGTACCCCAAACCCTGTGCCCACCCCCACCCAGCAGCCATCATCACTCCCTGACATAGCAGGACACACTATGGAAGCCCGCAAGGGTCAAAAATACAAAATAAAACAAAAATAGAGTGCCCCCTGGTAGAAATTAAAACAAACAAACAAGCAGATCAACAAGATCTCAAATCATGGGGAAAAAAATAACCACAACACACCCTGAAACCTCAGGAAATGGAATCACAACAAAATGACAGCTCATCAGAAATTAACTTTGAAAATACAGAATGTTTTCTTTTCTAACAAATAAAGAATTCAACTCTGCAATCATAAAGAAATTCAGAGAATTAAACGAACATTCAAATAAACAAAACAAAGAGCTTAAACAAATAATTAAGCACCAACAGGCAGACATTGAAGCTCCACAGGAAAAACTAGCAGGAACACAGGATTTAAAGGAGATAATTCATAAAACTAAGAATAATATAGAAAGCTATGGATCCAGAATTACCCAAAGGGAGGAAAGAATTAGTGATATAGAGGATAGCAATGCAGAAAGGAGCCAAGAAGGAGAAAGAGAAATGAAATTCAAAAAAAATAAAGAAAATAAAGAAACACTCAGAGAACTATCTGATACCATCAGAAAAGGCAACATTAGATTACTGAGTATCCCAGAAGGTGAAGAGAAAATGAGAGGAACAGAGAACATTTTCAAGGCAGTAACGACTGAACACTTCCCAAATCTAGAACAAGTAACAAACATACAGGTCAATGAAGCAAACAGAACATCCAATTACATAAATCCTAAAAAAACTATGCCAAGACACAAATTGTGAAACTATCAAAAATCCAAGACAAAGAAAGAATTCTAAGGGTAGTCAGGGAAAACAAGTAGATAACATATAAAGGTACTCCTCTCAGACTAACCTCATACTTCTCAACAGAATGGAGAATGGAGTGATGTTTTCAAAATACTTCAGGACAAAGAATGCCAGCCAAGAATACTATATCCTGCAAAACTATCTTTCAAAGGTGAGGGAGAAATTTCCCAACAAACAAAAGCTAAGAAAGTTTGCAACCACAAGACCTCTACAAGAAATGTTAAAAGAGCCCCTACTAGTTAAACCAAAGAGGAAAATCTTCACAAAAAACAAAGTAACAAAGAGATCAACATAACCAGAAAACAAAAATCAAAATGGCAGTAACAACTTCTCAAATGTCAATAATTACTATAAATGTAAATGGATTGAATTCGCCAATCAAAAGTCACAGAGTTGTCAAATGGATTAAGAAACAACCCAACTGTATGTTTTCTACAAGAAACTCATCTTAGGTCGAGAGACAAGCAATGGCTTAAATTGGGTGGATGGAAAAGGATACTCCAAGCTAATGCTCAATCCAAAAGCACAGGAATAACTACACTCATATCAGATAAGGTATTCTTTCAAGCAAAGAAAATTAAAAAAGATAAAGATGAACATTATATAATGATAAAGGGATCAATACAAAAAATATTAACACGTCTTAACATTTATGCACCCAATAAAGGAGCACCTAAATCTATCAAGCAAATATTAACAGATCTAAATAAGGATGCTGACAACAAGATAATAATAGTAGGAGACTTCAATACTTCTCTTTCAGTAAAAACAGATCATCCAGACAGAGAATCGACAAAGAAACAAGATCTTTAAATGACAAAATAGAAGAGTTGACCTAATAGACATATATGAGTACTTCACCCAAAAACTATAGACTACACATTCCTCTCAAGTGCTCATGGAACATTCTGAAGGATAGATCATATGTTGGGACACAAAACAAGTCTCAGTAAATTTTCAAAGATTGAAATCATATCTAGAATCTTTTTGAATCACAATGGCATCAAACTAGAGATCAACCAAAAGGAGAAAGAGAGGAAAACCACAAAGAGTGGAGATTAAACAACATATTGTTCAGCAACCAGTGGGTAAAAGAGGAAATTAAGGAAGAAATTAAAAAATACCTGGAATCAAATGAAAATCAAGAAATGATGTATCAAAATCTATGGGATACAGCAAAAGCAGTAATAAGAGGGAAATTTATAGCAATACAATCCTACCTCAGAAAACAGGAAGAATCACAAATAAAAAATCTAAGCCACTACCTAAAGGAACTAGAAAAAGCAGAAAAACAGGAGCCTAAATCCAACAGAAGGAAAGAAATAATAAAGACTAGGTCAAAATCAATGAAATACAGATCAGAAAGACTATTCCAAAAAATAATGAATCTAAAAGTTGATTTTTCAAAAGAATAAGAAAATTAGATAGGCAATTAGCCAGATTCACAAAAAAGAGGAGAAAACACAAATAAATAGAATCAAAAATGAAAAATGAATAATCCCAACAGATACAACAGAAATACAGAGGACTATAAGAAAATACTACATGCAACTATATGGCAACAAACAGAATAACCTAGAAGAAATGGACAAATTTCTGGACATGTACAATACCCCAAAACTAAACAGAGAAGAACTAGAAATCCTGAACAGATCAGTCACAAACAAGGAAATTGAAACAGGGATCAAAAACCATCCCAAAAACAAAAGCTCTGGACCAGGCAGTTTCAATAGCAAATTCTATAAATCATTCAAATAATTAATTCCAATCCTCCTTAAACTGTTCCAAAAAATAGAAGAGGGAAAACTTCCAAACACATTTTATGACGCCAATGTTATGCTGATTCCAAAACCAGATAAAGACTGCACCGAAAAAGAAAAGTATAGACTAATGTCCTTAATGAATACCGATGCAAAAACTCTCAACAGAATACTAGGCAAATTGAATTCAACAATGTACAAAAAGAATCATACACCATGATCAAGTGGGATTTATTCCAGGGATGCAGGGATGGTTCAACATATGCAAATCAATAAATGTGATACATTATAGCAATAAAAAGAACAAAAACCACATGATCTTTTCAACGGATAGAAAAAGTATTTGACAAGATTCAATACCCTTCATGTTAAAAACCCTCCAAAAATAGGTATAGAAGGAACATACTTTAACATAATGAAGGCTATATATATGACAAGCTCACAGTCAACATTGTACTCAATGGAGAAAAACTGAAAACTTTTCCCCTAAGATCAGAGACAAGACAAGGATGTCCATTCTTACCATTACTATTCAATATAGTGCTGGATATCCTGGTCAATTCAATTAGACAAGAAAAAGATATAAAAGGTATCCAAACAGGAAAGAAGTGAAACCATCACTTTTCGCAGATGACATGATAATATACATAAAGAACCCCAAAGAATCAAGTAAGAAGCTCCTAGAAATAATAAACAAACATAGTAAAGTGGAATGCTCCAAAATTAATATTAAAAAAGCTGTTGCATTTTTGTGTGCCAACAAGAAAATACAGAAACACAACCAAAGAAAACAATACCATCTACAATTGTACCCCCAAAAAAGAAATACTTTGGAATAAACCTAACCAAAGAGGTGAAGGATCTATATAATGAGAAGTATAGGACATTGCTAAGAGAAATAGAAGATAATATAAAGAAATGGAAAGATTCGATTTTCATGGATCGGAAGAATAAATATAATTAAAATGGCCATACTGCCCAAGGCAATATATAGATTCAATGCCATACCCATCAAAATCACAAAGGCATTCTTCACAGACATAGAACACAAAATAATGAAATTTATCTAGAACAACAAACAACCCAAGAGAGCAAAAACAATCCTCAAGAAAAAAAACAACAATGGAGGAGTCATGCTTCCTGATTTCAAACTCTACGACAAAGCAGTAATAATTAAAACAGTATAGTACTAGTATAAAGCCAGAAAGACAGATCAATGGAACACAATTGAAAGTCCACAAGTAAATCCACATATATACGGACATGAAATTTTTGACAAAAGAGCCAAAAACTTACAATGGAGCAAGAACAACCTCTTTAACAAATGGTGCTGGGAGAACTTGTCAGTCACATACAAAAGGTTGAAACTAGACCATTACCTAACACCATACACAAAAATTAACTCAAAATGGATTAGGACATACACATAAGACCAGAAATCATCAAATACATAGAAACGAATGGAGGCATAACATTATTAGACATAGACCAAAGAGATCTCTTTGGCAACTTAACTCCATTGCAAGACAAATCAAATCCAAAATAAACAAGCAGGATTATATAAAACTAAAAAGATTCTACTCAGGAAAAGAAACTCGCAATAACCCTCCAACTGAATGGGAAAAGATATTTGCCTCTCACACCTCAGATAAGGAGCTAATATCTAAGATATACAAAGAACTCAAAAAATTAGACAACAAAAATACAAGCAATCCAATCAAAAAAATGGGCTGATGACCTCAAATGACATCTCTCCAAGGAAGATACACAAATTGCAACCGGATTCATGAAAAGATACTTTACGTCTCTTGAAATGAGGGAAACAAAAATCAAAATGATGATGAGATATCACCACATGCCGATAAGAATGGTTATTATCCAAAAAATGAAAACAGTAAGTGCTGGAGAGGATATGGAGAGAAGGGCTGTCTAATTCACTGTTGTTGGGAATGTAAAGTGGTGCAACCATTCTGGAAAGGAGTATGGAGAGTCCTCAAAGAATTGAGAATGGAAATTCCAAATGATCCAGTTACTCCTCCACTGAGCATTTACCCCAATGACACAAGAACATTTATCTGAAAAGAAACATGCACCCTCATGTTCACTGAAGCACAATTCACAATATCTAAGAGCTGGAAACTACCTAAATGCCCATCAACAGAGGAGTGGATAAAGAAGATGTGGTACATATACACTATGTAATACTATGAAGCCATCAAAAAGGGAGATCTCTTGCCATTGCAACAACATGGATGGACTTGGAGAATGATGCTTAGGAAGATAAGCCAGAAGGAAAAGGACAGACATCATATATGATAGCACTCATATGATGCATAAAGAGAAAACAAATAAATGTCATAAATAAAATAACAATAAAAACACTACTTCAAACAACTACGGACTCTTAGATGAGAGACAAAAAGGCAAATCAGGGGTTATCAAAGTGACAGGAGCAGGGGGGAAATGGTATGAAGGGAATTAAATGTAAACAGAGAAAAAAAAGAGGGGGGGGATAGTAGTAAATCTGCTGTGCTATTTGTAAATGTAAAAATACCACTATGTATACCTCAAAACAATTCATGTCAAAATGCAATATTCCTTCATTAATAATGAAAAACAAAATTAAAAATAAAAGGAGGTAATAATCAACAGAGAAGACTGAGTCAACAACATGGAAGATTTCTCACTAGATCTGACTTTAGTATATTGGCAACTGTAGCTTAAAAGGGAAGTTAAGAGAGGGATACTAGGGTAAAAATATGAAAGCCTTGGACAAAAATTTGTACTAAGAGTGAAGATTATTAGAAATAAAGTAATTGAAGATCTAGAAGAGAGAAGGCATAATTTACAAATAAAATTCACAAAACATGTGTTGGAGGAGTTGGGTGGCATCATCAACATAAAAGATTTAGAATACAGTTGAAGATATTAGTCCTGGAAAAATAAATATCACTTTCACTGAATAATAAATAGAAATAAATGACAGGTAAAGTGCAGGACGCTGAGAGCTATTACTTTATGATAGTTTCACTATCTCTATGAAAGAGGAGAGACATGGTTATCAGTCGCCAGTGAATGAGGAGGAAGTGAAATAAGGAAAATGAGACTAGTATGAGTTGCATTCACTCAACAACACTTACCCAATACCTACAATGTGCCGGTCAGTACCAGAAGCTGAATTCCAATTGCTAACAAGTATATAGCAGAAGGTTTTAGATCAGTAGTAGAAACTTGAATGACAGTTGACTGGTTACAGAATGAAGGATCACTCCAACCAGGCTGGAGATTGACCATAGCTAATAACATCAATGTGAGTATTTGCATGGAGTGAAGTTTTCTCTAGCAATGTCCAAATGTGTAAGCATAGGAGTAAATTTCAGATGATTAATGGATTCAAAGTTGGATATTGTGAGGAAAATATAAGGGGGAAAGAAAGTATTGCCAAGAGACTTAGACAGTAAGGTATGATAAAACAGGGAGGAATTTAAATTAATGGAGGAAATATCAGCTATACATTCATACAGAGAAGAGAATTGAAGCACTGAAGTTCTCAGTGAGCTGGAAGAGAAGGTTTAGGAAATCGGAGAAGACTGATAGGTTTTTTCCAAAACATTCGATATCACTTATAAGATGAACTCTTCTGTAATGTGGCCATAGGAATGAGTTGCGTTAAGTAGAGGTTATATGATTAGGGAATGAAGAAAACTGAAGACTAAGATCCCAGGAGTGTGGTCCATGTGGACATTTGAGTATTAAGCAAGAGTGTGACTCCTGCAGGAGTTGAGTCAATGGATGAGCACCTAACAACGATGTCACGGACCTCACAGAGAAGCAATTTTCCACAGGACTGAGTATATATTGACCTGGAAGCAGAAATAGGAATGAAGGGGACACAATCCAATCTGGGTTCAATGGCATGTGGCATGTAGCAGACAGAGCATCATCACAAGATACAATTGAAGTGGTATTTTCAGAGGCCATCCAGGTTTCTGTTATGGCAGTAAATCAAAGAAAACATTAAGGGAAGAGAATACTGGAAAGATTGTTGAAGGGAAGGTGGGCAGGAGGATTGGGATGAAAGGCAGTGAAAAAAAGAAAGAAAAAGATGGGGAAGGGAAAAACCGGGCAGTAAACACTAACAATAATAGTTTATTGTTATAGATTTAGAGAGAAGCTGGTAATTTGGGAAGTGGCCAAAGATGACAGACATCAAGTCAGTTGAACTCCGATGCAAACGGAACTCTGTCTGTCATTCCAATGACTGCTTGGCTCACATAGGAAGATGCCTATATTGCTATATTGCTATATTGGTCTTCCGGTTAATCAAGCAACTGGCTGCTGCAGTTGGTGGTAGAAAAATGATGCAAGGAGATAATTCTAAGAGTGGAGTTTAAGGAACAAAGTGAGGAAAGTTGTTATGGTTTGACTGTCAAAGGAAGGAAAAGGACAGGGGCATGGAGCTTCCTCAGCCGCCTGAGTTTCCAAGGTACTCATACTGGTATGAGCAGCACGACTGTTCCTCATGCCCCTGTCACGCTTTGTTTATCCTTGTGGACACTGTGAATCATCTAACCAATCATGTTTCTTCTCACTGGTTACCAGAAAAGGCAAAACACAATTTGACAACATGCCACAAGACTTTAAAGCATCTATTAGGAAAAAAATAACTGTTTTATGCTTCATTTTATTTTTATTAAACTTATATCTCCTTTCATTGATTTTCCTTACTTAATTTTTCTTATTACACTTGTTCTACATGAAAATGGGTATAATTAATGAGCATTTTAGTCTGTGATTAATTCAAACTTTGCACAAAGGACATAATTAAATACTCAGATACTAGACACCAGAAAAGAGAATTTACTACCATAGGACTTTTAAGAAGATGAATGATTCTGCAAGTCTTATTTGCTTCCAGTTTTACATCTTGTATATATATATATATATATATATATATATATATATATATATATATATATATATATATAGTCAAAGTATTGGTAGTAAGGTTGCCAAGGCAGTGCTCAGGCTGCGAATTCCCAGGGATCTCATGATTAGAGTGACCATAAAATTAACTGCTCAAATCCAGGCACTTTTGAGAGTCATAAGAAACACCACTAATAATTGTGGCAGGACAGTTGGCATATACTGAGACATGAGACCACCCTCCATAGAGAACACTTTTAAAATATGAGCTGAGTTCCAAATTACCCTCACTTTTGAAGAAAAATGATCAACTCTATTATATTACCCTTGACATTTTCTACAAGGAAACAGTTTTGTACATTTCTTTCTGTTCTAAAGTTATTTAGAAGGTCCGCAGTGCTCTGCTGACTTTTGACAAAGGATCATAAGTTAATGGTGATGATGAGGAGGAACTCTCCTGCCAGTCAATCTAGCAACTGGCTAGCTCATTATCCTCGTAGTTACAACTGCCCAGAAGGATGGAAATGGAGGAGAGCGACTGAATTTAGACAGCTGTTCTGTTACCTTCCCTGCACCAGTGAAGTCTGTTTCACTTGATTACACCTATTCATTATGAAAATAAGACCCACATTTGAAATAAACAGTATAAAATAGCTCCTGTACCCCGTGAACCAAATATGAATGAAAATCATGTGTGTTGGATTATAGGTCCATGTGAGCTGTTAGAAAATTATATTCCTGGCCATTTGGCAGACAGGTCCAAAAAAAAAGTGTTTCTACAGAAATTTGTCCATTATTTTTTAACACTAGAAAGTAGTAAACCCATGGCTACATCCGAGATGGCCATTTGGTTTTGTAACTGAAATGTCAAAGTGAAAAATACGGGACCTCATTCTGACGAGATGAGAGTGACGCACAAAGAAAACTTCTGATAGAAATATGAACTGACAAGTTTCCCATCTTTCAGTGGAAGCCCCAAGACCACCCATGTGGCAAGGTTTCTCTAACTCTGAAAGAAGGGCCCACACTGAATCTGAGCATTTAGGTTAAGTATCTAAAGATAGCACATGGGGGCTGGGTTATTTCAGCCTCCTACTCTGATAGCTCAGTCTCCCACATCAGTATTCAGCGATGTACCCTTTCAGAGGAGACGATTCCAGAGACTCTGTGAAGGTCTTGCCTGCTCCTGACCATGACTCTGAACTATCTTCTGCCAAGGCAAGTGCCTCAGGGTTGTGGTGGTACAGGGCAGGCAGGCCTCTTTTCCAGGGGCAAGTTTGAGAAACTGTAGGGCATTTGGTCACAGAGTAGTCCTGAGGGCCAATTGGGCATTAGAACACCAAGGGTGAGATAAAAAACCCAGCCAAATTTAGCAGAGAGGAGAGGCGTTTTAGGAAGCAGCACACTGTACCATAGCAAAGCAAAGCAGAGGGGAGTATCCTGGGAGATTCCTGGGAGACTGGCCACAGCTTTTCAACTCTCTGGACATCAGTTCATTCGGCGGCAGTCAAAACCTGAACCCCACTCAGATGCTTTCCCACACCCCATGTGGTTCAGAGCACACTCATTTGAGGTTGCCTCCTGTCCCGCCCCTTGAAATTAAAGGTCTCAAAAAGCAATCTAATTCCCTGCACACATCTGGAAGTATAGCATATCTTAGGTCAATATTTAAATATAAAAATCAAACTTCCAACAGAACGTATCAATGATACTGATGCTAAAAGTAGTGATCTCTTTTTCTGCCTATGAGCAATTTATTAAGCACTTTGTGTGCTTTCATTTGTTAACCTCCACAACCATTTTGCAAGAAAAATTCTATTAAATCTGTCATATAGATGGAAAAAATAGCCTGATAAGGGAAAATGTAAATAAGTTAAGCAATTTCTTTAAATGCTTATGAGTTAGTGACAAAATTGTCATTTAAACCAGATCCTTCTGACTTCAAAACTTCAAACCTTTCAAATATGCTCATGAAATCTCCAAAAGAAACACAAAAATCTTATAGTCGTATAGTATGTGTAGGATAGCAATAGCAACAGAAGTTCCTAATGGACATTTTTTTCATCTTCTTTCTACCTTCCCAAAGATGGTCGAATAAGTTTATGTTTAATTTTAAGTTTTGGCATGGCATTTATTAGCAAGAAAATTTTCTTCAACACATCTTATGGTTTCTAAGTTTACTATTGTCTTCCATGTAGGGGTGTTAGTCAAAGAAACAAAATGGGTTTCAACATTTCTGTGTTAGAAAAAGATGGCAAGATACTGAAAAAGAAGTACTGAAAGAAGGCAAAGTAATAAAATGTTTTTATATATGATAGATCATGTAATGAAGCAGTGTTTCCTCTTATGGATTTGCAAATCATTTATTGAGCCTGAGAAGAAAATATGTAATTTACTAGAATTCTTACAAATGAAAATTGTTTACTTTGTTGCTGAATAAGTAATCTCAGGTGGTTTTTGCTAAGAATAGAACGAAGCATTACAGGTAACCAGAAAAACAGCCAAGGTGACTGTTTTTGCTTCCATCAATCAAATAAATAACTATTGATCTGTGGCTCTGAACTGAAATGATCTGAAATAGTCAATCTGGCCTCATTCTTGTAGTTTCCTCCCCTTGAAGGTCCCTCTTCTGTCTCAGGAGTCCTGTAAAACTCCATTTGAGAATCAAACATAATCTTCCTCATTTTATAAAACAAAAACGTGACTTTTTAGAATCATTACACCACAGACTGATGCTGTTCCACTAAGAACACACAACCCAAATCTCGGCTTTCCTTAATCCCTAAGTGCTAAAATCAAGAGCATGATATTTCTCCACTCTACACTTCTGTCATCACGGTCCTAGATCTCATGGGTGTCACCCTGAATGCTCTCCCGAAGAGGAGACTTATGCTGATCTCCTGCTTACATCCTCTGGTAGAGGGGAAATTTGATTGGATCTCATTAGGATATCAAGTCAAAATAATATAATAATTCAATATCCTTTCTAAAAAAAAAGAGGGAGTGGTATCTTTCAGTTTGCTGAAAAAGAAAACTAAGATAATTTTCTAAGGGACATTTCATCCCTCCCTCTTAATCCCTCCCTAAGAGAGTCAGTTTAATAAAAGGCTTGATGGAAAGGAAATCAGGAAGAGAAAATTCACCTCCTTCAGGTTAAGATGGCGCCCACTTTGGGGAGACTCTCTGTGTCTTTAAAGATGAGGTTTCCTCCTCTTAGCAATATTGAGAGCAGAATCTGTAGCCTGAGAGGATTGTGCCCACATTCAGCCTCCATCCACTGTGTAACTTAAGCAAGTTACCTAATCTCTCTAACCAGAGCCCCAAATATGTAAAACAAGGATAATAAAAGTATCTGATTGAGTCGTCCAGAGAATAAAATGAAGGAATGCATGGAGGTGATTAATGCAGTACCTGGCATGCAGTAAAAATTTGTCAGAGCATTATTATTTGATTATTATGCTCAACATGAAGCTTCAGTGAATTAATGTTTACAAAACCTAGCACATTTGGAAGGTTTATGGGCACAACTGATGGCAAGACAGTAACAGGTACTCAAACACTCTGTGTTATTCTCTACCTGCCATACCGTCTCTATTTCGGCCGATTTGCTTTCATGAATTTTATTCTTTGAAGTAAAATTATACACCCTTCTACATCTGAACAAATGATGAAGTTCTGTGAAACATCTTTTGCCCAGGTCTTTGCTTAAATGAGAAACTCCTAATTCTATCACTGAACCTAAATATTAACAGTCAACTACCATTTGTTAAAAAGTGAGCAGAGCAGAAATTCATGAATTTGAATAAAAGATTCCACACATTGTACTGGCCTGGATATTACGGAAGTCCTACAGCCACTGTGATGTGGTAGCGTCAAAGCATTTAGGAAATTTCTGAATAGTTCAGGTTGCAACTCCACTGGATCAAGAATCGCTTACATTTCGTAAAAAGCAGTCATGTCAAAAACATGATTTCATTCTTCATAGCCATACATTGTATTGATGCTCTGATAATGATTTTTGCTTGCAACATTTAAATACCCAGTCATCTTTCGTTTATGATGTACAAAATTTTGAAGGTTGTAAACACGAGAGAGAGAGAGAGAGAGAGAGAGAGAGAGAGAGAGAGAGAGAGAGAGAGAGAGAGAGAGAGAGAGGGCAGTGATTCTGGGTGGTCTTGGAAAGGGGAAGGGGACATAATTAGAAATGACTGGGAAAAGGAGAAGAAAACCAGACTTTATCTGAGAAGAAAAACCAACTTTTCTAACTACACCAAGATCTAACATGATACTATCCAAAGGAACGTGAGGGAAACCAAGACTCAAAATAATTTGATGAGGCCAAATGAAGAATTTAAATTCCTCAACTTCATTAAAGTGATGTTTAGCCGAAAGCAATAGCATTATAAAATAAATCGGGCATATTTATATATATTTAGAATGTGAAATGAACAGGAGAGCCTAGAGAGAACATTTTTCTTTCAGAACCTGATTTTCACAGCAAGCTTGGAAATCTTAGCAAACATGACAACCCCCCAGTGAACCAGACATCAGTCAACAAGAAATTCCAAATCTCCTCCTGTCCCATTCACTAGCTTAGGATAGTGAACACCTCAGCCAAGTGAGACTAGGAAACCAAAGAGATCTTTTTCTAGAATTAATATTTTGGACACAAAGATCATGAATCATTCCACAACTGGCAGCAGAAGTGTAGAGTTTGGAAAACCACAGGAGACCTGTGAGCCAGTGTGCCGCCTCACAAAGTAAGGAGTAGAGAGGACTGAAAGAAGCAAGGGGACCAGCAGGACAGCATCAGAGAGGGGAAGACAGAACTGCTCTGGGTTAAAAAAAAAAAGTACACAAGATGATGGGGGAGAGGTCTTCAGAGAGGTCAGGAGCCAGCAGCCTGCTCTCTGTAAAAGAAAAAGTTGATTCTATCTAAAATGTTGGTTTCTAATATCATCTAATATCACTCCCTTACCAGTTTTCCCCTACTTCCTAGGTAAAGCTTGTTTGGTACAGGAGGAAAAGATGGTAGAACTAGAGTTACTGAGCTTTATTCTCAATTATATGGGAATGTGGATAATGCAAATCAGCAAATGAAGATGAGAAGGGAGGACTACAGGTGGGGACAAGCTCAAGAAGAATGAGGAAGAACACAGAGTAAGAGGTAGAGAATGATTCGGCATCTACAGGAATTAAAAAAAGAGGAGGATAAGAGTGAACTTCAAGGGTATAAAGGGGTGGTAGGAGTCAGGATGACCTGCTGGGCTTGAGAATATTGGGACATTTCCAGACACAAAACGCATGGATGAGAAAATAAACAATACCAATTCCTATGGTTAAAATGAAAAAGAGTTTTCCACATCAGTGGACAACTGGAATGTCCTCAAAACACTGGTGGTAATTATGTTCATTTCCTTTGCAAATGCGCTCCTATAAAATGTTAATACTAAATAGTCTTGAAGTTTTCATTTGCTGACTCAGTTAAGTTACGGAAGAGCTTTCCTATTTTAAGATTAGAATTCTAAATTCTCAGAGTTGGGAGTCAACAAGGCCAGTTCTTATCTGATTCATAGAAACCATCTCTCTTGATGAGTCAACAGTTTCCCTGGAAATCAATTAAGCAATGTGGTCTAAACCCCATGGATTCTCAGTAGAGTGATAGCTTGGATGACCGGCCCATATCTAGAGTTGAGAAATATGGATTTCACATCCCAGCTCTCTAGGCACTTTAATGAGCAGTCACATGAAATCCTGGAACTCTCTTGACACTAACAATGATCCTTGCATTTAGACAGCACTTGAGAGTTTGCCAAAGAATTTTACAACAACATTCTCGTCTACTTCTCGCTGCATACACAAGTGGGATTATATTTTCTACTTTTCAGGTTAGAGTACTAGTATAAATTAAAGTATTAATACAACTTGCCTAACAACACACAATGAATAAGGTCTTCTAACACCAATCCACTGCAAATATGCAATATTTACTGAGGTATCTTTATTTTAAATCACCTAATTACATAATATTAAGAAATATCAAAGAAAATAGATAATTAAGAGTAAGATCTTACAAGCATAGATTTAATCTGAGTGTATACATATTGCTTCTCAGTTTATCTATATAAGAATTCAAGTATCAGTATTTGAAAACCTGTACACCCTGTGAGTCTGCTGCACTTATTACTGCACAAGAATTATGCTATTCATAAGTCATTATTTAAGGAAAGAAGGTTATATAGAATTCAAGGTATATGGAATATATAATTCACATATTTTTCGTAAGTCCAAATCAAAATTTTGAATTCCGTAATTGAAAAGATCCTTCCTACTGAGCGAGATATATTGGTGTATGTTCACAATAGACTCTTGTGCCAATATATTGATTCTTTAAGTGACTTTTCCAGTAAAGTGTTAATGGAACATTTAGTGGAAAATTATTAATTATTTTAAGTATGATTAATAATTATTATTGAAGAGATTTAAAAACTATATTTTCTTTTGTGTGACAGAAACTTAAATGTCTACATTTGTAGTCACTAGAGTGGTTGTAAGTAACAAAACTAATAAGAAAATTATCTATTAATTTTACCTTAGTGATATATATATATATTACTCTACTCTCTAATTATATATATTACTCTAAGCACTAAAAGTGTGATTATGATCAATACCATCTCAAACAAAATAAAAAGGAGGAAAAAAAGAGTAGAAAACGTATCTATATGGTTATATAAGCTTCTTATATTTAAAACTTTCAGGAACATCAATATAGAATTAGAGTGTTTTAATAATGATCCAGCAAACAAAGTGTGGTATCTAGTCATGTTTTTCCCTTCTTTTTCTTATAGCACAAGGAAAAGATCTGAAGGAGCATCCCAGAAAATTTTTTGTGATAAAATTTCAAAAGTACCCACTCCAAATTGCTACCCAAGAGAAAGAAATTACTAGTGACCTATAAATTTAGGAATCAGGAGAAAAAGATGTGAATCCACTGATTTGAGTCAGGTTATGCAACAGAACAATTTCACTTGAATCTTGCAGAGTTGCACTTCTAAGTAGAAAGTGAAAAAAACAAATAGGATGCCATGGTATTTTCCACTTATCCAAGAACTTTAGACAAGTCAGATTGCACACCCTCTGGTGGGGATTATGTCCATTTCGGTGCTCAATCCCACATATTCTAAGTGGAACAAAGTGTTTCCAGGACTAACTTCAAAGAAAATCACATAAACAGGGTTTATAAAGCTTTATACCACAAACACTTCAAATCTGTAGGTATCCTAAATCAATTATGCTGCCATCTTTAGCTAAGTAATGAAAGTGGATATAATCCAGTTTTTGCTGGTCTATTAATCCGCCTTTCACAAACTGGATTAAAGTCAAATTATCATCAATGATTCTAACTACTGAAGTTGGAATCCTCAGAAGTTTTACAGATGATTTCAGTCATATATATTTTATGTGGGTCAAAATGGGAGCAGTGGGGGAAAGGGGAGAGTTCTCTTGAACTGACTGATTCAGTTCGACTTACTTGCTTTAGTGTTTAATTAATGACCCAGTGACATGTTTTGAAAACAGCTATGTTTTTAAGTTGTTTAGCAATGTCAAGTTAAGTCTTCCTGGTCACTGGAGCCAAGGTTGAACTTAAACTCCAACTCCGTGGATAATAAGGAAGCAAGCTTTCTGTTATGGTAGCTAAACCACGTATATCTACCCCAGTGACTGTGCTATGAAACAAAGAAATAAAATAAGAAAGGCATAATGGAAATAGAACAGAGTCAGAATAGTTGGGCAAGCTTGTCCCAGCCACAATAAATAGAAGATTATTTGAAACCATTCTTGCAATGTTCCTTATAGCCCTCATAATGAGACCTCGGGAATAATGAGATTTAAAAGCAGAGGACCTGCAGAGGTATCTAGCAATGATATGAAAAAGAGAGAAAAAATAAGGGAAGCACTGTTGGGGGAACCAAAAGCAACAATAATTATATACTTGCTTTTCTGTTCTGTGAAAGAATTCTAGCATAATTTTCTCAAAAACGTATCTAATCAGTTTTTTAACCTGCAGTAATATACTTCACATCAGAGAAATATAAATTAAAAACACCCTCTGGGAACATCAGCTTTTCTCTGGTTGCATAGTTTCCTTCTTCCATCTACCATGTTGGTTTGAGTCAATGGTGTTACCATCAACTGGAAGAAGGAAATCTGTCACTCGAAATCTTTTTCTCACAATCATTTTTCCACTTAGAAGGCATGTATATATACTACCTACTCCCCATCTACTTTTTAAATAATCTCTATTTATGAAACATGTGTATAAGGTCTTTATAATTCATTTCTTCTTTTCTTTCGCTTACCTAATTATGCCAGCAAACTCACCCATCTTCTAGTTATATAGACAAAACACAACAAAGTTCTAGTTTTTTTAGTTACATAAATATAAAAGCATTGCTACTAGCATAACTATATGAAGTAAAAGGAAAGACTTTACACTTCAAATTATATCAGGTATGAAAAATATCAATCTCAAAAGCTCTTATAAGTATTCACAAATCTGAAATCTTCTCCAAAGTTTCTACTTTCTCATCCTTCTTCCCTTAAGTAGTCATTTAAAATAAAATATAACAGCTTTCTTTTTAACTAATATAACATTACTCTCTATCTTTGTTTTTATTGCAAATGGGCATATTTAACCCTCTCCTGACTTAGACTATGAATGTGCATGAAAACTTTACTACCCTTGATGATAGTATTCCTATGGAGAAATATGCTGGTATTCCAGATACTTCAACTTCAGAATAATGACCAAACAGAACTCAAAAGCTGCAAAACTCTGACTTTAGATGAATCTGACAGCATCCACCCTGCATTATGGCCTAACAATAAATGAAACCCTCAAATGGGTGTGCTTGTCCATTCGTTATCATCAAGAGCTGTACTGAAAGGCAGGGTGGTGAATAACACAGGTTTTGAAGCCAAATGGCTAATATCCAAGCCTTAACTCTGCCATAACTGGGAAAACTTGAACAAGTCACTTATTATTTATGCCTATATTTCTTCATCTCTAAGATAGAGATAATTATAGTACCTGTGTCATAGAGATGCTGTGATAACTTAATGGATTATTTCATATAAAGTTCACAGAACAATTCTTAGAAGATAGGAAAGTTCAATAAATGTATGGGAGGAGGAGGAGATATAATCGGATACCAAAAACTCTACCTCTTTTGTGCCCCCTTACTAAAACTCACAGGGAGGTCAAAAAAGATTTGATGACAGAAGACATAAAATATATCATAAGAGAGGAGTAGGCCCAAAAAGGCCCAAAAAGTGCTACTGCTATCATCTAGAAATAACAAAGACTTAAAGAAACCCAACTGCAGTGGGAAAGAAGATGAGCAGACAGAATAAGGAGTTAGTGAGTCATGGGAAAACAAACATTGTAGGTGAACAGCTCTCCCAGGTTTTGGAATTACTGCCTACTTTCAAGAATCTTCAGGAATTATTTGTCAGAGTAAGTTGGAGTGTAGGATTTCAGAGTCCCATTACAATTCCTATGAAATGCCATTCATGGTGGTGCAAACATCAATATCACTGAAATATTTCCCTTAGGAAAGATAAAGATGCCAGAGGCAAAATGGGGCTAGGCACCAACAGTATCTATAACATTTTATTTCTTCACAAATGGGACAAATATGGCAAAATGTTAACATTGTAAAAGATGGAAGACAGGCATAGGGTATTTTACTCTCTGACTGGTCTGCATGTTTCAAATAATTGATAACAACTAAAAACTCAAATATGATCCAGAATGGACAGAATCTCTTATGCAGTAAAGATGAATAAAAATTCACTTCACGTTTATTAAAATTCTATTTTAATTTCTAGCTATATACTTTTATTTGAGGGAATTGGATCCAGATAGAAATGGGGAGGAATAAAGGGACCAGTTTAGAGTGGGGCAGGGTGAGACGAGGAAGGCAGTTTCTACAACTTCCATAGACTGAAATCTGGGTCAGATGGAGTAAAATGAGTAGTTTAAATTTCCTCCAAAACAAACATCCTTTAGTTTGGACTCTAAAATGCTCCAAGATTTGAATCCAGTAAGGACCCAATGTATAAATGTATTTTTTGTCTAAAATCACCTTATCTGAGAAAAGTTCCTTGACTCCCCAGGCTTGGCTCAGCTCCCATCTAGGCCCATCATGTTACAACCACATGACTGCCATATAGGAGGGAATTGAGGAGGATTCAATGAGATGATACTGGGGAGCTGTTCATGTGACACCTTCCTTAAGAGTCAAGGTTTAAGGATAAATCTTCTCTAGATTCTGAATTTTTCTTTTGTCCTCTAGGACTATACTGTTAAAGTTTTCAGAGCCTTGCTTAATGAACATAAATATGGAGCGATGGTTCATGCTCCTTTGGCCCTAGAATATTTTACTTTCTCCATGCTCTAGTTTAGAGATTCTAAAATCTATTATAAGAGAGAGAATTAATTGGGGGAAATGTTTTAAATTTTTTAAATAGACAGTTATAATTCTCTATACTTGACCCACTAAATCAGTTTCCTCCCTTGAGGGTCATGTATCTCTGACTAAACTGGAAATTGAGGTTTTCCTGCTCCTACATGGGTGTTCTTCTACATTCCGGGGGCGTTACTGTTCATCCCCAAAGTTTGGAGCTCTGACACTTGCCTAAAGTTAAATTGTCTCTAAATCTCTACCCACAGACTCCATCAAATATTTAATCAGGAATATCAATCCATGTGGTAGAAAGCATGAAAATAAGAACACAGGTATAGGAAATATAGGAAATAAAAGAGGAATACGCACACACACACACATTTTTTTTTCCAGAATTACCACCTAGCTCCTGACTTGTGTCTAGATTCTGCACAGATGCTCAAATATTAGCTAGCAGAGATGGGCAATCGTTAGGTTCTTCTAAGCATAGTTTCTGGAGTTAGACCTGTCTGAGTGTAAATTCCAATTCTGACACTTAGCAGTCATGTGACCTTGGGGAAATTTTTCATTCTCTGTTTTCTCCTCAAATGGCAATAACAACAGCTCATCCTTTCTAGGGTACTTATGAGAATTTAAGAAGTTAAAATCTTTAAAAAAATAGAATAATGAACATATGAAATACTTACTAAGCATTAGCTGCTGTGATTATCCTCATCCACAACAGTGTTAACATTTGACCTGTTTTTCTAGTCCCCAAACTGAGTCTTAATTGCAGGAAACTTTCTTACAGATATGCACATCAACTTATTCCAAAATTCCTATAATCCTTCTGCTCCATGTTTTTTTTTTGTATTTTCTGTAGTTTTGATAGGTATATGTCCATATAGAACAGCAGTGTCCAAACTAACTAAACAAATAAAAAGAGTCAACTTCACAAGTTTAAGAGGACCTGATGAAGACTGTACAGGATGTTCTTTCAACTGTGTTAGAGGAGTCTCTTAGATTATGAGCTAAAAACATCTCCCGGCACGAAAACCCTTCCTTTGTAATACCATCCAATGTTTCCTTGGAAGCAGCAGTAAATACATTATACTACCATTTCCATTTATGGCTAGTCACTTTGAGGGTAGGTTAAAGAAGGATTTCTTTAAAAGCGCTTTGCTAAACTTTAACATATCTTTGATTCTTAGATTAGAAAGAGAGAACTAGAACATTGGTATATATGGGCAAAATAAAGCCATACTGCAGACTTATAAATGTCACAGAAACTCACTCTCATATGCAGTATTGCTTATGTGAAACAAAAAGTCTTACATGCAGCTGAAGTCTCTGAGGTTATACAATCTTGAACCAAGATTCTTGGACCACCGTCACTATATCCTCTTTGGAAGACAGAAGCATGAGAGACCAGGGATGATACAGAGCCTCAGAAGCACAGAAGATACAAGATACTGTTTTAGAAGAAGAGGGGACCAGCAGCGTCAGCTGGTCCACATTCCTCAGTGTTGTGTTGGCAAGCTAAAGCAGGGAAGGAAGCTGGTCGGTCACCCAAGGTCGCTGACCATGACCAGGGGCACACATAGAAATGAGACTGCAATTGTCTAATCCTGTTCTTACAGTGCTCTGTGCTGCTGTTTTATACAAGAGAAAGAGGGATAAAAATGCATTGCAATATGTAGCAATTTAAGGAAATACATATTTTTTCAAATGAAAGTAACTGTGAAGAATATTGCTTACGAGTTCTCTTTTTGATATATCTTTTTTTTTCCCCTTTTGCAACCCAAGTCATCAATAAAAAAGAAAAAGAAGGGACATCGGTTTAGTGGAGTATGCTTTATGTTTTCTATTCTAAAAGTAAAACATACATATTTGAGCTGCATTTGACAATATAAGACTAAAACAACACCAAAATTAGCCTTAGATCTATCATCTACTCTTAATAGGTTGGTATATTTCTTTTCATTTTTATTTTTTCTGCCATAACTTTTATAGAAGTGTAACTAGATTATATACATAACGCTGAATTTTCATTTTCACTTAGCAGTATAATATAAACATACTTTCTGTTTTAAAATGCATGCTCTGAGAGAAAATTAGAAAGCAGAAAAAACAGAAGTCATTTCAACTAAATTTAACTTAAACTTACATAACTTCAAATATTTAAATCACACATAATTTTGCACCCCTGGTAGATGGTGATTCCTGTCCCCTCCATTTTCCCCTTGTGGGAACTTACTCTCTGTTCTGTGTGAATAAAGGGCGTTGCTCTGGAGTCTCAGAGACATCAAGTGAGCGGAGGAGGGAGGAAGACTTGGCAAGAGAGGTCGACCTCAAGATCTCTCCTTTATCTCTTGCTCAAGTTCACTGCTTTTGGGACTTTGGAAAGACCAGATTGAAAGCAAAATTGTAGTATCACCAGGCTATACTGCTATATTTCAACCTATTTGAAATGGATACACAGCTTGAAAGATTGGTCAAGTATATGTATGAAAGGAAAACATAAGACTAAGTGTATATTATTTCTTGAAGTAATAAACCTATGTGGAAAAGAGCAGTGTACATTTTTCTTATATACAAGTAAACCTGTGCAAACAAATCAGAATGTTCTTTTCACCTTTGGTCCTCTTGTTCTTTTTTAGATGTATGGTGTTTTCTCACTTCTAAGGCCTTATCCCTCATTGACTGTTGTCCTCCATTGTCACATTTCCAAAATAAACTCACCATACCCCCATTTTATTCTATGAAAACAGTTTAAGTAGCAGCACGTAGCAGCTCATAGCAAGAGGGTACCTACCAGGTGCTCACACCTAATCTTTCCAAAGTTGAATGAAAGGGTTGTGCCCTAGTGGACTAGTGATTTAGTTCACCGGGCATGACCACATAGCATTCCAAGATCCTGGTTCAAAACTCACAGCGGGGAGGGGGAACCAAGATGAACAACACATAATATAAACGCTGCTTCCTCCTCCCTCTTCCTGCCTTCCTGTCTGTTTGCCGTCATTCCTGCCTGTACCTTTTGTTTAAAAAAAATGGAAAGTTTAATTATCTCCATTTGAGCCAGAGGCAGGATGCTGCATAGAAACATTTTGAATTAAAGTGAAGTTCACCACGAATCTATTCTCTTCTCTTAAGAGTTCCCAGGAAGGTGTCAGGACAGGACCTACTCATAGGACAGCATAGCTGCTTCCCAGCAACCAACCACCCAGCAAACTTTGTAGCACATCTGCAATTCTATTAAAAACACATCCCTTCTGGATACGAAACTGCTGCTTCCTAAATAAGCTCTCTTTAAATGAATCCAAACACTAGGAAGGATAATATAAAAAGTATTTTATTTATCTGCAGACCATTTTGTATTGATTGTCCAGGCTCTTTTCTATCCCAATTAGAAAAAAATTTCTGTGATCTGTATATGTTTCTACCTCATAGTAACTGAATGAGTGTCCAAAAATTACTTATCTTTCTGAAGACTATTGATTCATGAAAGGGAAAACATTTTTGCTGATTATTGTATAGATTCAGTTACTCGTTCATTTATTCATTCCAAAAATATTTCTTAAGAACTTTTGAAGATGCCATTTCAGTAGATGGGCACATGGCAGTGCACAAAACAGGTAATATCCATGCTCTATGGGATAGATAACTGTGGGAGCAAGGGGCAGCGTTCAAGGAGACAGACAATAAACAAATATCTGCCTGGTGGTTAGTGCTATAACACAATTCATTTTTATTTGAGGTGATTAGCAATGGCCTTTAGTGGTCATGAGACATCTGATGGAACAGATATTCTAGCTGAAGGAGCAGCAGGTGCAAAGGCCCTGAAGCAAGCTCAAGTTTGTCTTTTCACATAACAGTGAAGACACCAGAGTGGCCACAGCAGATTGAGCCAGGGGACTGAGTGGTTGGGGCTCAGATCATAGAACCATGAAGGCTGCAGATCATGCAGAGCCTTGCAGATCAGTATAAGGGCTTTGGATTTTATTCCGTAGGAGACAAGAACCTCTGAGAGTGCCAAGCAGAGGCAGGACATAATCTGACTTCTGCTGTAGAAGACTCACTCTGGCTCCCATTCTGTAATTAAACTGTAAAGGCCAGGGCAGAAGCAGGGAGTTCAATTAGGAGGCCAACACAGTAAGCCAGGAAAGAAGTGGTAGAAAATTGACCCAGGGTGGTAGCAGGGAGACGGGAAGCAGTAGCTGGACCCTGGAGGTACTGCCAAAGTTGAAGGGACAAGATTTGCTGAAGAGTTGGAGAAAATAAAGGAAATAAAAATCTAATGTACCACATAGTAGATACTCTCTACATACTAGTTTCCCTTCATTTCTATCCTCCTAGTAGATATTTGAGATGAAGCATTTGGGGAAAAAAGAGAGATTTGCAGGGATGGGAGGAATGAAGAGGGACGGGAGGATGAACATGGCTTGGGCACAAAGACCTGCTGGATTAGTTGACTCAAACAGTATGAGGTCTCTCAATGATTCTAGAAGGGTCTCTCCTGCACCCACTTCAGCTTCCCTAAGGAGTGGAAGTGGATCTGAACAGAGTCCTTCTGGAAGTGAACATGATTTCCAACAGAGACTTTCTGAATTCACTTTTTGACTCAAGGTCAGTCTTGAAAAAACCCACAAGAGGAGGGAGTGATTCCTAAATATTGATCAGGTCTCCAGGTTTTAATCAAGTCTCATCAAGGCTTAACTCTTTCCCTCCTTTAAATGGACACATCCATTGACACCTTCGGGAGCTTGGATGTAACTTAAGAGAAAATGGAAAAGTGAGAGACACTGATTTGTATTCAAGTTCCCAGACAAATGATGGTTCAACTGAGAAACATTATTAGGAAAAATGAAGGTGCATTTGATCCACAGACCAATTTTATGGAATGAGCTGCAACCCACTATAATAACAACACCCTAATTTTATCATCTATTTTCTCCTAAAAATGTATTTCAATCACATATTTCGCAAATATTTCTTATGAATTTACTTAAACTTGATCATATTTCAAAAGGCCCATCTCCGGCAGAGCAGAGTAGCTTAATTTATCAAAACATGACAATTATACTGAAGCAAACCATCTAGAGTCTTGAGAATGGTGAGCACCAGAGGCAGGGAACCCACTTCCCTGCTAGTCCATCACAGGACTCGTGAAATCCAAGTGATACCAGACATCTGGACAAGAATGGCAAACGAAGGAAACTGGGAAATCTACAGGGCCTTGGTGTTCCTGTCTTGGTAACAGATGGCAAAGGAAAAAGAGTCATTTCCTTTCCTTTGCATTTCTGACAGCTTTGGCTATTGTGCTGATTGCGTGTGGAATTCTGAACTTCTGCTGCAGGGTCTCCCAGGACACATAACGGAGAGGAAGTGTGACAGTCTTGAAATTCTCATTTCACCCTCACTGTTCCGGGGTTTTCTCACTCTCGTAGCTGAAGACAGAGTTACGTTTCATTTCCTTCTCGGTATCATCGGACACAGCCATTCCATGTTCTTACAACACTTTGAAATCTATTTCTAACAGCCAGAAATCACTAGAGATGCGAATGAGTGTCTTTGAAAAGCTGAAGTTTTCTCAAAGCCAAAAAGCTTTGGAAAAATAAAGTCAAAAGAGGCTAGAGAAATGCTCTTGTTAATAAAGGAGAAAGAAGAAATCAGTGCTGGCACATGACAGTCAAGGTTTCTTCAACTTTATAAAACATACAGTTTATACACGATATGATTCTACTTTGATAGCATCTTTGAAAGGATAAGTATAGAAATGAAAGGCAGATTAGTGGCTGCAGAGGTTTATGCGGGGAGGAAGTAGGTGGCTGTGAATGGAGAAGAACAGCATGAGGGATTCTTGTGTTGTTGGTTGAAATGGTTGAGTGTCTTAACTGAGGTCATGAACATACCGAGTTATAGGTGGTAAGGTTATAGCTATACAGGTGCCCTGGTAGAGTTAGCAGTTATGTCTGATGCCAACAGCCAAGTGTGTTCCACATAATTCCAAGGACCAGCATTCGAGTCTCAGGGTCAGGGGTAACAATAAAGATGAACAGCTAAAATAAATTAAAAAATGCTTCTCCCTCCTCTCTTTCTGCCTTCTTGCCTACCTACCTTCATTGATGCCTGCACCATTTCTCTGGGAAAAGTAATTGTATGAAACTTAATACATACATATTTACAAATGGTGTAAGTCTAACTGGAGAAATCTGAATTGATTCTGAATGCTATCAATGCCAATATCCTAGGTGCAATCTTACACTACAGTTTTGCAAAGTGGTAGCCCCTTGGAAACTGAACAAAGTGTTCAAGGGATTGGTCTGTATTACTTCTTACAACCGTGCACGAATCAATAATTGCCTCCATAAAAATGTCCATTAAAATGTGATTAACGTGTATTTTTAAAACTGTCTGCAGGCTATAGATGGTAATACAAATATAGAAAAGTTAACAAAGATTCTATTTACCGGGATGGAGTGGTTTTAATAAAAAGATGTGGCATGCTAATAAAGGTATAATGAGATCAATTTCCCATTCAAGAATAAAAGAAGGGTAAACTGATGCAATATTTCTTAAAAGTCATTTAATCATGTGAAAATAATATATACTTAGTCTTTTAAAAGGAAGAAAAAAAGTAAAAGAATGTAAAAGGTCATCCAAAATCCTATCATCCAGAAATAGCCATTAGCATTTGACAAACAATTCAAACTATTTTCTGTGTGTGCAATTGGTTAGAGACAATTAAGATCATTTAAAAATTATATATAACTTTATAACAAAAATATTTAAATCTATTTTCCTTGAAATTTATAAATGAATATATGTCGTGAAATTGAAGGATTTACCGAATAGCTAGGTAAAGTTTCTTTACAGCAAGCAATACTATTTCTTGAGATATATTTCCAAATTGAAAAGGTTAGGTAAAATACTACAAACTGGAATTATTATGAATCTCCATGTGTCTACTAATAAGCACCTATTGCGATAAGCAAATAGGAAAATTCAGTCAACTCAATGAGGTACATTTAGCAATTATGTATAAAGCCATTTGTTATTATTTAAAATAACAATTAGTACAACTAAAATAATCAATAATAAAGAAATTTAAAAGCGAATTTATAAAAAAAATTTTCTGAACATTCACATATATAAATGCAAAACACACAGAAAAAGGTCTAGAAATATCATGCAAAATATAATAATAAATAACTTTAAGGATGAGCTATGCTGGAGAACTTTAATTATGTGGAGACCTCTAAAACAAAAATGTATTGCTGTATTACCTGATTTAATTATTAAAATACAAAATATTATTAATGTTCTATAAATGCTACATAAATAACCAGATCAAAGAAAAAGCACAATAAGCGTCCATAAGTAGCCTCATGCAAATATTAGAATGAAAGTTTTTAATAAATTTTAGCAATATGGAAAATTATTTAATTGTGAATAATAAAATGCGTTAGCACATTATTACTAAGTAGAGAAAACGGGAGGACAAAATACCCTATCCACTGCAAATATCTTTGCATATTCGTAATGGGAAAAAGACGACGCACATCAAAATGTGAATATCTATTACTTCGGGGTTATGAAACAGCAGTGAATTTTGTTTTCTTTCTACATGTATTCAATTTTCAGGTTTTCTACATTTTTTATAATAAAGGTAGAAATCCTTTAAAGTCAGGCCAGAACTGAGTTCTCCCATCGACTGCACAGTCCATGGCCAGTCATTTCCTGGCCTGATACAGGCTGGAAGGTCCTGTCAGCTTTAACAAAAGCAAAACATACAAAATGGGAAATCAAGCTAGAGAGTTTCAAAGACAGGGTTTTTCTTAACAGTTAGCAAAACTAGCAAACACTAGATAATTTCTTGGCCTTAATAAATGACTACATTCTGAATGACAGTACACGTTAATATTATTCTTACAGCCTGGAGCCTGTGGGTCAGTCAGAGGAGACAAGGTACAACAGGGAAGGTAGCTTTCAAAGCAAGGTAGGAGGTACTACTCTCTGGCACAGTTTCTTGCCTGTTGGTGACATGGCACTGTGATCTGCTGAAGACAGTGTGCTGCTCTAAATAACTTGAGTTATTTTCTGTGCTGTCACTACAGACAGGAAAAATAGAAAAATGTTCTGTAACCTTAGTAGCACATTTTATAAGTGGACGTTACAGGCAGTTTTAAGTAAAAACTGACCTAGGACAGAGACTGTCCCCCACCTGATATTTTAGAAGTTCAAGAGTCTCAAAAAATTTCAATAGGTGTCATAAGACTCTCAAGACAAAATTCTATTTTAACTTTATAAAGTATCAACTATAATAGCTCTTCTAGGAGATGATGTGTGTTGGTGCGCATGTGTAAATAGACTATTCACACAATCACACACACAGACACACACACACACACATGGGACACAGCAATAGGCATTTCATTGCCGTCTGAGGTGAAATCTGTGTGAAGTACTAAAATTTAAACCTTAAGAACCATCACTTGTATAGACCACTTCCAAGGTCTTGAGCAGTAGTAGTAGACAACACATATTCCTAAAATTTGTAAAAGAAACAGGTTGTTATTTTTTATTTAAAGAGATGGCTCAATATGCTTTTGGTTGCACAAACTTGGATCTGCTGTGTGTAGCATTAATAAGGTCAGTTTACAGCTGGAAGGATAGGTCCTGAGAAGAAGGAATGATAAGTTTAAAGAGTACTGAATACAGGGCAGGCAAAATGCAAGACATTTTGTACAAACTGAAGTTTCGGCAGAATCCCAGAGATTCCATTTCTAGTTTTTGACGCTGACTCTCACTTTCTGGTTCCATGCACAGTCAATTCTGCTGAACTAGGGGGCCCACACCCATAGAGATGGGCATAGTGGGAAGGAGAAGGGCTTTTATCCCTTCCTCCATTGACCATTGGCACCCATTTTCTTTCCTTCCTTGTTTAATAATATTGCAACATATTTATAGTGTACAGTTTAGTTTTAAAGTCTTTAGTTTTAAAGTGCTTTTAAACATATTTCATCTGACCTTACGACTACCCTAGAAGATAGGTTATTATTTACTAAAGCCATTTACAGACAAGAAAACTAAGATTTCAAGATATTGGATGGTTTGGTGACATTCATAAAGCAAATAACAGAATGATAACCAAAATGCAGGTTTTCTCCTCTCACCTAGTGAGGCTTCCCCCTACTCCATCTCTTGAAGCAGCGTAAGAGAAAAAAGAGTAAACAGACCTTCCTTCAATAAAATCACACTGGTTACTACAAAAATACCCGAGGTCCCTCCCAGGCTACATTAGAGTCACATAGAGCCACAGGAACTCAGGAGGGAAACCGTTCACATAACAATATTTTCACTTGATTTTTAATATGAGAGTATCAACAAACCAACCCATTCAAATAACCCAAAGCCAATACCAGGCACTGTGCCCCTCTAAAATAAATATATTATCCTCAGCCTCCACCACCACATCCCCCAAATTTCAGTCTTCCCAACTGTCTTCCACAATCTTCTTCCCTTCCACTCCCTCCCTACTGTCACTTTGGTATTTCAACAACTTTGACCTCTTAGGAACTCAGACCTCATTTCATTGCATGTGGAAACCATAAAAGCAATTTGAATGTCAAAACAGAACCACTCATCATCATTCAATGTTATTAAAATAGAGAAAGAAGTTGAATGTGAAGATGGCCAAAGAGGTGACTTTGCCAACTTTGCCCAAATTCCCCAGCTACAGGAAATTCTTTTCCCTCCCTAACTCAGAAAGCTTTTATAACGTAAATTGAGTCAACAGAACAGAAAAGGTAACAGACACAAAAATGATTTCCAGAGAACGTGTCCACATTTCTAGAATAAACGAGTTATAATCAGTGTTCCCATTTCTTCACTTCCTGTTTCTTCATTAATTACTTTTATGCAATGAACTTCTCTCTTTAGCTTTGTAATCTCGAGTAACCCTTCCTGACAAGTCAAATTGTTTCTTCTCTCAGTCCTTCTTCTCTGCATTCTCTAGAAGATCCTGCACTTTGTTAACATCCCTTTCTTGAAACTCCTTAAGCCTGCGGCCTTTGGGGCATAACAGAGATTGGGTTCTTCTCCATTTCTCTACTTTACTACTCTTTTATTCTCTAGTTCTGCTTACAGGGCATTCTGTTCATCTCTGTTCCTCATTCTTTTTTGTTGTTTTTCCATTTCCAGCCTCATAACAAAAATATTAAAAATGCAGGTGTCATTTTCTTCCACTCCATTTTGATAGATAAGCTACTTGTTTCTACTTGCAAATATAGGTGTTCTCACAGTTTAGCATAGAAAAGTCTCTGAAGGATGACATGGTGCATGGTGAATTCTCCTTGGGTTGAGACATACACAATCTCAGGCTGAATTAGGTTGTCCAAGGAGTCAGTGCAAGCTTGCAGTCCACTCTGTCAAAATCTTTCCCAAGGTTGAGTGCAAATAATGAACCTTTTAACCTCCATCATTATAAGCCAGATGTCAAGGATTCAAGGGCCACAAACTTAATCTGATTCACTAATACCAGAATATTGTTGCCAAAACATAAATTGATAAGTAATTAAAAGCATTTTTTGCCTCTCAGCACTCTGTGAGAATCAGTACATTTGACTAATAGAAGGGCAACTTAATTAAAGATATTCTGAATAGTGATATTAAGAACTCAGAGAAGGGTATGCTTGCCCACAGGGCATCCTACTTAAACAAGGTATCCTCCAGAGCCTCTCCAGTTCACATGAACAGGAACAAAAGCAGAAGCAGAGGTCATTGTCTAACTGTTTAACTGATTTGATACAAAAGGAGGTAAAAGTTCATGCTTTCTCAATAACAGAGTCATTGAATGATAAAAGTAGGTACCAGTAAGTATCACTTTGAGTTTTATGGAATGCCTTAGGATCACTCCCAGCCTACTGGACCATGGAACGTGCATAGACACTGTAGGAAATGTGCAGATAAATTACGTCTACTTCCTCGGGACAAGAAGTTGACAATCTAGTAATATGAATCAAACATGCACTTACATAACTCTAAGATAGTGAGACTACTGTTAAGTATCATTTGATCTGCACTGTATCTTCCAAATCTTTTCTTCATTTGCTAATTACTTGTTATTTGCTCATAAAGTACATGGACATGGGGAATACAAAACGTCAAAATATTTAGTGAAAAAGTCCCTATGCAGCTCAGAGTCTCATCAGGAATGCACATCATACAGGTAATTGAAAGAGCCCTGAGCTTCACCAAAGCAATGCACTGGGTCTTATCCAGACAATATCCAGTCTGTTCTCCTTCTCCCCAGTTCCCCACAAGAAATCTTTGTGGCTTCCCCATTTCCAGTCAGAAGACCTGAAATGTGACTGTGGGTATGTAAACATCTACCTAATGGAAACAAAAGATCTGTTGAAGAATCATGATAATACTGAGATTTTATTTCCCAAGAACCTATCTCTAATGAGAAATAAAAGTAGGGCAGCTAAACATATGTTGGCCATTCAGCTGACCATAAATGTAGCTTAAGATTAAATATTAGATAAAAGTTCCTCAATTAGACATGATAATCCTCTTCACAAAAGCCAATAAGCATAGTATGTGTTTATAATAAGCCCCATATCTTATTGGTAAAAACAATCTTATACTGGGTAGTTGAGACACCTCATCTGAGACAGAACCCCAAGACTATAGATAATAAAAGGTGACTCCTTTTATGTGATATAAGCAAAAAATTTATATCTATCCCTGTTCATTTTTTCATTCCAAATATAAAACAAGCTCATTAATATACTTACCTATTCTACGACTGTAGAAAATAGAGGTTCCTTTAAAAAATGTTTATGATACATTTTCTTAAGAACAAAACAAAAATGTTCTTAGATTTTTTCTGAAAGTCTAACTGAATTTTAAGTTACTGACAATTTTACTTGACTTATTCACTGATAATCTCTTATTTACATATTGAGCACATGTTTAAAATAGTGTGCTAGACACTGCACTTTCAGTTAAAAATGAATAAAGCATAGCTCCTGCCCTCAAAATATCTACCATTCAACTATCAAAGCACAGAAGATGGAATGATCAACACCCAAAACTTAACCATGGATTCAAGAGACGGGTTTTAGAAGAAGAAAACAGCCATTTCAGGGACCAAAACATGGTTATGGAACCCACAGGCCAACATAACAACCAAAGGAAAGACGCCCACAGGTTTACGGGAGAGTAATAAAGAAATTTTCATGTTTAGAGCTTGGTTTAATGACATGTTAATTTAACAAAACTTTTATAATACATTGACTATGGGCTTCAAATGTTTTTTTTCTAAACAAAACCCTACTAGAAGTTCCATCTTCAACATGAGCTTCAAATTTTATTAAAGAACTGTTTATTAAAATCTTGTCTTCTCCAGTAAGGAAGATAAACTCTAAATCCAAAGACAAAATATTTCATTGCTGCCTCCCAATATTCTTGACAAATGTCAGCTGATGGAATGTGTGTTCCACAGCTGAATTTCCTGGGGTTAAGAATTTGACACAAATACACTAACTCAGGATAGCGCAAATAGTGTTGAATTTCAGGCCAGCACTCAAACTACCACTCTACTTCCAAATTAGCTCTGGACAACACTTTCAAAATGATTTGCAGGGCAGAAAGGAAATGAACTCCGAGTCACCTTGTAACTGATCCAAAACACCTCAATTCAGTGCCACCACACCCTACAACTTAGACTGACCAAGGCCTCAAAATCTAGGATATCTTCTGCTTTTTATGCAAAGTGAATGTCTGCTTGGAACTGCAGAAAATTTCCCCTCCCTTCTCTTCCACCCCTCAACATCCAGGAAGTATTTTATTCTTCTGCTCTCAGAGGAAGAAGTCTCTTTTCTTGTGGTCATTTTTTCTCTAATGATAGCTCTTATTAAATGTTATTTGTAATGCATAGTTTGGTGAATTTACCAAATGTATATATACTTCTGTATAATCACTACCCCTGTGGTAACCATCTACCATGACAGAACATTTCCACCACCTGAAGACTTCCCTTAATACTTCTTCCCTGTCACTTACTGCCCATCGCCCACAGAGTCAACAACACTGATTTTTTTCTATATCCACAGGCTAGATTTGCCTCTATTAGAAATTCATAAAAATGGAATCATGCAATAGGTCTTTTTGTGTGTCTGGCTCCTTTCACTCAGCATGTTTTTGCAGATTCACACATATTTTGGTACTTTGTTCCTTTTTTTTTGCTGAGGAGTATTATATTGTATAAATATACAATGACCATTCATCCATTAATCTATTCATGGACTTTTGGGATATTTTCAGTTCTAAGTTGTTAAGAATATGGCTGCTATAAATATATCCAGAGAAATAATTTTAAGGACAGCTTCCCCTTTTTTTGGAGGTTGAAACATTTTACCTACCCACCAGCAATGAACTGTTGTTCCACATCCTCAGCAAAAGTTGCTATGATCAGTTTTTTTTTATTTTAGCCAATTTAGTAGCTCTGTAGTGACATCTCATTGTGGTTTCACTAGTCTCTGATGACTAATTGAATTGATGACTTTTTCATATTTATACAGGCCATTTGTGTATTTTCCTTTGTGAGGAATCTATTCAATATTTTTGTCCAATTTTTACTAGGCTATTTCTCTTTTCATTATTAAGTCATAAGTATTCTTTATACATACTTAATACAAGAATTCACCAGATATATGCATTATTTATATTTTCTGTCATTATTTTAATTGATAATTCCTATCCATGATTTAAAATTGAAATTGGGTTTATTTTTTCCACACAGATATCTAGTTATTATAGCACCATTTGCTGAAAGCTTTTTTCATTGAATTGCTTTGGAATATATTTCAAAAATCGATTGTATAACTGAATCTATTTTTAAACTTTATTTTGTTCTGCTGCTCTATTTGTCTAATATTATTTCAGTTCCATGCTGTTCTATTTACTGTAGTTTCATAGTCTGTACTGAAATCAGGTAATGTAAGTTCTCCAACTTTTCTCTATTTAGGTACTTCACTGTCCACATAAAGAATTGGTTTGTCAAGTTCAGTAACAACAATGAAACCGCTTGCTGGGAATGTAATTGGGATTGCATTGAATCTACACATCAGTTTGAAGGAAGCTGATGTTTTAACAATATGAGTCTTAACACCTTACATTTTTGCAAACTTCAAGTACTTGTTCTAGTAGTTGTGCTTAAAGTTTTCACAAGGTTTTTATGTATAAATTTTGCTTATCTGTTAATTAAGCTTCTTATCATTTCTTCCTTTCCCATCCATATGATTTTTTCCCTCTGATTATGCTGATTAGGGCCTGCCTAACACAAAATTGATTAAAAGTAGTGAGACATTCTTGCTTTGTTTCTGATTTGAGGGGGAAAATACTTAGCATTTCTTCATTAAGTTTGTTACCATAGGTGGGCTCATCATGGATGCACATTATCAAATGAAACAAGTTAGCTCATTTCCTAATTTTTTAAGTTTTTATGGTGAATTGAGTATTGAATTTGTGAAATTCTTCCCTCAATCTATTGAGATAATTATTTTCTAGTATACATGTAACTTTTATAAAGTATTATATATTTCAACTATTTTTTATTTTCTAAAATAATTTAAATCAATATTTTTTATGCTAATCACTGGTTTACCTGAATCCCACAAAGTATTTTTGTTTGGTTTTCATTATAATTTGTTTAAAATATTTAAAAATTTCCTTCATGAATTCTTTGATCAATTTAGAAATATGTTGTTTAATTTCTAAATATTTGGGGATATTCAAAATATCATGTGGTTATTTATTTCTAGTGTAATTACATTGTGACCAGTAATATTTCAATCTTTTGAAATTTATCAGTAACTGTTTTGTGATATATCAAGACATGATCTGCCTTGGGGACAGAAAGCAATGTTTATTCTGAATTTACTAGATGAAGTATTCTATAAATTCAATTTAGTCATAGCCTTGTTCGGATCATGTAAGCACATATAATTGCATTAGCATCATGTATTTTACTTCTATAAATGTAATAAATCTCAAATTTCTTATTAATATTTTTAGTTTAGTCAGTCATATTTTTAGTTAATTACAAATGAGGAGGAAAAGTGGTATATTTTCTGGAATATTCACTTTTTGGCATTCCATCATGGGGGTTTTTCTTTCTACCTAATTATCATTTCCCTGGGGTCTGAGGTAAAAACTTTAGCAATGCTGTTTTAATTTCTGTTTTTGTTGGTTTTTCTTTTTAGTTGGGATTTTACTTAACTTTTAAAGTGTATTTTCACTGAATAAAGAATTCTAAGTGGACCTTCTATCTTTTAGGATATTAGGATATTAGAGATGTCATTTCATTGTCTTCAGGTTCACATTTTCTTTCATGAAAAATCAGCATTATTTTTAACATTACTGTCTTTTTATACAGCCTTTCTTTCTCCTCTAGATAAAGACATTTTCTTTACCATTGGCTTTCAGAAATTTGATTACAGTCCATCTATATGTTATTATATGTTTATCCTCCTTGCAGATATTTTTAGATCTGTTGGTTGATATTTTTCACCAAATTTGGAATACTTTTGGTCACTAGGTTTGAATATTTTTCTTCACCCATCTCTCCGTACTTCTTTTCTGAGAATTCGATTATATGTTGTTATGCTGTTTGATTTTGTCCCCAAATAGCTGAACTGAAGCCCATTTTTTAAAGCTTTTTTTTTTTTTCACTTTGTGCTTCAGCGTAGATGATTTCTAATGCCCTGGCATAAAATGGAGTCATTTTCCACCTTTAATCTCTCATCTGTTCATACACCCAATGAGGGAATTTTTCCAATTAAAAAATGTATTTTTTCAGGACTAGTGCTTTGTTTTTATAATTTCTATTTCTCTACTGAGATTTTCTATTTGCTGATTCATTAAGTCCTTTTTGTTTAAATTATCTAACATTTATAATCATACCCCAACATTTCACCTAATAATTCAAATATCTATGTCATCTGGCTCTGTCTTACTGACTTTTTCCTTCTGATTATAGTTTATATATTATAGTTTATATTTTTCTGTTCTTTCACTTGCCTAGTAATGTTTTCTTTATTGGACATTGTGAATGAGTCATTGTTGAATATTTGTATACTTTTGTTTTTTATGAATGGCAATTAGGCTTTTTCCTGGAATCAGGATATTGATTAGATAACTTTTATGTGACCAAATTCTTTGCTAAAGTTTTGCTAGGGTAGGGTTAGAGTAAACCTTATTAATGGACTAAAGTAACCCTTTGTAAGGTATCTTATTTCTGATTTCTTAACTAAAAATAGAGCTCTTCCTTTTAAATGCTGGAAATGTCAACATCTCCTAACCCTATGATACTTTCAGAATATCCATTCAGCTATGAGTTTTCTAAAGCTATTTCTCTGCCAGAACTGGTAGAGTCTCACTTATACATACAAAGTCAACTATAGACTCAGAGAAACCTGAAATAGCCTCAGAGATTTCCGAAATTCCTTTTCTGTATACCATTCTAAGCTCTGTACTCTGAGGTTCAACATCCACAGACTTCACAATCTATTTCCTTTGTCCAGCAAGAAAGCTGTTTTCCGTGTAGGCTCTCCTTCCATGTGTCATCACTTGAAAATTGCCCCCAGATTGAGTGCTAGGGTCACTTGTTTGTTTGTGACGGTCACCTTGTTTGTTTCCACAGACTTGTTCTGTTTTTCAACGCCTGAAAAAATTGTTTGAGATATGCCATCAAGTTTTAGATTCTTTAATGAAGGAAAGATAAGTCTGATGATAATTTCTGTCATGAATGGAACTCTTAAGTAATCATTACAAGAGGTAATAAACTTCTCTTATCCCAGGTAGAGGAAATTCATTTACACACACACACCCTTCAACAGCTACCTCTCAACAGAAACTCTTAAACAGATAAAACTTTCCAGTGTCTGAAATTTGGGACCGGCACACTTTTCTATAATGATTCAATTACCTACCCCTATGAATCCCCCCATGCCCTGCTACCAAAAACAAAAAAAGGCATTTACTGGTGGTAACACTTCTTGCTTTGTTTTAGGAACATGTAGATGAGAAGTAAATGCCAAGCTATACCTAGAAAGGCAGTGTCAATGGTACTACAGAAGTTTGGCCATGTGGATAGCTGAACCAGAGTAGTCATTTTAAAACTAAGTGGATTTTGTTGTTCATTTACTCAAAACTGCAATGGTTATTCATTTCATGAAAAACAAAACACAACTCAAAAATTGAAGTTCTCCTAATAGTGTCTATAATCTACATATAGTGGTGCTGACCCATAGTCTTCCAGGTCTGTATTTAAGCAAAAGACAGAATAGGTCACTTCCAGCATCTAAATATGACTTTATGAAGCTATAAAATCCTCCTCACTTAAAAATCCTTCTCTTGTTGATATATAATAGAATTTCAAGCAAGGAGATCTTTATATCTGACTGTAGTTTTGACCTTTGTTGAACAACAAATATATTTTAGATTTTAGAAGGGAAAAGAAATATTTAGAAATATATATTTAAGAACACCATATCTATCATAACCTTTTTGGCAGTAAATGCTGATAGAAAAACTATATAACTCCTATCATGAGAGAGGAAAATGGAGTCAAAACTGACAGAATAAGGAAACAGAAAACAACCACAAACATCAACTGCGTCCTAATTTTATCAAGTGCCAACACTAAAAGTGATTTGTACTAAATTTTCAGTTACTTTAAATTCAACATTAAAAACAATAGCACGCCGGGATTCGCTCCTGGGAACGGGGGAGAAGAGGGGAGCGTCGTCAGAGACTGAGAAACCCAGAGAGAGTGAGAGATTGAAAGGTGGGGTCAGGGGGCTAACAGTCTCATGGACTGAGAGCCCTGAATATTCTGCCTTCCACCTATTTATTGAGTTTATACACAGAATTGCTTCAAGCAACTTATACAATTTTATCTTTACATGTATTTGCATGTACAGCCTTTTGTTTTCTAGCTACATAACTATATACATCTTGTTTGGGGGACTGAACAGTTTCAGGTACAGTGTCCCAGTGTTTTCCCATGGTAGCCTTCACCCGGTGCTCTTTGGTGTTCTTTGATGTTCTGCCAACTCTTACTTCATCCTTGCTCTACTCTCCTCCAGGTCTGCTAGTTCCCACTTAGTCCTTGCTCTACTTTCTGCCCCCAACAATAGAATTCAAGTAATACAAAAATATATATAAAAAAAACTTCACCTTGACCCCTAATTATATCCCAAACACCATCAAGGTACATTATAACAGTTCAGTATCTATTATGCCACTGAAGTACATTTATGTTTAAACTATATCTCTAAATGCCTAGCTGAACCAAAACTTTTACAACCAGTTCTATTATGTTACTAACTTGGTTTAAGGTTATTTTCCAAAAAACCATCTAAGCGTTCTGTAGAATATTTTAAGGTATTTATTTTATTTAAAGAAATAAAATAATTCAAATATAAAAGATCTTTCATAAAATCTTATTAGGTTAATCAAAATAGTTAATTAAGCTATTTTTTGCTTTAGTTTGAGATTTGTCAAAGGTCTTGCATTCTTTCAGAAGAAAGAAATAAGATACTATTTATCCAGCAGAAAATGTATAGAATTGTTTTTTTGTTTTACCTTGAAAAAACATTTGGATGAATTAATGGTAATTTCTGTGATTATCTGGACCCTTACTCTGTGATAGGTTCTATTCAGCAAGCATTTTTCATAAAGACTCATAACAAACCAGAAGTTTCATTTTGTTTTAAAGTTTACAATGTTAAGAACTAAAAATGACTTAAGGAGTTTCCAAAATATACAAAAAGAATGTGTTAAAAACTAAGGGTCCTTGACTTATAGGGAAATGTCTATATAATATCACATACATATTATATTTTTTTCATTTTGATCTTCAAAATTTTAAATACTAGGTTTGGAGATAAAATCATTCATATTATTTGTAAAAAATAAAAGGAACGCGCTTTTTCTTTTGAGAAAATGAAAGAATGGCCAAAACAGCAAAGTTTCCACAATCAACTTGGCATGGTATAATTGCACATATCCAAATAAACCAGTCTTTGGCCTCTTGGAATCATTTTAGAATACAGGAAAAGAAAAAGAAATCATTAAGATGACTAGAACCTGAATTAAGGTCAGAGATGAATTGCTAGACTAAGACAGGGTGGGAATTAAGCAGACATAGCTGAACCATATTTAGAAATGGAAAAAACGGTATTGCTCATTTATCCTTTCAAAGGTTTATCATCCAGGACAAAATGGCAAGTTTTATCTCATGTTTGAACCTCATCTGATAGCTAGTAGTTGTCTAGAGTTGTACTGAAAGTGTTTCTAAGGTTCTCCTTGAACTTAACCGGAAACTATTATGAAAATTATTAATAAGTCTAATTGGGGTATAAAATAAGAAATGGAAATATATGCCCTGTACCTACTAGTTCTTGATTAAGAGACAAAGAGAAAGTAAGGACTAATAGTCCCTACATACTTGCTTTGCATCAGTTGCTTCATATACATTTTTTTATTAAATTCCCATGGATCCAGTGAAATAAACATCATAATATAAATTTTACAGATAAGAAAAATCATTCACTAAGTGAAATTTGGAGAAAGAAGGGAAGAAACAGTGATTTTGTGCTAATGAAGGCAGAGTGCAAATGACCAGTCCTATGTATGACAAGTTCATGACTACTGTCATTCAGAAAGAACCCGTATATGCTGAAGTCTTCCTACCCTCTTGTTTCAGTGTTTCCAGTATTTCTTATGTTTAGTTATCACAAATATTAGGCATTGCAAAGTATTGCATTCTTCAAGATGGGCCATTATGCTAATTATAACTGTCTAATAAATGGTGAATAATTTTCCCCTCTGGAAATTATTTTACATTTTAAAAGAAATTTTCTTTGAACTCTCTGATTACTACTCCTAGACCACAAAAAGACTATTTTTAGAATAATCAAAACAGAAAACATGCTAGCCCAAGAGTACAGAACTCATCCACAGTTTGAGCTGCTCAGCTACTGATAACTATATTTGTATCTTGGATTAGTCATCTCCTCACTCTGAAGCTTAGTTTTTTTGATAAGGGATTTAACCATTTCCTCTAAGGTTTATGTTATTCCCAATTATATGGTTTCTATAAGTTTAAATGCAACTCTTATTAGAAGAATCAGTGAGATTTTACTATGAATAATAATATTAGAAATAAATCTCTCTTTTCAAATCATATAAGACATTTTTAAAACATATTGAATATCTATCTACTAGCTGAAAACACTTTGCTAGATGTAGAGAACCAAGGAGTGTCATCCATTCACTCAACATACCTCTACTGACTATTGGTCATAAGTAAAGCACAGTATACAGGCCAGGGGAAATTAAGGTTAAATCAGGTATAAATCTGCTTTATGTGCATGAATAAGTAAGATACTTGACTAACTAAAACATATAGCAGAAAGTAAGAAGAGTCATAAGAATTGTACAGCTAAGTTGCTAAATGAGATAAGAGAAGGGTATATTGCCTCCTGTAGGGTCATAAAGGTTATAAAAGAAGTCTCCATGGATAGAACCTAGGGAGTAGTCTTAAAACATATGGAAGACTTGGCCACACAGAGAAGATTAGGAAGAAGAAGATGGTCCAGGTAGATGGCCCACTGGGAGCAAAGGAAAGGTAGATAAGTACAGAATATTAACAGAGAAGAGTAAAATGTTCATCTTGACTTGGCTGAAGGTTTCTCTTGAAGGGAATAATGATAAAGGATGGTAGAAAGTAGTATAGAATCTTCAGTGCCAAACAGTGGAGCTTTCTAAATTAAGTGTTTTTGAGCAGGAGAGTAGATTTGAAGATGAGAAGGTCAATTAGGAACTACTTTAATATCCAACCAAGGATAAGCAAGTGCCTGCATTAGCATCATTACAGGGAGGTCAAGAAGGGAGGCATATGCACAATCTAATAATAATCATGATAATAGTTCACATCTATTTGGATGTTTACTGTGAACCCTGCATTGTTCTGAGAATAAGTAAATAACTCACTTAATCTTCTCACAAGTACTATAAGGTAAGTTTTATTATTTCAGTCTTACAGATGCAGAAACTGAAACACAGAAAAGTTAAAAATGCCTAAGGTGAACCACTTAGAGATTCAGCCTCTGATTCTAGAACCCTGTTTCTTGATATTCTGGCATACTCCTTTTCTGTAGAAGTATCATTGACATGTCATGGCCATTGATAGATGAGGAGAGACAAGGAATAAGGAAGACGAAAGTTGAGGCTGGACTGCCTAGCATCATTACCACAAAGATGGAGAAGCTGTTAACAAAAGATGGAAGAAGGAAGAGAAGGAACAAGATTGGAAAAGAGATTGAGTTTAGCATTGGTTACTTAGAAATAGTGACCATGAGTGAAGGCAAAGAGCAGTAATCAATTAAGAGAAGGAATTGAGGGGGGTTGGAGGCTGAGAGGTGGAGGGAGATAGTGATACAGGTTTGTGAAGGTGAAAATTGATGCCATGACATTCCTTAGGCAAGGACCATGGTGGGAGGAACCTAAGATCAGGGTTTGATAAATATTTAAATGGAAAAGAGGTACAGGGAAAGAAAAGGGATTAAAAACCAAGACTTTGTACAGAAAAAAGGAATGGGAACATTTGCCTGGAGAACATAGGCAATAGAGAAAACTAAAGAAAACGTGGTTCCAAGGGGAAGCAAATGAAGATGGCAATGGAATTAAGAAGGAGACAACCAAGGGTGATGTCACTTAGGATAGTCCTTTCAAGTGAGTTTGTCATTTCATAATGACCCTGTGAGGGAAAAGGCCAACCCACCACTTCCAGCAGCCATGAAGACAGCTGTGAAACCACCAGGCTAGCAGAGCTATAAAATATCCTGTGATCTAAGCTTACTGGAATGCTGCAGGCAACTGAAGCCACCAAAAGACAAAGGACTTCCCACGCTTGAAACCCCCCACTCTAATTTACATCTTTCTCTTCCCACACTTGCTCTAGCCTATATAAATGTACCCTAACCTGAAGCCCATGCTCTGCCTTTGGGGAAGGATCCCTGCTGAGCCCGCACATAATAAATCTGCCTAAAATACTTCCAAAGAGTGCCCTCTTGATTTATTCCAGGGAGAGCTGTAACAACCCCAAAGAAGCATTGCCATTTCCACTAAGACTTAACCTATGATCAGGGACATGGAGAAACGGATTTCTTACTGAAGACAATTCATGCTAAAGAAGCAGAAACAAGGAAGTCATTATCTAGATTCTTATTCTTCTGGGGAGTCATTGCCTGTATATGTAAAATTTAAGTTAAATTGGTAAACAAAATATACAATATATAAAATAAACATTCCCAAATTTAGCTACGCTGTTTGTTGAACTCTTCAGAAATACGTTTCAAAAGGCATCAACACAATTAATGATATGGTAATTCCATGACCTCATTGACGAAACAAATCACACTTTGAACTTCTCAGACCCATCCACATTGCATGTGCAGCTGCTGCCCAGATAAAATACATGAAAAAGTCATTCTTGAATTTAGCAAGGAAAAAGAGCTCTCACCTCAGTCTCTCCTGTGTGATGGCAAATTTTGCCAGGGATGATGTGTGGCAGCAATAGCTGTCCCCTCCCTGGTTTCTCTTGAATAATCAAGCTGACAGCACTAGTGCTTTAAACATTCAGCAACAAAACCTGACTTAAACTGAAGAGGGATTGGAAGAATGTATCCTCAGAGAAGAACACAGTAAAAAAGTCTATTCTAAAGGAATATAAAATAAAACCCTGTAATTATTAGTAATCCATAGTTAAATTGAGAGTGCACTTGTCTTTTGTTTCATTTATATTATTGCTTTTTATTTGACTATCTGTAACAATACCCAGGAATACAATGACATGAGTGACACAGAATGCTAGAAGGAGGGAGAAATGTCAGTGATTACAAATCAAAGAGATTCATATGCAAAAACCTGAAACACAAGCCAGTTATACATGCCAAAGAAGTGGCCTCCTTCTTGGGTGCAGCCCACCTACAATTCAATGTTTTTGTTGCCCTGTCGCCCTCTCATGTCTGTCTCTAGAACAGGGACAAGTGTAGAGTAGTTGCCATTAGCCAAAACACGTAATCCCCAGCAGGGACAATTAACTCTTTATAATACTACTCTTAACATAAATATATTGTATATTGTATTTCAAACCACCTACCAATTTGCTTTAAATGGGTCTAATAATTAATACTTAAAGCTAAGATAATGAAACAGTTTCTGCTTTCTGAAAAGCTCACTTTGACAGCAGGTATTATTGCAATTTTTCCTATAAAGATCATTATCAATTATAAAGGCAGCTACTTCAAAAGTATTTTGGTTCAAGATGATAGTTTGATTGATTATTGGAATTCCAGTCCCACTATGTGAAAGGGTTATTCTATTGGGATTTCCAAAAGGCATAATCAAAATTCTTCATATTAACTCACATCAATTCGTTGTCACCATCTGTCTGCCATGAGGTAATGTTTCTTATAAAACACAAAGATTATAATCATTTTCTTTTGGGTCAAGAAATTTAAAGAGTAAACAAAACATTTGCTGTGGTTTCAAATAATATGTTTCCTCAGCTTCTTACTCAACCAGATATGCTTTGAAGAAAACCAATCTAGACAAAGTGTTTTTGTTTGAAGGATATTATATTTAAAGAGGAACAGGCGTCTTCTAAGTTTTAAGGGAAAAAATATGATAGTAATACATCCAAGACTTTTCATGTTTTAAAAAGTAAACCATCCTCTTAGAAATCCAATTTTGTTATTTTTCTCCAAACTATGTGATAAACATGAAAGTGAGCAGATGTGGTTACTTATCTTTGAAATCCACACAATACTTAAGTCAAAGATTTTGTAGATACATGTCAATCTGCATTTGTTTTCCATCAGACACAAGGATGTTGAATACATCAATCTCAGAGACATTCTGCTGTTTTGGAAATATATCCAGAGAAAGAAAACATATGATTGCCTCTGCCCCAGTCCTACTTATTTTCTAACTTCTTAAATACTTTCAGCAGCATGATCTCTGCAAGTCCCTTAACATTTCAATGCTGTGATTTCCTCATCTATACAATGGTTCTACAACATAACCTGATTTTGTGAAAACAAGATGATATAACCTACATTAAGTTCTTAGAAGAGTTACTGTCACATATCAAGCATTCAAATATTATAGCTTATTTTATGCTTATCAAAGAATTTGACATTTTTCTAGAGTTTCTCAGGGTCACTCTATCGGGTTAACAAAAATAATCTCTCAAAGGCTGAAATTACCAGACTGCAGCCTGTGGCAGTATGTTTTTGCTTGACCCACATGATAAGAATCTATTGTATGTTTTCAAAGAGCTATAAAGAAAAAGAATAGGACAAAACAAAGAACTTTAGGGCCTTCAAAGTCTAAAATATTTACTATCTGGCCTCATACAAAATAAATCTACCAAATCCTGCTCTGGAAATGCTTCAGTCTACTGAGAGCAACTTGTGGGTAATACAGTAAAAGCTCCATGAGGAAAACAAGTGTTCTAGTGAGAGCTGGGCTCTCACACTGGGCTATGAATCTTGCTAGGGACAGCAAGAAGAATGTGTAGAGGCATTTTAAAAGAGGTTGTACTAGAACTAGGATCTGTGAACTTACAGAGTATGTAAGATGTCATCTGTCTGAAAAGGGGAAAAGGTACATGCAAGAAAAATCATGATCAAAATGCAAAGCTGGTGTATTCCTGGAATTGGGGCTAATCAAATGTGACTTGATTATAGGGTGCTTATTTGTAGAGAAGGGGTACAGAAGACAAAATTAATGGCTTACAGTGAGAGTGTAAAGGGAGTTAATGCTTTAATAAAGGTTAGAATTTGATTTGAAGGTAAATATTATCAACAAGACTTTTAAGTGATAGAATGATAAAATTAGACTAGAGACAGAATAATAATTCAGGCAATAATACAAAAAATTGTTAAGAAACCTTAGCTTTGAGTCAAGGTAGAGTAAAATAAACCATATTTAAACCTCTGTCTAAAACAATATTAAAAATAAAGAACCTAAACTAAATGTATGAAATATGGTTTTCAGACATTAGTAAGAAGTAGTGCCAGAAAATATCTACCAAGTTAGGGTTAAAAAATAAATTGAACCCTATGATTGTACAGATTCCCATGTGAAGAGAGATTCTAGGGGTTAGCCTTCAGAAGAAAGAGAATAGTGAGGAGAAAAATCAATCAACAGAGATAGAATGACACATAACTATGATTAGAGAATTGGTAACCAAGTATATTAAGAGTTGTAACTATATGTAAAATATAAAAATGCCAAAAAGGAGAGGAATATTTGAGCATGCTAAGTAGATATATGAAAGATAATTTTAAAAACATCTAACTTGAACTCTAGAGACAAAACATATACAATATCTAAAATGTAAAACTGGATATATTAGCAAAAGTTTAGGAATTACCGAAAATAGTACTGATGAAACTGAAAGCACGAAAAGAAACTATCCAAATGACATACAAAGAGAAAAAATATTTAAATAACTGTTAGTTAACTGTGGATGAACTTTATTGCATTGAGTCCTTGAAAGAAACAAAAATGATGTTACACAGAAAAAAATCTTTGAAGAAATAATGAGTAAAATTTTCTAAACTGGGCATGCTCTGGTGGAATAGTTGCTGGGTGCAGTCCACATATATCCCACATTACCAGATTCAAGTCCCAGGACCAGTGGAAACAACCAAGATAAACAAATAAAGAAAAGAAAATGCTTCTTCCTCCTCTTTCTCTTTCTGGCTATTTTGACCACCTTCACCCCTGCCTGCACATTTCCTTTAAAAAACAAACAAAAATTCCAAACTGAATACAGACTATAAACCCTGAATCAAATAGTTAAATGAATTCCAAGGACAAGAAACATGTATATGATAACATCAAGATCCATCAAAATCAAATTAGTTTAAAACCAGTGATCGATATTAAATCTTAGCAGAAGATAGAGCATGTGGAAAGGGAACAGGGCATATTACATTATGAGAATCAAAGATAGAAAACACAATAGATTTTTCCTTAGAAATAATTTAAGTGGAAGATTGTTTTAAGTGAGAGAACTAATGAGCAACATATTTAAAAGAATGAAAGAGAGATTGTCATTGTAGAATTTTATACCTAGGGAAAATACCCTTCCAAACTAAGGTAAAATGTAGACTTTTCATCACATCTTCAGAAGCTGAAGAATTTATTATCAAGTGATGTATATTACCAGAAATGTTGAAATGACTTCTTCAGACTGAAGGAAAGTGAGGCTATGTGGAAATCTGAAGCCACCAAAAGAATAAATAGAACCGGAAAGGAATTTTTATTTAAAAATTGTATTTATTTAAAAGAGAACTGACTAATCTAGGCAAACATAATGGCAATTTATTATAGGGTTTATAATATTTATAAAAGTAATGTATGAAAATATAATACATTAGAAATAGAGAATTCGTCAACTGATATAAAAAAATAGCTATGCAAAACCTAAAGCTTGGCAAACTCTGATGGCTCCAGTGTTAAGTCCATGCCTGGGGAGCAGTCCATACATAGTCCAAGGACACAGGTTTGCAGCCCAGGACTGAGGGAAAAACTAAAATGAACATCTAAAAAAAATCAAATGTTTCTTTTTCCTCTTTTTTTCTTCGTGTCAGCTGCCTGTCTGCCTTCACTCCTGCCTGCTTGCCTTCCTCTTAAAAACAAACAAACAAACCTAAAATTAATGTTATATTTAACATTCAAAGACTGACATCAATAACAATACAAAGATGTACTGTCACTCTGTATTCAACTCTATACTGGAATTTCAAACAACAACAAAAAAAGAGCAAGAAGGAAAAACATGAAGGAATTCTCATTGAAAAGAAATGATTATGCTGAGTGAATGAAGTCAGAAAAAGAGAAAGCATTCAATTTATATCAAATTCTGGGTTCAAACTGATCTACAGTTACAGAAAACAGATCAGTGACTGCCAGGGGATGGAAGTATGTAGGGAGGGAAATGAAGGAACAATCTCAAAGAAGTTTGTGAAACCCTCTGAGAATAAAGGGTGTGTTCATTATTTTTACTGTGGTGATGGTTTTAAAACTCCCCAAATTATGTACTTTAAATATGTGCAATTTATTATTTATCAAATATTTCTCAGTAAATCTGAAGAAAAAATTCAGGATGTTCAGGAATGAGATGCTCAAGTAGGGTTTTATCTAAGAGATAATGACAACAAACAAGAATAGAAATTATTAGAGTGGTGATTTTGTCAATTAAAAGAATAAGAAGACACCAGTTCTCCTTCAGAGGTTGAATGGACAAGTGTGCAAATGGTTATATAGTGAACTATTAACACCATTAAGGAACATAGGAGATACATATTGACTGAAGGGGTAAGGCAATGATTTGAGATCTCAGCTGTTCCTGTGGGGTATCTAATGACAAACTGAAGAAATACTTGCATACATAGTGCTTTATTAGGGAGAGAGATCTTAACTAGAGATACAGATTTTGGAATAATAAGCCTATAAAGTAGAAAATTAAGACTTTGAGAGTGGGTCAGAAAGCCCAGGGGAGTCCTTAGATTGAGAAATAAGTGACAAAGTAGAAGATTAGGGAATATCAACATTAAGAAAATGAGCAATAGGCTGTTTTCTCTAAGATTCTCAATCTTTTCTTTATCATCTCATACTCTTACACGAATTTCCAATCAGATGACATCAAAACAAAATAAAACAAAACAGTATTTTCAGCAACCAGAGATTCATTTCTCTCCAGGAACTGAAAAGATATATACTTACGAATTCACCTCAGTCATGGATCAAAACAAGAACTGTTTCACCAAGAAGTTCTCAAGTGCCATACAAAATGTACAGCAACTCCTGTGAGAGTACACATTATATCCAAACTTTGCTACATTAGTTGAGAGAGCAGAGAACTGGTGCATGCCTGAATAAAAGGAATACAAGAATCAGTCTTAGAAGATAAACTTCTTTATCCTCACAAATATGTCTCTAGCTCCCATCATAGTGTATTGGAATGAGATGTTAATAAACATAGCACTTTAATATACTTATTTTTCCTTAATAGAGATTTTTTCTCTTGAAATTCCTCTGTGCTTACTAAGAAAAGACAGAGGAGATTCAACTGAATATTGTTCTTTATTGATGAAGCAAGTAGAGATTATCTCTCTTCAGGTAAAACACAACCACTGGATTACTACTACTTCCTTCTTTATCTCCCTACAGCCCCAACTAATGCATATACTTAGAAAAAAAAATCACAAAACCATTGTCTTTGATGGCAAAAAAATGTGTATTGTAATTCTAAGAAAAAAACTATAAAAAGTCAATGCCTATTTATTATTTTCTACGTTCAATAAATTCAAACACTTCAGCCCTGGAGGCATCAAAAGTGGAACCATTTGGGTAAGATGGAAAACTGCTAATATCTCCAGCTCAACTCCTCCTCATATGCACAACAACGACAAAAACCACAACCATTTTAGCACCTGTTACCTTTGGAAAGGAGCAGAGACCAACAGTTTCACAAAGAGAATAGCATATTCCCTCAGAAATGGCAGGAGAAGAAAATCTGTCACAGCATCACTCCACTCTTTTCAGAGACAGACCACAGGTACAGGGAAAGACCAGTGACATTCTCCCTGAGCTTAAAGACTTTTACTCTCAGCAGGTCCCCAATCCTGAGAACTGGCATTCAGTTTGTGAAGCAAAAAAATGGCATGGGGTGAAAGAGGGACAGCCTCCTTGTGAACTGAGAGGCTGCTTCTGTACATTGCTGTCACTGGAGGAGGGTTCCACTGCAGGAAGTCCCTTGGGGAAACAACTGCCTACTCCTCTATTAGCATACCTGTGCCTGTCTGCTGGTACCCAGGTTGCCTTTTGATGAGCTTCCAGAGACAGACAGCAAGGGCTGTAACACCAGGGTTGCAATGATAGTTGAATGGTTCTCAGCAAGGAGAATTCCATTCGCCAGCTCTCTTAGAGAAGGTAACTGGGACAGCAACTCTTGCCCAGCTAAACAAATTTGCTACCTACTTATTACTCCCTAGAAATTCCAACCCAAGCTCCAGGGCTAGATAATTGCCTGCTACTGGGACAGCCACTCCTTTGGGGAAATGAGGGATTTTCTTTTACAAGAGAATGTGCTCTGCTAAAATATGTCCTTGGGTCACTATAGCTTGTGACCTCTTTTAGGAGTGTGCTTTGTTTGAAGACTGGGGCCAGAACCTATGGTCTCTCTTTTTATACCTTGTCCTTCATACCTGTGAGCCTGGGAGGAAAATTTGCATTCTCTATGCCAACTCCATGTCTGTAGACTGGACTCTCAGGCTGCAACACAGTGTGGGCTCTAGTGATTCAACAATCTTGACAAGTGCTGAGGTCATACAAAAAAAAAAAAGGAAGCCCAACATTCCAGACCTCATCTAAACTTACTTGGTACAACTGAATAGTCTAAGACATGGCCTTTGAACCAGAGAAGCCTAACCCATAGACATAAACACACAATGACAAAAAAATTGAAGAGAGAAATATTTGTGAAATACTGGAGAAAAGATACAAGGCAGTTCCAAACAAAATTCATGGAGCTAAAGAACACAATAGCTTAGCTAAAGAACACAATAGAGGGGCTCAACAGCAGGATGAAAGAAGCCCCCAATATAATCAACAAGTCAGAAGATAGATAGTGGAATGCACCTAAGCAGATGACCAAAGAGAAAAAAAGCGTTAAAAATAATATAAAACCTATGGAATAATATCAAGAGAAACAACATTTATATCACAGGAGTTCCAGAAAGAGAAAACAGTGCAGAAACCATATTTGAAGAAATAATAGCTGAGAATTTCCCTAATCTGAGGAAGGAAATAGACCTCCAAGTCCAGGAAACTCAAAGTGTTAGAAACCCAAACAGACATACACTAAGACACAGCATTGGTTAAGTGTCAAAAATGAAGAAAAATAGAATCTTAATGGCAACTAGAGAATTATGGGTTACCAACAAGGGAGTCACCGTAAGATGGTTAGGCGATTTCTCAGCTGAAATTTACAGGGCAGAAGGGAATGGCATGATATAGTCAAAGTGCTGAAAGAAAAGGACTTCCAACTAAGGATACTCTTCCATGCTAGATTATCCTTTAGCATTCAATAAACAATAAATCACTTTACAGACAAGCCACCATTAAATGTCATCACCATGAAACCAGACTTACAATAAATACTAAAGGGAAATCTATAAAATTAAAAGAAATCCCACGTAAAAGTAGCAAAACATCAAAATTAAAAAAAAAAAAAAAAAACATTGGGAGGAGAGAAAAAGTATAGACAATTAGAAAGAATCACAAAATGCTAATGGATTGAACTCACCAATCAAAAGACAGGGTAGCCAAATGAATTAAAAAAAACAAAAAACTTCATGCTGCATAAAGGAAACTTCTACAGATATAAATATAAACAGACTCAAAGTCAATGGTGGAAAACATCCTACAGACAAATCATAACCTAAAAATAATCAGAAACAGCTATATTTATATAAGAAGCAGAAACAGCTATATTTATATAAGATAAAATAGACTTCCAGCCAAAGAAAGCAAAGAAAGACATAGATGGACATTACACATTACATCATGATTAAATGATCATCAAGAAGACATAACTCTTATTAATTTATGTGCATCAAATGAAGGAGCATCAAAATACATAAAGCAATTAGCAATCAAACTAGAGAGACCCTGAGAGCAATACAATAATAATAGGAGAATTCTATACCCCACTTACAACAATGTACAGATCAATCAGACAGAAAATTACAGGGAAACAACAGCTCTAAATAACAAATTTGAACAGATGTTTTTAATAGACATATACCACACACCTCAGCCAATAACTACAAAAATTCACATTTTCTCAAATACACATGGAACATTCTCAAGGACTGACCAAATGTTGGGAAACAAATGAGTCTCAATAAATTTACAATGACTGAAATCATACCAAGTATCTTCTCTGATCATACTGACTTACAACTATAAATGAACAAAGGAAAAAAAAATGCTAAAAATTTCCAAAATATATCCTGAATGACTATTGGGTAAAAGAAGAAATCAAAGGAGAAATTAAAAGTACTTGGAGATAAATGAGAATGAACACATGAACTACCAGAACTTATGGGATGCAGCAAAAGCAGTACTAAGAGCAAAATGTATTGAAATCTAGGCCTTACTCAAAAAACAAGAAAAGTAACAAATAAATAATATAACCACACACCTAAAGGAAGAGAAAATATCAATCAAAAATTAATAGAAGGAAAGAAATAAAAATTTATGCAGAAACAGATAACATATATCAATAAAATTCAGATCAATGAAACCAAAATTTGGTTCTTTGAAAAATAGAAAGATTGACAAACATTTGACTAGATTACTAAGTAAAAAAAAGAGAAAACTCTCATGACTACAATCATAAATGAAAGGGTAGTATTTACAACAGATACCTCAGAAATTCAAAGCATCATAAAAGACTATTATGAAGCTATATGCCAATATATAGGACAACCTTGAAGGCATGGATACATTTTGGAAACATACAACCTCCTAAGACTGAATCAGGAAGAAATGGAAAACCTAAACAAACCTGTCACAAGAAAGAAAATTGAAGAAGACATCAAGTCTCCCCCAAAATAAAATCCTCAGACCAGATTACTTTACTATTGAGTTTTGCCAAACCAGAGAATAACTAATAACCTATTCTTCTTAAACTTTTCTAAAATATTGGCAAACAGGGAATATTTCCAAGCACTTTCTATGAGGTCAACATTACATTGGTGGAAAACGCAGACAAGGATGTTACCAAGAAAGAAATTTACAGACAAATATCTCTAATGAACATAGATACAAAAATCCTGAACAAAATACTAGCAAACCAAGTCCAACAATACATTAAAGGCATCATCCATCATGACCAAGTGGGATTCATCCAGGAATGCAAGGTTGGCTCAACATAAACAAATCAATTAATGTAATACACCATATGAACAAAAGCAAGGGGAAAAAAATCACATGATTATATCAATTGATATAGGGAAAACATTTGATAAGATTCAGCACCCAGCTTTACATAAAATTGGGGTATGAGAAAGATACCTTTTCATAATAAATGCCATCTATCATAACTCCACAGCCAATGTCATACTCAGTGGGAAAAAACTAAAATAGTCCCCTCTGTGATCAGGAAGGAGACAAGACTATCCACTCTCACCTCCGCTATCTAATACTGTAGATCTTAGTCACAGCGATTAGGCTAGAAATAGAAATAAAACAAATCCAAATTTGAAAAGAAAAAGTAAAACTATCAGTATTTACAGATGGCATGATTAGATACAGAGAAAACCTTAAAGACTCCATCAAAAAACTACTAGAATTAATGAATACAGTAAAGTAGCAGGGTAAAAAATTTATATACAACATTCTATTGCATTTTTATATGAAAACAATAGAATAGAGATTGAAACTTAAAAAAAAAAATTCTCCCATTCACAATGGAAACAAAAATAATTACGCTATCTTGGAATATACTTAACAAAGAAAGGCTGTATAACAAAAATTATAAGACTTTGTTAAAAGAAATAGAGGAAAATACAAAGAGATGGAAAGATATTCTGCATTTATGGTTGGGAAGAATTAACATTGCTAAAATGGCCATTTTACCAAAAGCAACATACAGGTTTAATGTAATTTGCATCAAAATACCTCTGGCATTTTTCAAGGAAATTTTTAAAAAGTTTAAATTTATATGCAATCACAAAACACACTGAATAGCCAAAGCAATCATGAGCATAAAGAACAAAAGTGGAGGTATCATACTTACAAATCTTGAGGTATACTACAAAGCAAAAATAATCAAAACTGTATGGTTGTGGAATAAAAACAGAGACACAGATCAAAGGAATAGAACTGAATCCCCAAAATAGCCTCAGACATATATGAATAGTTAATGACAAAAGAGCCAAGACCATACAATGGTGAAAGGCAGGTTTTTCAACAAGTAATGTGAGAAGACTGGATAGCCAATTGAAAAAAAAAAAAATAGTAATGAATCTAGATCACTCCCTAACACCATGAAAAATTAATCCAACATGGATTAGGGACTTCAGTGTAATATCAGATACTATACAATACTTAGGAGAAAACATAGGAAATATATCCCATGATATGAGCCTTAAACAGGTATTTGAGGGCTCAACTTCAGCAGCAAGGGTAACAAAACCAAAAATAAATAAATAGACTACATAGAATTAAAAAAGCTTCTTCATAGCAAAAGAAACTATTACCAAAACAAAAAAGCCATCCTACTGACAGGGAGAAGATATGTGCAGATCACACACCTGACAAGGAATTAAAATCCAAAATATTTAAAGAAATCATAAATTTCAACAAGAGAAAAACAAGCAATCCAATAAAAAAAAAATAGGCAGAATTGGATAGACATTTCTCCAAAGAAGACCTACAGATGGTCAGCAGGCACCTGAAAAAATGTTCTTCCTCACTTGTTATTAGGGAAATCCAAAGCAAAACACCTTACACCTCCAAGATTGGCTGTTATCCAAAAGTCCAGAAACAACAAATGTTGGTAAGGATGCAGAGAAAAGAAAACCCTTGTATACTGTTGGTGGAATTGCACATTGGTGAATGGAAATCCTATACAATCCCATCACCCCACTTCTGGGATTTCACCCAGAAAGCACAAAAATACCAATCCACAGAGATCTATGCACTCCTATGTTTATTACAGCATTATTTGTAATAGCCAAGAGTTAGAAAGTATCTAAGTGCCCATTGTCAGATGAATGGATAAAGATGGTATATATGGTATATATAGAAAAACAGATAAATATATAAGCTCATATTTTCAGGTCACAGATACTATACCACACCTACCACCAAAGTGCCAAAAAGTCCTCCAGCACTGTTCATTGGACCCCCAACCTCCCCTTGCTCCCCACCTTCCCTCCTGGTAAACTCAGTTCTAATTTCTCCTAAATTTTTTTCTATCTTCCATATGTATCCAAAACTTAAATTTACTAAACTCAAATTCATCAGTCTCCACTGCGGATTTAAAGATGGAGTTAAGTATTGGGTATCACCACAAGTTCTGCGTATTTGATTCTGGAGTCACAGTCTGGACTGCAGACTACCCCTTCTATCTGGTAGTTCCAGAAAGCTAAGTGTTTCTAGGTTCAAGCAAAAACAGCAGCAACAAACTTCGGATACACAGAACCAAAAAACGAGTTCTAAATTTTACTGCACAAGTTTGTAGTATGTATACAGAACTCCCACAAGGACTTCTTCCATCAGAAGATAAACCAGTGCTTCCCAAGGAATTCCTCTGCGATTGTTGTTTCTGATTTTATAATAACTGTTAATTTCAATTTTGCAATTCACAAAAGACATGACCTGGTAAAATCATTATCCTCATAAAAGGCTATGCTTCTTGCTAAGCATGATACAAGCAGATACTAGAAGGTTTATTTCAGTTTTTAATTATCTGATATACACTGTATCAAAGAAAAATAACTTAACTGATTATCCGGGGGACATATGCCAAAGAATAGAAGAAAGGTAATCATAGAGCAGGGTTCAACCCCTATAGAAGAAAGGGTGAGTTAGCTAACCCAAAGTCTGTTGGAGACTGGTTGGTTAAGACCTTAATTTAATATATTCACCAGAACTTTTATTCAAGTAAGCTTTTTTTCAATCTTTGAAAGATTTAATAGCTGTCTTTTCTTGTCTGTAATATCAAGTTTTCTTTCTTACATATTCTTTTTTCCTTACATCTATTTTTCATCTTTTCAAAAGAATTAACAGTACTTGGACCTCCTACACAATGATCCTCAAAGAGACTGTACTCAGTTCAGTTAAAAATCACAATATGAGAGGGAGAGAAATGTAAGTCTAAAATAACTGCTGTTTTAAGAATAACAACAGATAATCCAAAAGAATGGAATTACTCAAAAGAGGCAGCTCCCTGAGGAAATATAAGACAATAACCCAATAAAAAGTAATTAAAACATTCCTGCTATATTCCAAAGTGGCCAGAAGAATTTAATTACAAACTCCACAGACACATTATGAAGATTTACATGAAGGTCAGAAACAAGAAGTGACCAAGCCAGGAAGGATTTAATCACAGAGCATCTTAATTACGTCTCTCTCAGGGAACCCCTGGTCTCCTCTCTCATGAAGCATTTTTTCACCATTCTTGAATAACACTCATATAAACTTTTTAAAATTTCCTGTAGAAGCTCATAAATTAAACTGATGGAGAATGGCAAAGATGCAATATTCCTATCTTCAGTGAGAAAAGGTAGTAAGAGCACCCACATCTAGACTGGTCAGCAGTCATTAAAACACCAAGCATAATATACATCCACAGAATCATCTACAAGCACTTGGGCAGCTTTAAACACAAGAGCATTCGTGATTCTCCATAAGTGCTCATTTATCCTAGAACTATTAACGTCCTCCTGACTTAGAGTCATTTATTTCAATCTGCATCCGATGCCTACCTCCATATGATCTCACATATAATGAAGGCCAAGAAGAGGGGAGTTCTAGACACTCACTGTGGCATGATAAGAATTTGGTCTTTGTCCCTGGCTCCAGGCACAGACTTCCTAAAACCCTTGGAATTCCTTGATAAGAGTGTCTTCTGTTATTCATTATATGTAACTTTGAATCACAGGTGAGTTTATGCCAAAATGATGACTTAGGGCGGGACCCTTCATGATCTCTTTGTGGCCCGTCTCCCACTCCTTGCCCCATATAGCTTTTCCATTTGACTGTTCCTGTGTTATATTCTTTATAATAAATTTGTAATATACAGTCAGGAAAGCAGTTTCCTATGTTTTATGAGACATTTTATCAAATTATTGAATCTGAGGGGCTTGTTAGGAACCACCTGACTTACAGTTACTCAGTCAAAGCTCAGTTACTCAGTCAGAATTGAATTGAATTACAGGACACCCAAGTGGTATCTGGAGAACTGGTGGATATGAGGAGATGTCTCCACATTTGTCAAAAGTTCTGTAAGTAGAAACGGATCATTTATATCTCATGTTGGGTTCTAGTTCAGGGCTTGGCAACTATAATAAATAAGCCAAATTGACTGCCTTTTTTGTTTGTTGGTAAGTAATGTTTTATTGAAACACAGTCATAACCATTCATGGATATCTTGTCTGCAGTTGCTTTTGTCAAGGGGAGATAAGAGCAGTGGTGACACAGATAAGATGGTCACAAGTCTGAAATGTTTATATGGTCCTTTATAGCAAAAAGGTGGCTTCCCCTACTCCTCCTCTGTCTTCTGTAATTGTCCAGCCTCTGCCTCTTTCTACACTGACCCTGCTCAGGCTCTATGCCTACCCCAGCTCAAGAGGTAGATTTTCTAGGTATCCCATTCAAGTCTAACAGTATTCTCAGGTAGAAAAAAAAAAAAACATATTTGTAAGAACATGACAGCTTTTCCCAGGAGCCCATTTAATACTTGTATTCGTGTATCATAGGTCTAAAACATCATAAACTATTGACCTCAAATAAACACAATCGATTATTCCAAGAATTAAATGAAAACAGAAGAGAAAAGAGATTTGAGGATTTGATAATGTTCCTGGTGAGATCCACGAGGGTAGCCTGAATTCAAGGCTGAAAACCCCTCTATAATCTCTGGAGCATCTCTCTCCTGATTTGGGGTTAGGGGACTATCATCATCCACGTGAGATATGAGGCCTGTTGAGTCAGTAGTTTGCTGATATACACAGGTGTGGGCACACTCTTCCTAGCCTCTTGACCTCCTTTGAATAGGGTTTTCATCTATTAATGTTCACACAAGTCATGGCAAGTGGTGTCAGTAAAAGCGAGTCTGGACAGACTGATAGATATTCTTTCAGTCAAATAATTGAACGGGTTCTGACCTCAATGACGTGAGTATTTGCTGTCACCCCATTTATCACTCCCGCATAGTTACAGCTTATTAATTGCGTCACAAAATTTCAAGTTCCTTGACAGATTATATGCCCCCCCATTCCAGGTGGATATCTTCTTTCCTCCTGATAAACACTGCCCATAATAGGTGTTGAACATAAACTGAATAAAGAACTCTACCTTGGGTTTTGGAGTTTGGGTTTATGGAAATCCACAGCTTCAAAATCATTTGTACATCACATGTTATTAGTAAATATGAATGTACAAGTCAAGTCAGTTTTCCCTTTAAGATAAACTAGTAGTTAGGTCTTTAGACTAGTTCCCAAAAGATTCTTTAACAAATAATGCAGCTCATATAGTTTGCCTTTCCACAGAGAAGCGGTAGAGAATAATACTAACAGAAGATTGCGATGACTGCTTTCCAAGTTCATGACTGCAAATCATAAAGAATGCCCTTGAAATGGAAAAACATTCTAGTAATTGTCATGGCAAGGAATACTTTCCCACTCCTTACACTAAAAAGCATTACAGTCGAAAAACATAGATTTCAGCCTCAAATGCCACGCTATTTCACAATCGATAGCAACCAAAAAAATTTCTCTTGATCTGGCTTTTTGCGTGTCAGCACATGCTGAAAACTCATGCCAGGACAGCAACCGCTTTCATTTAGAGGCAGTGGTACCGGATCAAATAAATGTAGATTTTCATTTTGTTTGACACATTGGTCAAGAAAAATGTTACATGCCAGTTTAAATGATGAAAGGGAATGATAGATAGCATGGGGGTGAGAGTAAAATGGAACAAGGAGATAACATTTTACAATAAGAACAGCATTTTTTAGAAGTATTGGTACACCACTTAAAATGTATCCCATGCCTCAGCTTAGAAACTCAAAACTTATTGCTAGAGTAAAATTCAAGACATCATGCTCTCTTGTTCCTTGCAGCTTGTTTTATAATTAGCATAACTAGTCAAAGGTTGCTAACTGGGAAAATCATATCATTTGCTTCCCAGGAACTTGCCGGAGGCTTCGCCATTGCTCCTCACTGAATGAGTGAGCAGAGGCTACGCAAACCTTGCTCCTCTCTCGGACTGGAAGCAGAGTTCATTTCCAATACCCGCTTTAAAGTGAGCTCTAGGTTGATTCCTTCTTCACCAACATCTTTCATTAAAGCACACACGCCAAAATTTGATTCAAGTGATATTTTGTCTATGTTCAAAATTTTTAACCACCATTTTTAAGGCAATAAACAAAGTATCCACTGATTATTTTGAAGACCAAAGAATGTATTGTTTTTGTAAAAACGATGCTTGCTCCTGGAGAAATCAAGGAATAAAAATTAAATTAAAATTACTTAATTTCCCTAAATTATCATTGATGTTTAGTAAAGAACTTTCTAAACATCACTCTAGGAGTATGTATAAGTAATATATGGGGAGATAGATTTATGAATAGATTGAGATAATTTTATTAAAATAGAAGCATATATCAATTATGCCACTTTTGAATAAAAGGCTTAAGTTTAACTTAACTTGAATTGAACAGAAAAAAATAAATTAAACCTGAAGAAACATATCCAATATCAAAAACTTAATATACAATATCTCTAAGAAACTATAACAATTTCCTTTAAATTCAGGAATTATTTATTGATGCCTTGTAAGAGATAAAGTGCTAATTTTACATTTTTTCCTACTAACCTTCCTCCACATACTTTTGTTTCTTACATCATTTTTATAAACGCAATGCTTATGATACTTAGATGCAGTTTTACAGACACAATTCTCACAGTAGTTTTAAGTTTTAAACTTAAAAGTATTCAGTGATGAATTTCCATTCCATAATAGCTTGATTCACTTCCAGGTGGGCTAAATTTCACAGATTACTCAACAAGTCTATTTTCCTGAATCATTTTGTGTTTGACACGATGTCAGTCTGTTGCTTTTACCACTGAAAACCAAACTGGCCTCATATATAAATTTTAGTTCACATTTATTTTCCTTAAACTTTCTAGTTTATATTTAATTGTCTTATATTTTTTATTTTGAATAGAACAGTCAAATAAAGGAAAGGGCAATAGAAGGAATGAGTGAAAATATTTGGAAACCATATCTCTGATAAGGGTTAACATCAAATACATATAAGAAGCTCATACAACTCAATCATAAAAAATAATAATCAAATTAAAAATGGACAAAGAGTTGAATAGATATTTTTTCCAAAGAAGACATACAAATGGCCAACAAGGACATGAAAAGGTGCTCCACATCAGGGAAAAGCAAATCAGCATCACAATTGTGTATCACCTCATACCTGTTAGAATGGCTATTACCAAAAACATAAGACAAATGATTATGTGTCATTATTAACTATTATTTTTTAATATTAATAAATATGGTGAGGATGTAGTAAAAAGGGACCTTGGTGCACTGTTAATGGAAAATGCAAGTTGAAACAGTCACTATGGAAAACGATATGAAAATTCCTCAAAAAATTAAAAATAGAACTGTCATATGATCAGCAATCATACTTGTGGGTATATATTAGAAGGAAAGGAAGTCACTATTTTAAATTGATATCTGTACTTCCATTTTCATTACAGCATTATTCACAATAACCGAGAAATGGGAACAACCTGAGTGTCCATAGAAAGATGAATGGATAAAGAAACTGTAATATATGTATATACAATGGAATTTCTTTTAGTAAATCCTACTATTTGCATCACCATGAATGGGCTTTCAGGGCATGAATAACTCAGAAAGAGAAAGATAAAAACTTCATTTATACATGAAGTCTTCAAACATAAAACTCATAGGCACAGAGGGTAGACTGAAGTTTCCAATGCTGGAGTACCGGGAATAAGAAGAGATGTTGGTCATAGGGTACGAACTTTCAAGTTGGAGATGAATAAATCACAGAGATGTAATCTAGATCATGATGACTCAGGTTAACAATATTGTATTGTATAATGAAAGTTGCTTTGAGACTGGGCCTTAAATGCTCTCACCGATACAACAACCGAATGGTAATTATGTGATGTGGAGGATGTGTTAATTAATTGTGTCACGCATTCCACAATATGTTTATCAAATCCTCACACTGTAAACCTTAAGCTTACACAGTGTTATAAGTCAATTATATCTGAATAAAGTTGATGGGATAAATTTAACCATAATAGCGAAGTACTAAGAGTCTGTCCTGAGCAAAGAAGAAAGAAGCACATGAGGCCAGAGAAGCAGGCAGGAATCAAATCACCTGGTGGCTCATGTACCAGCCATGCTCAAAGTCTGTGTTTCATCCTAAGTGCAATAAATCATTATTTCAAGCTTCAAATAAGAAAATAAAATGCAATTTGAGTACAAAAAGAACATTCTAGATGCAGTATGGAAAAAGGATTGTAGGAGAGTAAAGGAATGGGAAATGAAGAGCTATTAGGAATATGAGGAATAATTAAGAAGTTCACAGCAAGAATTTGTGAAAACACTTCTTGGGGAAGTTAAATTGAGCTAGGCTACAGAAAGCAAAGATAGAGAGACAGAGACAAAAGAGTCATTGGGATGTGAAAAGTAAAGAAGCAACAGAAGTTAAAGACTTCCTGTCTCTGGCTTGGGCAAGTGGATTGACAGAGGAAAAACTAAGGAAGAACATCTCTGGAAAAAGATGAAGTTTGATGTCAACGGTATAAAAAAGTGAAGTTTAGAATATCCTTTTAAATACATGGATTGGGTTTTCAAGTGAACTTGAGATTGAAATTTGGGATTTATCTATAGAGAATTGGAACTCAAACCATGAAGTCGATTAAAATGCCTCTAGGGTAGTGTAGGACAATATTCCAGGTCTGTAGTTCCAACAATTACTGGCTGGAATAAGGAAGCACCATCAAAGGAGACTGAGAAAGAACAGCCTGAAGAGAAGGGAGGATTCAAAAGAAGGTGGTATTCATGTGATCTCACACACAGTTCTGCTTTAGAAAGTAAATTCAAGTCACTAAGATGGCCTAGATTTCTTCAGTATTTGCTCAATTTGAAGATACAAAGGACCATGTATGCTGTACATTATAAAACTGTGACATACACTATAAAAGCATAGGCATTCACCTTCTTGGAGTGAGCTGCAGTCTTATGAGATGCACATATTCTGCAAAGAATCAGTAATTTAGTTTTCTACAGAGTGAAAAAAAAAAAAAAAATCAATGAAGACATATGTCCAGGAGCCTTCTCCAGGTTCCTTCCACATTAGGTGATATGTGTAAGAGTTGAATGAAGAAGATAAATAAGTGAAAAAAAAAAACCAACATTGCCTTTCCTTACCCAGTACGCAGTATTTAAAAACAATGGATGTAAATCAGTGTCAGAAGGGTACCAGGTTTCTTGCTTGTTCTTGTATATTTTGAGGGGATGACAGTAGGCTTTGTCTCTTGTTAGTGCTGTCATTGTTATTAAATAAAAGAGCTTTTAAAAGTAAGTTTGTCTATAACTGTGGTATATGATAAGTATGTAGTCTTTCCCATCCAAAGCATAAAATTATATTTCTAGGCAAATAATTTAAGACACTTGTGTTACAATCTCAATTCTTCACACTGAAAAGAGAAATATTAAATAATGATGCTTTTCCTCAAAATAAATTGCTAGCATTCTACTATCACTAAGAATGACAATCGGTCAGTTTTAGGCATCCCTGTTCCTGTTTTTCAAATTGAATTATTTTTTCTTGAATTTAAATATTTGCCAAAAATAGACGTCATTAAGTCTTTTTTTTTCTCTTTACAGTTGACTGCACAATTAGAAATTAAAGATCTTAAGTAACTAGGAAAAATAATAGAAAATGATATTCCTACTCAATTTAAAGATTCTTCAAATAGAATGTGTATTAGCAACTTAAATTATACATATTCCTACAGTGTGTACTACACATACAGACACTGCTTATACTGCCATTATCATGGAGATTTAGAGTTGAGAAAAACTTTAGAGAGTCTCCTAGTTAACTGATAATCACATAAAAGGAACATTTCTACACAACATTTTCTGAAAGGAAAAGTGTAGACAGGAATGAAAGTGAGCAGGCAGGGAAAGAGAGGAAGAAGAAGAAGCATTTATTAATTTAATTTAGTTGTTTATCCTGGCTGTATCCCTGGCTCTGGGTTGGAAATCTGGGTCCCGATAGATGTGGACTTCACCAGCTGGAGGCCAGGGACTTAACCTCTAAGCCACCAGAGTGTACCACTGAATACCATCTCTTTCAAGAAGTCTGAAAAATGTTCAAATTTCTACCCAGAGACATATGATGGATATCAAAAAATGCCCTTTTGTCCATTTGAAAAAACACAGGGTTAGAATGCTGGCTAGTAGGAAATTTCTCATGAGAGAAGTAAGAGCTCTGAAATAGAGTCACATCTTTAGTGTACATATTAACCAAGGAAAAGAGAAAAGGAAATGAGTGGGGAGAGGGAAAACAAGGAAATGGGTCAAGCAATCTTTGATATAATCCAGACATGAAGAGAGTAAGTAGGTCAAGGTCTTGGGTGCTGGTAATGGAAAATAACAAATGAGAAGAGGGAAAGGATGTAAAGTGGAAGAGTCAATGGGATAAGGCCCTGGGTGATTGCTATATATGCTACTTATAGGAGGGGAAAAAAAGACAAAGGTAGACTGAAATTTGGAGATTCAATAAGAATGGGAGACACATTGGAAGAAATATGGAAACCTAGATGAAACTTCTGAGAAAGGTAAACTCAGACATACTAAACTGAATTTAGGGTAAAGCCACAAAGTTATCAGGAGGAAAGAAAAATGATGAGAAATGAAACTGGAACTCAGGAAAGAAGTCAAACCTAGAGAAATAAATTTGTAAGTCATTTACATACATGTGATAGTTGCTGGTTGCTTCAAAAATGGGTGAGCAGTGGGGGCGGAAATAAAGAGGGAGGAGGGTAAAGGCCTCCTGATGCCTTGATGAAACACATTGCTTTAATGGGCAGTTAATGGAAGCCAATTAGTCATAAGGGATCACTTGTCAAAGAAGTATAGGTTCAGTTATTAAATTTCCAGTATGATAAAAATGCTTAAATCTCATTGCTCTGTTCAATAAGCAGCTGTAAACAATTCTACTAGAACTTTAAAAATGAAGGCCCAGACTGAAAATAAATGAGATATGAGAGGAACTAATTACAAAACAAAATTTTTAAATGTCAGAGTGATTGTAATTTTTAATAAACTAAAAGATTTTGAATTGTGGGTAAAACATAATTTAGAGAGTTCTCACTGTCTTACATTTGTTTTTTATTATCCAAAATACAATCTGTTAAACCTGAATATAAGAAACTTCCTAGGCTGATCATCCTTCCTTTCTAGAAATAACGGTTTTCTCACTTAAGAAAACATTTAAGTAATTTTTAAATTAATTACATGTTTAAAAGGCTTACTAAGTGGTGTGATTTAGGGTATGTGTGTGTGTGCTTTACTCTTAGACTATTAGATCAGCAACTGAAAGACTATGTCTTTCCTGGGAGCTATTTCCCATTCAGCTCACGTTAGAAAAAGCAACAGCTATGGAAGCCACTAACCCTTCCTCCCATTCCTTTTTTTATCCCAAATTATTTTTGCTTTTATCTTCAGGACTGTCTTTACTTACAATTAAAGAAACTAAAATTGAATAACTATTTTACAAGAGTGACAAGCTCTTTTTTATATTGAGAACTGAAGACAGAAACTCTAAAAACTGCTAACATTTCTTCTTCTGATTTTGAACCCCCCATCCCCCGCCAAAGAAGCCACATAACAAAGTTAAGGTATTAAGCTTACTAAAGATGGGGTGTTAAAAAATAGAAATGGGCACATTATTTAAATATAGCTGCTAACCTTGGATTAGTACTTCAGTGAGGTAGGATATACATTCATACAGTCATATAGGGTTTACAAGCTATTTCCAATCCACCACATTTTTTAAATGAAGTAAAGTTTAAATTCCCTCTTCAGCAAATGTGCCAGGGCCTTCTGGAGTAGGCAAGTCTAGGGAGCTGAGTGAAAGAAGCCTTAGGGAAAAGATAGCATTGTTTCAAAAGAAGGACAGATTTAAAAACAAAGTCAACTCTTCCCTAGGTAGTTGAAATTTCCATTGTTTTCTGGCTGAGCCACCACATGCTTAGTTCCATTCTCCAGCATGGCCCAGTTCTGGCTGGCTGCCCTGCCTAGTCCTAGATCTACAGCCCCACAAGATACTCTATCATCTCTCCATTGTCATTCATTTCATTCATTCATCCTGACTAACTCGCATTCACACAATCTGAATATATTCGGCAACAGAAGTAATGGGGAATATTTCAGGGCACCCAAAGTATTCTGTAGGTGTCATTCATCTCTACAGGAAGCACAGGTTGCATTACTGACCTGAGCTTATTCATGACAAAGTCACCCTCTCAGAGTCCATTTAAAATTTAAATTTTTTAAAATGAATAGTAATTTAAAGTCCCCCATGAAAATGTTAGTTAAATTTTGCTGAATTTTTTTTTATATTTAAAATAATTTTGGATTATTTCATGATTAACTCCTCTAGAATCTAAGAAAATTTTAGCTATTACCATTGATAGATCCCCTGAAGATTGGGGGAGCTTCTTGGTCCAGAAAGCATGGGAAGAATGACCCAGAAACACTATGGTATCCAAAAGGGCTTACTGGAAGCTCCCTGCAGGCTGATGCACTAAAGAAATGCACCAACCCTGGAAAGGGGGCTTTAGGCTTTTGTTTTCTGTTTGTTTGTTTGTTTGTTTGTTTATAGGAGATTGACTTCTATAGTTAGTACTCGGGGGGTGGAGCAAGTTGCAAATCTGTGGTTCTCTAAGAGATACAGAAGGCAGGGTGGGCTTTCAGTTGTTCCAGGTCAACAAGATTTAAGATATGGTGCTGCTGCAACTTACTCAAAGTCCTGAGATGGTGTCTAGGACAGCTGAGACAAAGATTCTGTTAAGAAATTCATTAAAATGTTACTACAAGACATAAGTCAAAACAATACAATGAGAGTCCAAAGATGTTGTCAGAAAAAGTGAGACAAGGGCCTAGGGGTCCAAAGATCTTATCAGGAGAGATTGAGAAAAGGTTTGTTGAGAATCCTGTTCAAATGCTACACAGTGAAGCTTTTATTTGAGGTTCTTTACAAAATGGCATGGTTTATGCCATCCTGGGAGCTGCTGTCCAATCAACCATCTCACAGACTGAGCATGGACAAGCAAAACAGTGGGAACAGCAGCAAATGAATGAATACTGATAATGTGTGGATCTATAGAGATGTAAGGAAACTCAATGTGTTTAAATAACTAAATTGGTAATGACATGACCGAAAACTGTTCTTTTCAATCCTCAGTATACCCTGGTAGCTGGGGAGCTAAGCCAGCGGCTGCTGTGTAGTCCATGACAAGCCCAAGGAACAACAAAATCAAATAAAAAGCAATGAAATCAAAGTGCTTCCTTTTCCTCCTCCTGCCTTCCTTAAAATTCTTTCTCTCTTCCTTCAACTCTCCAAATAAAGGTCAATCCTATTTTCTTTCTCTCCCTCTCTCTCCTTCAGTCTCCCTCTCTCCTCCTCCCTTCCTCTTCCCCCGTCTCAAACACACATCTGTATGTGTGTACTATATTCAATTCTAAGCTGCACTTATTTTTGCCATTTTAATAATCAGGTTCAGCTTATGCTCAAAGGTGGCTAAATTTTACTCAAAGAAGATAGTTGCCAAGTATAATATATACTTTATTAAATACTTAAAATTCTGTTAATTTTGCTAATCCCTTAATATGTATTTAGGATTTTTAACAAATTATCTACTCCTTGTTACTTCTTGTTTTTAATTTTTTGAACTTTACAAATAAATATTATTTTCATTTTTGATTTTATCATTAAAACCTCTTGAGAATTTGGAGTGTGGCTTAGAATCAAATAAATATGTTACTTTTATATGACAGATACATACACATCTTTACAGTCACACATAAGTATGTACATATATATATTTATTACTTTTCTGAGTTGTGGCTACATCCTCCAAACCTACAACTGTGCCTGCCACAGAGAGGCATTAGGAGATAGTTGTTAAATGAATATATAAATTATGCTAAATTTCATCTAATGTCATCAGGACAGTTTGCTTATTTTAGATAACCAGATGTGAATATTTTGATAGTCATAAATTAATGATATCTAAGCTAAAGGGAGCCATAGTCACCTTTTTTCTTACTAATGACTGCCTATAAATTTGAAAATATATGTTTCCTAACTGAGTCATTGTCATATACTTACACGATTATGTCAGAAGTCAAAATGTGCAACAAAACTGTAGATATTGGAGAGGACTTTAGACAAAATGATTATACCATAAGTTAAACAGCATTTGATTCTAAAGTATCTGTACATGAATAAAAGCATAATTTGTGTCTTTCAAATATATCCAATGCAGACATAATAGCCTCTTGATAAGCATTACAGATTTCTAGCTTTGATAAAACACTGATGGGCTTTGCTCATTGAGGAAGAGCTCACCCATATTTAAATGTAGACCTCATATTAGATAGTTGTGATATTGATGATCAGAATGAAACAAATCACAGCCATAACTGGTAGCCACTCACATTTATGGAGTGATTTACATGTACTATCTCATTTATCCTCTTTCCCGACAACTCTATGAAGTTGTTCCTATTGGTAAATATTAAATGAAATAATTTATGTACCATGCTAAGAACCTTATCTCCTAAAAAGGAATTTCTCCAGAATTATTAGATGGCATTTAGGTTTTAAAGATGAAGGAATACAGTTACAGCCCTCACTTAAGAACACAGAGATGGTGACAAAACGAGGATCTGAATACGAATCGAGAATGGATTTCTGTCTCCAGGGCTAAGCCGATAGCTCTGGACAATTCTGTTTCCCTTGGGGTCTGTACCTTCATCTCTAATCTCATTTCTCCATGTTCTAAAACCTGAACCTATAGATAATTTAAATGACTAAGTCTGAAAAAGAGAATCAGTAAGTGTGGTCAATCAAAAATTGTATACAAAGAGAATTCAAATAAGTTGAATTCACTGATTTTTAAGCTAAGTATTAGTTTGCAAATGCTCAAGTATTAATAGTTTTCTATTCCTACTCGCTGTCATTGACCTCAGACCTGACTGAGATGAGTAAAATGATCAGCAGTTCATCTCAGCTTACTCGAAATGTGAAAAAGAAATCTCTCTTCTGTGTTAGAAAACTAGTTGTATTTTAATCACATATGGTAATTTGAGCAGTCTGAAACTAATACTGAGAACACAGTTCTGGAAAAACTGCTTTAATTTCAGTTTCTATCATAGACATTATTTCTTCTCAATAGATTTCATACAAATTACATTTTCTTCCACTGGGAAAAAGAATGAGTTCCTAAATGAGATATAGTCATTGCAAGCAAAATGCACATTGTAAAGTCACATAAGGATGACACTGTTTATAAAAAGCTACCCATTTGAATACTGACAAAGAACAAAATACTACTAACAAGTTCATCCTCCAAATAAGTCATGAATTTAACATACTATAAATCAAGTTTGCAGTCTGGCATGCTGTCTGCCTAATCTACTTTCAGAGCAGCAGGAATTTGAGTTGAACAGTATTTGTGTCCTTTTCTCATGCCCCTATGGAATCTTCAAATAAAAGCACAAAGATAATACTAAGTAATTCATTTATTTATACAATTCTCACCAAGTATTTTTTCTCCCTAATCTACTTTAATGAACAGCTCCTCTGGAGAAAAGAAAGTTGACCATCTGGCAGATACAACCTAAATACTTATTTGGGTTCAGAGTAATTGAATATGAGGATGTGATGAGGAGAATGAGATTTTGCTGAACTGAGCTGGTCCTAGTCAGCAATTCCTCACTAATTGGTAGCTGATCCCACTCCAGCTGTATGAAACCCAAAGGTAGGGAAAACTCCAAGCTTCTTTCAAGTACCCAAGAGTCACCTTCTAGAAATAGACTTTATCTGTCACTTCTTCACAGTATCTTTATACTATCTAACCCTTCTGGTTCTATGTAGCTAACCAAATTCAGCCTCCCATCCAGGTGATCTCAGTCATTTGTGTATGTGCCTGTATTATCTGATACTTGTCTGTAGCTGTCTCCCATTTTTATACAAACAATGCTACTTTCTACTGGACACAAATGATTTTATAATCTTAGTTATAGAGCAAAAGCTTAACTTCTTTGAGGACACAAGGTACACCTCATTCTTCTAAAGCAAATGCTTTAATAGCAAATGGTTGCTTGATTGAGTTAAATATAATTGTTTCTGTGAGATACTTTGTGTTGCAGAAATAAACTGCCTGCTAAGCTATTTCTCTAGTTTGGTTTGAAGACATGTCAAATTGAATTTAGACTTAAGAAATTACCAGAATCTTCTCTATTTTCTGTAAAAAGAACTGATCCAGAACTACAAAGAAAGACAAAATTTCCTTCTCGTTTTTCCTGATGAAGACCAAGTCCTGTTAGCCATTTCCAATCTTAAATCCTTGTTTTTGAAAGTGTGATTCATAGATTGGTATCACCTGGGATCTCGTTAAAATTACAGCAAATGAGGCTCCATGTGAGACCTAGTGAATCAGAATGTGCAGTCACAAGATCCACAGGTGAGTTATGTGTACATTAAATCTCAAGCACTGATTTACTTCCTAAATCTATTTATTACATTCTAATTTGTTTTCGTTTCATTTAATCGGATTATTTGAAAAGAACTATGTGTCTGATACTAGTATAGAAAGTTAAGGAGCACCCGCATCCTAGTTACCTGTGACCATCAATGTTGAAAGTGGATCCTGTATTCTTCTACATCTTTTTCTAGATTTGTGTATCTTTTCACAAAAATACATGTACACATAACTGGTAAAGTCCTGAGTGATGGAATAAATTATCTTATTTTCAATCAGCTCCAGAATGTGGACACTGACACAAAAGTGCTGTTAGCCCAAATCAGCATCAGCTGCCTACACTGCCCAAGTCTTTCGCATATTTTCTAGGTGACTAATGGGCATTTTCAAAGCAATCTGTGCCATAAAACAAAGACAGGATAAATGTGAACAGACTAAATCCTCAGGTTACGAAGGCCTAAGCTTTCATATATAATATATTTCACATGATGGTGTGCACATGATATGGATAGAAGCAAATGTTCATGTCATAAAATCAGCACAGTATGATACTTTCTTTTTCCATTTACAATTGGACAGCACTGACATTGATGAAAATGATATGGCTTGCTTCAGAGACCAAAGGACATTATAACATAATGTGTTGCAATGCCATAAAATGACTCTATTACATATTCACAAGTTTTCTCTCTACATGGAATACATCTTGCTTAGGTATCTATAAGGGAAATTATAAGAGGAAAAACTATTTTGCAGGCAATAGAAGTGAAAGCCTATATAGGACAACAGGTTATTGGAATCACTAATGAGATAAAGCTGAAGAAAAAAAGAATGTTAGCATTAGTAAAAGGAAAGCTAAGCATCAAATTATGAATTCACCAACTCTTTTGAAAGATGACTTTCCTAATGTGGGATAAGTCTAATTCTGTAACCACAAAGATGCAATTTAGACATGCAGTAAGCTCATGCAGTATTCATAAATGGTCTGAAAACAGGCTGTAACTTCTTTCATGTAGGTAGGAATTCTGTAGGTCACCCAGAAATAGGAATCCACGGTTCCATCTAGGACATCTCCAAGGGGCAGGTGAGTGAAAACCAAAAACGCTCTTCCTGATGGAGCAATTTCTTTGAGTGCTCACCCCCAGCACAAGACACACTGTCATCAGAAGTGGAGTGGTAAATTATACTTGAGATCTCATCTCATAACTTAGTTCTCCAAACATCCACATCTCAACACTATAGGACTTTCAGCTTTGACAAAGCCCTTCTGGTTTGGTCTAGTTTGGTTCACAGAAAAAAAAAAAAAAAAACCAGAACAAAAGGAATTCTTAAACAAATGAACAATGACTAAATCAGATAACAGAAAACCATTAACCAAATCCCAGTGCTGTACAGTTAGTGGATATTGACCAGGATCCAAACAGCCCAGAAACAATTTTATTTCGCTTTTCTTGTGAAACGAGCTTGTGTATAACAGAACTCCATTAAGAGGAGGCCGAATAAAATTTAAAATTGGGGAGATTTGAAGGATACTTCAAAAACAGTGGTATTTTTAAGGCGGTATTCCCCATGAGTCACCATGCTGTGACTTACAACATGAGAGAGAGAGAGAGAGAGAGAGAGAGAGAGAGAGAGAGAGAGAGAGAGAGAGAGAGAGAACAAACTATCATTGAATGAGAGCTGATTATGCACCAAACATGATGAATCTTTTACCTAAAATAGACTCAAATAATCATTAAAATAATTCAGTGTGTTAAAGATTATTGCTACGTTACAGATAAAGAAATAGAGACTTAGATTAAATGGCTTCCTAGGTCACACAATGATAAAAGCAGCAGCAGCAGAGCCGTCCTTTGATGGAAGGTTTTTATACCTCCAGAGTTCAGCATCTTTTGCGCTTTTCTATGGAGGCTCTGGAGTAAATCTGTTAACATATTGTGGGGAGGGGATAAAGTACTGGATTTGGAGTCACAATATATGAGTCTAAATGCTGGTTCAGTCATCTGTCACAGGCAAGTTACTTAAACATCTTTGAGTCCTTATTTTAACACAATATTTTGGAAATTAAATAGGTTTACATTGAAAATAAAGTACATGGCAGGTAGTCAAACTTTACAAATGCTGCATCCCCCAAATAACCTTCATCCTTAGTCATTTAGAAAAAAAAAAAGTAGAGACTCAACATCACCATAAGATTTTTAAGCTTTTGCTGTATGTCCTACAATAAAAAAAAGTGCCATCAAGTACTTAATCATTCTGTAGGAAGAACAATGACATCGTCTGCAGATACAATGAAAAATGGGGTCAGAGTCTATCTGTGCGGTTTTATCCCTCCCCTCAATCCACAGCTTGAAACATAAATTGAGAAAGATTTGTATCCTCCTAATATCAATCCAATTAAATCCAACATAATTTTAAATTAACATATATTCCAATTCAGGGGCATTATTACTTTTTAATTAGTGGTGCATATCTAGGTTAATATTTATGGAACAGTATAAATCTTATTTAGCAAATGCATCTAAGCTGAGCAACTTGCAGGTTTCTCAAATCTCATCAGCACAAAAGCCAAAAAAGGTTAATCCTGATTTAGTCGTCTAGACTTTAAAAGCTGATCGGCCATTTCTGTCCTTTTGTTCATTCCCACCTACACAAGTCCTCAGGTCTTCATCTAACCCCACTCCATGAGCTGGTTTCAGGAAGCCCCAGGCTGGCGACATAAAGGGACTTACTGAGAATATTTCATCATCTCCCTGGCGTGAACACAGAAGACTCAAGCCTGGTGTCCATAAACTCAGAAGAGAAAATCATCCATCTGTTTCAACTTTGAACTGTGAAGGGTTTTACAAGAGTTGATATATTCTCTTTATTTTTAATTTAAAAACAAAGAATGAAAAAGGAAAAGTAATAAGATCTTTGCAGTCTCAGGAGTTACAGGATGGAGTTAGTATAATTGCAGGTTGAGACTGTCCAGATTCCTTGATGCTCTGGGAGTCAACCCAAAAAAGGACTAAGACAAGAAAAGGTAAGAATGACCAAGAGCCACAAAGAATTCTGCAGCTCAGTGGTCTTTTAATACTGTCACCCAAATAAGCAAGAAAATAAACAAGAAATATTTCAGTCTGACACTTGCATTTGCTTATTTTTTAAAAAATGTTTTAGAATTGGGGAAAAAAAGAAAAGTCCTTTCCTTTCCTTTGATACAATCGCCTGGTCTAATTATCATTTCCTTTCTCTCCTTATATTTATTCCCTCGGTTTAAATTTTGCTTTTGTGGGATTTACTAGCTATAGGCTCATGGGCATCATTGAAATCCTCTGTTCCTTATTTCCTCACCTGTAAAAAGTTTCTTACTGACGGAATGTTGTCAGGATTCCTTGAAAAACTGGAAAGAGGACTGAGTTATGAGGGACTCTATGGGACCATGGCACATCAGCAGTGTAGGACCAGACATGATACTTCAAGAACATCTCTCAGCAAGGTGGGACTTGCTGAAATGCATACATTTCAAGTTAAGGAGTTAAGGGTAGCACACAGTCTACAGAGGAGGGCTTATGGACTTTTGGAATATGAAATCTGAGCAGGTGATGACAGAAAATTTTCTAAGAGTGAACAAAATGTCCTTTGGGAGGGGAAGGGGAAATGTTGTTTCTAGGGAAGAAAACTTGGGGCAGGGAGAATTGATAGTTGTTGGGAGATGGAAGAGGAAGTTTCAGGTCAAAGGGTAGTTCACACATAGCACCAGTAGCAAGAGATTCTGCGAGATTCTATGTTAGATCAGGACCTTTAAGAAGTAGAAAACAAGATGTTAGCTATGCAGATTTACTGATGGAAACTCCCCGTGAAGAGAACTGAACAGGGACTCTAAAAAGGCAGGAGAGCGCTTTGAGATCATGTCGCAGGTTTGAGTCCTAGGAAAGAAAAAGGGGGAAGGATGGAGGTTGGGCAAAATAAGTACTAAACTACAGGAAAGTTCTAAGAAAGCCTTTGCCAGGCCAATGGCAATTCTGCAAGTCAAAGCCACCTGCCAGAGGAATTCCCAAGTCTTACAGGGAAGGGTCTAGATTACCTCCATGGGCTCAGCAATTGTCTGTGAAAAGCCGAGGGGAAGTATGTCTCGATCTTTCATGGTGGTGATAGGTCCAGAAGGAGATCCCTAGGACCCTGAGGAGTTATGCTCTGGGAGAAGGAGACCTGAGACCTCATTGTCATGACCACCACACTCTACTTGTGCACAGATTCACTCTGTGCAAGGACTTCGGAGCAGTTCCTCCACGGCCCCTGGTTGGCCTCTCATAAAAAGAGGCTGGTGGATCTCGGGTCTACAGTGGGCTCTGATCCTCTCACATTATCCATTATCCTCTTCTATTATCCATTCTAAATTTCTTCCTTCTCTGCCATCATATCAGCAAATCTTGGTAGTTTATTGAGTAGCATGACCCAACCTTTCGTTCCTCCTGGAAAATCACAACCTTCTGAACCCAAGCTTGCTGCATATATCCATCTGCAGCTCCAGTGGAATAGGGGAATGCCAGCAGAGGTGAGTAGATCAGAAAGGTTCCACACAAAGTCTTCCCTGCCCGCACTGTTCAAATGTAGACCTATTCCCCCTGCTGTTCAGTATCAGTCCCCCTTCCAGGATGGTGATTTTCTTCTTGCCCCTGGACACAAGGTTGGTTGAAGTGCTCTGGCATCAGATTTTCAAATTTTTCCTATGGAGACCTCGTGTCAGAGACATTTAATGTTTATACTCCATTTTAAAGCATGGCATCCTCTTTTCAGAGTTGCCTCCAAGGTAGTGCTCCAGTCACGCCTTCAGACGACCATTCCAGGGTGGTTTGATGTCTAGATGGTGGGCAGTACAGAATGTGACGAGATCGGTGAATGCTATTTATGGTCATGAAACCAATCCCACTCCTTTTCTGTGAAGAGAGATCCCTGGCAAGATCTAGGAATGTGGATATAGATTTTTCTAATTGTTTTATGATTTCTTTTGTATACATTACTAGATGCTTCTTTAGGATACTGAATTCACATCTCAGTCTGTGTGCATTGGACACCTCACCCACCACCATGGTCCCAGTGCCCTTTACCGCTGCCTCGTCCTCCCCTTCCTTGTCTTGTTCTCTACCCCCACCTAGTCTCCTAGTTGCCAGTCTTAAGTGTTGTGAATTTTGCTGAATTTGTCCGTTTTGTTTCTTTACATGCCACCTATGAGTAAAACCATCCTGTGCTTCTCTTTTTCTTTCTGGCTAGTTTAACATCATCACCTCCAGATCCATACAAATTGTTGCAAAAGGCACAATTTTATCTTTTCATTTTTTAGAAGCTGCATTGAATTCCATTGATCACATAAACCACAGCTTCTTTATCCAGTCATCTGGCATTTAGATAGTTTCCATGTCTTGGATATTGTGAGTTATGCTGCTATGAACACAAGAGTGCAGGTTTTTGTTTTGGGGGGCGGTTTTTTTGATTAGCGTTTTTTGTATTCTTTGGGTATATGCCTAGGAGTGGGAATTCGGGATCAAATGATAGTTTCCCTTTTATTTTTTTAGAAACTCCATGCTGTGTTTTCAAAGAGTTTTTACTCATTTACATTCTGTGGGTAGGCATTCTGTGAGTCCCTGGATAATGGAGCTGGCTAAGATTTTCAATAGGAAAAGAAAATATATACCCAGAATAATATTGAGCCCTGTGGAGATGAACTTCTAGCCCTTCTAGTAAAGGCCACTTTGCCACCAAGTGTCCAGTTGGACTAAAGAAGTACACTTAGGCAAAAGAAGATCGATACCAGATGACCTCACTGATAGGTGGAATGTGAATAGACAAAACAATGCAATAGATGAGACAAAACCAACCCTTAGACATTTGCAATAGAACTGAGGTTACCAATAGGGAATGAGTCAGGGTGGGTGGGTGGGGTCAAGTGGTGTCAGAGCCCACTGGACAATGGTGAAGAACAACTTGGTGATTTGGTGGAGGGCAGGGTGTGTTGACAGATCTGAGAAATAGGGAAACTGCACATGTGGGGAACCTATACACATTAGTTTATTTTAATGAGTAAAATAAAAGTTACTGCAATAAAATAAATTTTTTTAAATATATGCTTTATCAGGGTCTCAGGCTTGACTTTGTTTCAAACCAGGTATTCAGAATCAGCAGAGGCTACATCTGAGTGGTGCACAGTTCAAGGTCATAATGTTTCCTGCACAACCAGATGCACCGTGTGGTTTTATGGTGTCTCAGCTCCTTAACTTTCTGCTGTGAATAGTAAGGAAGGTGGGCTAAATGCTCCCTAAATTTCTTTCAGCACTATAAGATGCTATGGTAGGAAGATCTCACATATTACTGAGCTGAGATGAGGGTATTCCTCTAACCCGTGAGTTCATGCACAGCAAGCCTGTCTTTGAATTATTTTGACCCTTAGTTTAAATTATTTAGAATAGTTATCAGCAGGAAACAGATGTAACTAACATGATAAAACCCAGATGTTTCAATATTTAGATGGAGCCTTCAGGGCATTGGCCAGGAGCTGTGGTCCTGCCTGTTCTGTCTTGCTTCTTCTCTTCCCACTAAATCTCTAGATGCTCTTCTCCAGCTTGACCTGACACAAGTTATTTCACTTCACAGTAACTTTGCTCCATTTCTTTACCTGTAAAATGGAGATAAGTATGTCTACCTCACAACACACTTATGAAAACTGAATGTGATTATGTACATTGTGTTAACCCCATTTTAGTGTCGTAACTATAATATATATACATGATCATTTTCAATCTATTCCTCTCTTAATAATTTAACTGCCTCATTTACACCCCCCACCACAGCCATGCTAACTCAGCTCTGTTTACCCAGGCTATGGGTCTTCTCTCACCTTTCAGTTTTCAGGAGGAAGTTGTTCCCTGGTTCCTGGCATTTCATACATGTTTCAGCCTTTGCATTTTCCCAACGCCTAAACCCTAGAGAAGTAAATGTCATTGTCATACCTCCAAAGTGAGGCTATATAATTTCAAATATTCTACATGGTCTTCTCATCTTCCTATACACAGAAATGGTCACTTTTCCAATCATGATAGTGGACACAGTCGGTGAAGAAAGATTTCATTTGTCCAACAAAAATAAGCTATAGCTCAGATTTGATCCAAAGTTTTAGAATCATTGTGGGGGACACTGTTTAATAGGCATTCAAAACAAATTGATGAAAAGCGTTGTCCCTAGCATTGCAACAAAATAAAGAACATCTTTTGCCCTCCCCAAATTGAAAGATAGTCTCATTGAAACTCTAACTTTCCAATGGAAAGAGGCTTTGTTAGCCAGTACTAGCTATTAGTATCTATTGCAGGTGGCGGCTTTCAAGCTGTCACCCATTCATTTATTGTGAGGTTTCATGACCCCAAGCTCACAGATTAGGGAAGAGGCTTGGAGCAGACATGTAGTTTTCCAAGGATTGTAGAGATAATGGAACAGCTCTAAGTCTAAATAGAGACTATATTGAAGTCAGCAAACTTTTTATGAAGTAAAAAATATGGACTTTGTGGGCCACATGTGGTTTCTATCACATATTCTTTATTTTATATACATATATATAAAACAATCCTCTAAGAATGTTACAGCTTACATGCCATATTAAAACTGATAGGAGACTGAATTTGGCCTACAGCTCTGCTTATGTATTATTTACACTTTATTTTTCATTCTGTGCCGTGAACCAGGCACAATTTTAAATGTCTTCATGTTTTACAACTATTTTTTGTTTGTTTGAGGGAGGTGTTTGTTCAATACTAGCCATACAATTTCAGTTCATTTTCTTCCCAAAGTTAAAAAAAAAATTAGAATGTTTAAGTCTCCAAAATAGATACTCCTGTCTAAAATAGTTAAATAATTAAATTATATTTCAAGAGTAAAGCTTGTCAATCTTATCCCCACAATTTAAGAATGTCTCATGTACTCTAATGTTTCAAGGATTCTGCATTGTGTCCTATATTGTCAAAATGTTCTGGATATAAAAAGGGAGAAAAGGTACTTCTGAGCTTCTTAAATTAAACTTTGCTACTTGTCAGCATGTTTCATTTAACTTGGAGTCTCTTGCTAAAAAAATTCATTAATCCATATGCATAGCACACAGAGACATCAAAATGAATATGAAGAATTAGGTTCTTTCATTAACATGAGCTTGTCTACTTAGTCCACATGACTTTTTTAGGGGTTCAATGTTACTTTCTATGTTGACTCAGAAAATGCAAACAGGAAATCAATACCATGTTAATAAATACGAGGGTCACCCTGTGCGAAAATAAGTCATTCTTCAAATGTTATTGGCCTTAATCTGTCATGGGAATTGCTCTTCTATGTTTTAGAATTATAGGAAATGTGGAATTTCAGTAAGCCAGATGCTAAGATGAACTTATTCATAATCTATTCCATATGCTAATTGTTTCACAAGCCCAGACGTTTCTACACCCAGGTGGGTCAAAATCTTTTTTGACAGAGTGTGGATGAAAAAATACCCCATATGTTATGCATTACCCAATTGGCATCTATACAGTAGAGACAGCATCATTTTCCTCCTTTCTTCCACCTTACTTTAAAGAACTAAGTTTGGTACAGCCAGAAGCTGGATACTGCATGTGTCCTATCAATTTCTGCAGGAGCATTCTTAAACCAGGTCCCAGGCTACAGACAGTCTTTCCCTGCTCTTCTACACAACCTATTTCCTTTTCCTGGACCTTAGTCTCACCTTCCACTCCCTTTTGCATCTTTATATATTTCCTTAGTATCTCCATTTTCCCTTAACTAAAAGAATTACACTCTAAACTATTTCTGTGATGTTCTAAATTTGAACCTGATATATATTCCCATCCAGTGTAGGCTAACCATATGCACCATTTTAAACAGGACAGTACCTTTTTTTTTCGCATTTCCTGACCATCTTGTCATTTTAATATGCGAATGTTGTCCCATTTTGAATAAACCAGGGCCATCTTTATTTAACATGGGCCAAAGAGGAGGCTGAGCTGCCCCAGGTCCAGTCTGTTGAGGGGGCACCAAAACAGCTGTCCCTTTGTCCCCCATTAAAGATAGCCCTTGCTGGTGCCGATTGTCGGAGGCAGAGGCTGCTACTGCTGTTCCCACCTCGTGAGGAAACAGGAGCCACAATTCCACCCCACCCTACACATGCCTGTTTCGTCAAAGGGAGAAGAACAGCACAGCATGTTCAAGCTGCACGTTAGTACTAGGGGGCTATCTTAGGCACCATGGGCATTATTGGGCATTTCTGGTAGTGGGATGATTAAACTAGCATGTGTTTTAGGCAGGACTTGAGGGAAGCTTCTAGGGGTGCCAAATTTGGTTTTCCCCTAAGGCACCAAAACTTCCTGTACCAGACCTGGTCAACCAGACCTGGACCTTTTTTTCTGAAATGAGCAAAAAGGCCTAAACTTTCAAGACTTTTGTAATATTATAGTGTTCATTCCTTTTCTTCCAAGAAGTACAGCACCTGTCAAGAGAATATTTTCTGTTATGAACTGTATGGGGTCAAAGAAAATATCTAGATTAAGTACTGAAACAATAAGGGCTATGTTAGTTGAAAAACAAAATTGCATCATGGGGTGCAAGAAGTTTTATGATAAGGTGTCGAAAGATCGAAATTTGCTGCATAAGATCACCTCATCAGAAAAGTATTCATGGTATGACTGTGGTGAAATGCAGTCGCCCTCTATGTCTACCTAACTTTTATATGAGTTCTGTCACTGAAGACATAATTGTCAACTAATTTTTTCATGTAATAAAACTTTCGTTATCATTTTACTTTTTCATGAATATTGAAGATCACATAACTTCTGTTTTTTGCCATCCCAATGTCCTGTTTCTGTTTCAAGGAAATATGGTCAGCCTAATTCAATCACAACTAAATTCCATATTTAAAAAGAATATATAACCTACCCATAATGCTCATTTAAAAGAAAATATACAATCCATATAGAATACATAATCTCAATATTTGTTATTCCTACTCTGAATCCTTTGGCTATTAATTTTGATTCTAGTTATAATCATCTCTTTCACTATCTAGGCAAAATCAAAAGCACAAAAGAAATGAATCTCAAACTTGTACATGCACAAGAATTAGAAGAAATGGTCAAAGATACAGATCGCCAAATCCTATCCACAGAGATTCTGATTCAATAAGCTTGAGGTGGACACTAGAAATTTGAATTTTAGCTAGCTTCCAGGTTACTCTGGTGCAGGCAGCCCATTGGGCAAGTACATAGTCTAACAGGTTAGGATCCTTTGGTAAGCACTCTGAAACCCATTGGGTAAAAGTTGGACTGTGTTTGCTTAATGATGACACAAGAGAAGAGTAACATAATAATCAATTTGTAAAATCAGTTGACTCATAGGTAAGGTTATTAGAGTTCTCCAGAGAAACAGAACCTATATGATATGTGTATATAGAGAGAAATAAATGAATTTAAGGAATTGGTTCATGGGATTGAGGAGGTTGGCTGCCTAGTTCAAAATCTGAAAGGGGAGTTTAGCAGGCTGGAGACTCAGGAAAGAGTTGCCTACAAATCCAAACAAAGTCTACTGGAGAACCAGAAAGAATCCACATTGCAGATGAAGTGTGAAGGTCTGCTGGAGTTTTCGTTTTTGGTCAGAAAACGTCATCGTTTTGTTCTATTCAAGCCTTTGGCTGATTGGATGAGGCCCACTCACAGTAGGGAAGACAATATGGTTTATTTAAAGCCCACCAATTTAAATGCAATCTGCATCGAAAGACATCTTCACAGAAACATTCAGAATAATGTTTGACAATTCAGGGTGTCCAGTCTTAATTTGAGCGCTAAGGTCCAGTCAAGTTTATACATAAAATTAACCATCACGATTACCCAATACAAGGGAGGTTGAGAGTTAGGAGATGTGGGTTGTAATTCAATAAGTTTCCAATTATCTGACTTCTCAATTGAGTAGCTTTATTTAGTGCCATACCAAGATATACTTTCTAAAGTAAAATCACCAACTCAAATAGGCAAATTTTAAGAGTAGTTGAACTGGTTACATATACTGCCCCAACTCTTTCTCACCCAAATTGACAGAAGAGAGATTGCAGACACTTCTAAACAACCCCTTGTGGTTAAGGACACTCTCAGCGACTTTGGGATATGGGTAACTTATTCATTTAGTAATAAGAGACCTCTGCTTTTTTTGTTATCAGTCTCTAATTAAATAACTTAATTATAAAGAAAAAGTTCACATCATGCTTCGGTAAGTGAGGTTTTCTCATTCTTTAAATGTATATATTGTAAACTGAGGGTTTGGGGAGGGGCTTTACTTTCTCTGATATTTTGCCTTTTAATCCCTCCATCACATTGTGATTGATTAATCACTTTATCATTTATTTATTCAATCATTGTTATAAACCTGCTCTAGGTTCTGACATATTGGGCATATGAGCATGAGCAGGACAGTCTTTGTGCTCAAGAAAGTTAAAATATGATACAAAACCAACATACATGTAGCAAAAATAATCATAACCACTACTAAGTAGCTGCTATAAAATAGGAACCATGCTGTATGTTACTTTTTTTAGACCTCATAAACTTTCTAAATAATAGTTAATCCCAGTTTACTTTGAGAAAATTTAGCCTGAGTAATTAAGTTGTCTAAGGCCTTATAACCAGTTTCTAAGAAACTAAGCTGTTAATCTTCCACTGCACAGTTCTGATTCCAAAATTCACACTCTCGCTCTACTACAGAAGTATAAAAAATAGATGCCTAACAATGTGCCATAGTCAACATGGCATGGAGAAACACAAGGTGATTGATTTGGAGAAGATGCCATTGGGTTATTTTAGGAGTGCTAATGGGCAAAACTTTGCCACGTTGAAAGGATTTTTTTAAAAGGGTATTCCAAACAGACACAATAGCATTTAAATTGTTCAGTAAAAATGCCTGTTTTGAAGTATCTAGTAGACTATTATACAAGATTATATGGATATAAAGAAGAAAAATTCAGAGATGATACTCAAGGTGTATCTAGTCTTAAATATTGACTATTCCCTGCAGGGAGGCATTTTAAATGAAGACTTCACTATCTTCACGATTCAGGGTATCCAGTTTTAATGACATCATTGTCTGAAGAGGCAGGATTCAACCACAGGTATAATTATTAACTTTTCTTCATTCAACCAACATTTTCAAGGAAACAAAGAATTCTTAATTTTAAAAATATAACCATTAAATTAATGTTTTAGTAACAATAGTTTCATTAAAAATATCAGGTTATCCTAAGATATTAAAAATATTTGTTTCAATTAGAAAAATCAATCTGTTAAAAGCAAGAGAAATGTATATTTACATAAGAAAATGTTTTCCTTTAGCATTCTAATAAAGCATATTTATTGTATAAGTATATTCTGTTATTACAAGCTAAAACTTGGAGTTCGTTGGACAAAGATAAATACTTTGATAACCCTTCAGTTCATATAGTCAGGAGATTCCTCCTTTCCTCTATTATTTTTGTCCTCAATAATGTTTCTGGCAATTTTATCACTAACCACCAGCAAGACCAACTACTCAGACATAACAGTAGACAAACAAAGATCAGCTACACAAACATTACAAAACTTTAATTTACATTTGGGGTGCTAGCTACAAATTCCAAATGTATTCTAAATAATGGGTCCATTGTTGAATGGGTCCATTCAGTTTGAACCCTTAAATTAGTGAATAATATGTTTGATTTTTAGTTTAATAACTTATATTATAAAAAGTAAAATTTCAAGAGAAATACCTATACAGTACACTGTAAAATATTTCTAAAGTGAGGTTTAAAATAACTATCTGTATACAATTCAAAAACCTACTTATCTTTAATCTTTAGGTTTTCAAGGTGAGAAGTCATTAGTTCTTTTCATCATTTACTTGAAAGTCAATGTATCCACACTTTTGGAAGGTAGAGTTCTACAGAACCCATTTAGAGACATACAACCTTTGTTCTCAATTTCCTTCATAACGATGATTGTAAATATCTACCAAATGACTGCTGTTTCCTTATCTGATTATTTAAGCAAATAATGGTCTTTGATATTCCCTTTTCAAAGTAATTTTCACAAGTTAAAATTCCAAATAGTTATGTGAATGTCAATTAAACTGGATTCCAAAGACCACCATGAGAATCATGAAACAATTTTTTTTTTTTTAACTTTTAAAAGAAACCCCTATGGGGTGCACCCCGGTGGCCTAGTGGTGTAGTACACCTTGGAGCAGTCCCATATGCATCCCAAGGTCCAGGGTTCAAGACCCAGGGCAGGAGGAAAAACAAATGTGAACAACTAAATAAAAATAAAGTGCTTCCTCCACTCTCTTCCTACCTGCCTTCCTATTCACCTTCATTCCTGCCTGCACCTTTCTGTAAAAAAGAAAAAAGAAAAGAAAAAACAAACCCATATGATTATCAAGCTTTTTCAACACTTCTTTCCAAAGGTGTTATCTTTATATATGTAACAAACCAAATATCCCTGTTGTTTGGGAGACAATAAAGAGAAAAAGCATGCTTTGAACAGGTAGTGCCCAAATTCTTGGTATTCGCATATACATTTAAATAATGAAATTTCTTCAAGGTAAATCTTGGAAGACTGTCAAGTGCCAAAGGAAAGAAATATCAAAGACTCCACTGTTTCAGGAAGCATTGTCTATGAGAGCAGCTGCTCTACATTAGGGCATTAAGAGTCTGAACACTCTTACATGAAAAATTCATTTCAAAAAACCATTACAAGTCAAAAATCATGGCTACAACCTCCAGAATAAACTCCCAGCTCATTTGCCCAGGGACTTGTTATATATCAAAACACTGTTATCATAATTTAACCCTTACCGGGGAACTAGAAAGATACTGGATTTATTTACATTGTGATATTTCACATCATTGGATATCAGGGAGTAAAGGTATGCAGATGGCCTCACAGATAAATGCATGGCACAGTGGGTTTAGAAACCAGGTATAACATAGAGCAAGTAGAGAAAGACCTATTTGGACATATAATTTGAATAAATGAAAACTATTTGCACCATCAGAAACAATTTTTTGAATCAGAATGTTAGAGGGGCTTGCTGTTCTGTGGGCTGCACTCCTCAAAGATCTTAATTCAGTCCCAGTCTTGGTTCTGTGTATTTCCTCTTCTCTCAAGTGTCAAATATATCTGTTACATGATTATCATAAACATTTATTGACCTCTCATGGTTTTGTGTGTGCTTTGGTTCATTTCCTTCTCTTGCAAAATGCTAAAAGATTCAGTTTGATTTCTTGAAAGCCTGAGTACATTCTTGTATTCAGTCAGTCAAACCCTGCTGCCAGGTCCAAATGTTGGTTACAGGGCCAGGACAAACACATTTGTGCTGTGGAAAGTGTCCTTTGGTTATTGACTGAACCTACTTTGGTGGCTGGCTTGGCTCCTCACCTTGAGAAAGTTCCTTCACTTAAAAAAAAATCCTCTTCAGAACCATCAATTCTTGAAAAAGCTAAGATTTTCATTTATAGTTTGAGAATGAGTGACTGGTTTACCTGCTGTAAATGATCGTACTGAGAGCACTAAACATAATGCTGGTTTTACTTGGCCATGCAAATCTTCCTTGAGCATTTGTGCTAAAATGCTGAGGGTAGACAGATGAAATGGGTGTGTTTTCTCTCGCCTAAGTGCTAAAATCTACTGGAAGAGATAGACGTATACACCGATAATTATAGTCCCACACAATAAATGCCATAAGGATGTGTGAACACAGTGATGTAAATTGAAAGGAGAGGAGGATTTTTTTGTGTGTAACTTGTTATTTTCTTCTGTTACTGGCCTCTCTCAAGAAGCCTCATGAGAAGTAAACTAACAAGGAAATTCTGAATTTGCATCTGGAGTATCACACAGGGATGAGGGCTTTATTGTACTGTGAATGAATGAGGCGCTGATTATATAAGTATCATTACCTGCCTGTGTTGAGCTTTGACTATTTCTAGCACATTACTAAGAACGGAGGCTTCTCGGTGCCGATGCCAAGGAAACTGTTGGAGGTTGCCAGTCACTTTAGAGAAACGCCACAGAATGCTGCATGCCAGATGGCTACTGATGAAAGTGATGAAGGTTCATGCTTGGAAACGAAGTCCAATTCCATATTTGCTCCTTCTTTCCTTCTTTCTCTTCTGAATGCAGAAGAGAACACACACCCAGCCTTAGTCTACTCTTGCCCTACAAAATTCCCATTGTCCTTTATTCTTTCAATAAAGCCCTGGAGAGATGGAGTCAAGTTAAATGCACTTAATTCCCAAACCTCAGAGGCCCCAGAGCCCTGTCTCTTGCTGAGCCAGGCCTTTTCTCTTTCCCTCTCCTTATTCATGACTGCCAGAAAGGACTGTCAATGGAACCCACTCAGGGTCAGCCTGCCAGGCACTAAAGTTTCTGTGAGGTAAGTTTTTTCCATCTCAACACCTCATGGAAGTGGCAAAAAGAACTACTTCACTGGCGATGTTTCATAATCCTCGCTGAGTGGGAGAAGTTCACCTTGTCTCTACTGAAATCATTCCCCACAACCACAAGCCCTGACCATCTTTTCCTTTCTCTGACTAGCATATAATATTAGAGCTAAAAGCTTCTTCCTCACTCCTACTGTTTCATGTGGAAAGGACTCACCTGAGGTAACAATCCTGATCTCTCTATCCCCCTTTTCTCATTCTACCCACTCCCCTGCTGCCCCAAGAAGTGAAGAGGTAATGGGAAAAATAACAGTCTTCTTCTGCCAGCATCTTGTTTCTCTTACATGAGAGACCAGGTCACCATGGATCCTTCATGCCAGTAGTTGGGTGGGTGAGTCTTTTAGCCTGGCTTCACCTGAGTAGGCCTTCTTGTATCGAGTCATGTAACCAAATAAGAGATTGATCATAAAAGTGACACTTTAGTTGTCTACCTGTTATTGAAGCCTCTCAAAGATTCAGGTGAGTGGTGGTAGAAAGTTCAAAATTGTTTCCTTCACTCTGAGTAGATTCTTATTGGACAGAAGACATTGTCACTTTCTGGTCTCTGGTCTTGAAGCATAGGAGCCCTCACTAGGAAAAAGGGAATGGCAACAGATTTCTCAATCTCTCTTGAGGGTCTACACGAAAACCCTAAGTAGAATCAGTCAGAAAAATCTTCCTTTTGATGAGTTTAATTTGATTCTCGTCCTACAGGATAGGTAAAAAAACATCCTCATGCTGGGATACTGTGTTACATAACTGGTGTGAGTTTCATCCTTCCTCCCACCCACCTCATCCTCATAAATGCATCTCAAAAAAAGTCTTTACTAAATCTCTCCAAGAAGTGTTCCTTGGTCTCTGACAGTCAGAGACATGTCTCCCTCCTCTAATTTTCCACTATGTTTGCTTGAAGGGAATGAGTGAATGATGATAAAAGAAACAGAATATCCCTTGTTACTCAGAAAGATGAAACCTTCCTTAAGGTTCACTTTTCCTCTGCCACTAGGAGCCCCATGGAAATGCCTCAGGGACAGCAGGAGCCTGCAAACTCTTCATCTAATAGCCTAATAATAACTATGAGGAACAAAACTTCAGAATTTACAACTTGATTTTCATCATACTAGACACTGTTTTGTATTACTTTGGACTTTGAAGTCAGAATAAATCAGTAACATTTAAGACTTAACGTCTTTTCATTCTATCCAGAGAGCCTGACCGCCCAGCTTGCGACCAGGTCTCCACCAGCACAAAATGGTCAGGTGAAGGGCAGTACTCCAGGTAATTTGGAGGAACAGACACTGAGCCTGGCTAGAAAAGAACTGAGAAAGCAATTTTGATGGCTGGATAATCGCCCCCGGTGCTTGCAAAGCATGCCAGTGGAAACCTGTCCCAGGGGTTCCAAGCTTAGAAAGTAAAGTGATTGAAGCTCAATCCAGAATGAGGGCAGTGAGGCAATTAAGCCAGGGAACAAGTAGGGCCTTTGCCTGGAGCAACTTCTGTTCCATCAATTGAGAGAATTTACTTGCCCTCAAAGGAAGGTTATTTCAGCACCTGGCACCAGAATTCTCAATATATGAGCCTTGCAATCTCCTTTGATCTGTACTTACTAGTTCCTGGATTATCAGATAGTAACTAAGGGAAGTACCATGTTCTCCAGCTGCACGTGGCAATGAGCTGTGATCAGCTCTGACGGTTGTGACCCCGACATGATTAGTCGACTCCATGTATAGTTTTAGCCACCAGGTATCCCTTCCCCAAACCCAAATGAACAGAATCAAATCACCACCAGGGTCTAAGTCTATATCTCTATTTAAGCCATAAGTTACTTTTCACTTCTCACATTGCTCATCTCCCACATTACAATGCTGGTCCCAGTTAACGGTGCAACCCAAGGAGACTCACATTACTTTTTGTTTTAGAGGGAAAGGGACTTTGGATTCAGGCTGTCCTAGATTTAAATATCCAGTTGTATGATTCAGAGAAGTAATTTCACTTAATTTCCTCATCTGAAAAATGTCAATAGTAAGATATAATCTCAAATATGTAATGTGGACCAAATGAAATATTTGATGTCAGGGATTAAAACTGTGACTAACATAAAATAAATATAAAACAAGGGATCACTTCTTCCATCAGCCCTTAATACCAAAAAGGTCCTGGGGGGGCTTTTCTAGAATAGTGATTTCATTCTGGTGCTATGCTTGTGAGAGTCATTTGTTAAATTTTCAGGAATTTTGATCATCAGTAATATCCTACTAGGAGCTCAAATGTGGCCATGGTGGGAGTTATTCACATCACAGAAACCAACAGACACTGTGTTCCATGATTCCACCCCTCTTCCCAGAGATCTACGTTATCAGTCTACTGTTAGTAGTTTTCAAGGTGCGATCCCTGCCTCATCAGTAACAAAGTCACCTGGGAATCTTTTAGAAAGGCATATGAAACATTCTTATCCAACCCCTGCAGAAGTACAAACTCTAAGGATGGGTCCAGAAACCCTCTTTTGTTTAAACAAACTCTCTTAGTGAGAGTTGTGCCCAACATATCCAATGACAGTGGAAGATCAGTGCGACTGGAGTGAAGCAGGGAGGGAGAGTGGGAAGAGATGAGACAGAAGTGCTGTGATCCACCATTCAGTTTTGACCTGTGTTTCAAGTGGTAAGGAAGGCCCTAGAGAGCTTTCAGCAGAAGATTATGTCTTTTCGATTTCACCTAAGAGAATTGCTCTGACTGCTGTTTTCAAAATAGATAGTACAGGAAAGGGTGGTCCGAAAAGACAGTGACTTGCACAGTATGCCAGAGATTCACATGGCAGGAAGTAGTTGGCTTCCAGATATATTTTGGAGATAGAGCCAGTAGGATCTGTTGTCCATGGTTTAGATGTAGAGTGAGAGAGAGGGAGGAGTTAAGATGATGCATAAGTCCTTTAGCCTGAGCATCTGGAAAGACAGACTCTTAATAAAATGGAGAAAGAATGGAAGGTTAGTCACTAGGAAATCTGTCTATGTTGGACATGATGAGTTTAGAAAGTTTATTAGCCATCAAAAAGAAATGTCAAAAGACCATTAGAAATGATTTTAAAGTTTGGGGTCTAAAGTTTTACCTCTAAAGGTCATTAGCTTCCAGATGGTATTGGATAAGGCAGGATAAAATAACTCAGTAAGAATGCAGGGAAGAAGTAGGCCCTCATTTTGGAAAGCATAGAGATCTGGAAGATGCAGAGGAATCAGCGAAGGATACAGAGAAAAAGCAATGAATGAATATTAGTTTGATACAAAATACGGGCGAATCCGAGTTAAGTACATTGCAAGTGGCTATCTAAGGGGAGTTGATATTTCTCAGTCTCCTCCATGTGCTTTCTTAATTATTAATGATTAGCAGTCTTCACTCACTGCCTTCTAAGTTAAAGCACTATATTCTGGAGGCAGTGTTGAGTTACATGTAACAGGTGACCCACTGATCTAGTCTTCTCATCTTTACCTACTAAGATCCTATGGGACTCCTCTCTCTTTAGAGATGGAAGAGTACTTACCACATGCTAACCTCAGCCAGCAGCCAGCTCAGCAGACCAGGCTGAAATGATGTCTGTGTTTGTGAATGTTTTTGCTTTATCAAAAGGAACATGCAATTATCTTAAAAATATAATTCTCCATCTTTAACATAAGTTGGAATAGTCAAACCTCCTTAAACCCTAAGTGCTTTTATAAGGGCTTTTTATCCAATTACCTCTGTAAGCTTTTAAAAATCTGAGTCATCTGAGAAAGTGGGGAGAAAACAAAACATTAGTATCTTGCTGCAATAATAAATATTGTGGTTATTGGCACTGAAACAAAATAATGCTATGATAAAGGTATTGTGTTCCCCAAATCAAATGCATGCCTCATCTTTTAAGAAATCTTTCTGCATTTGAGATTTCATGAGTTATGAGTATTTGCAGCCTATATGATGTGGCTTTGCATGAATTCATTCTGCTGGTCACTGGTTCTTTTCTGAGTGAAGCAGGAAAAATAATACCAACAGAGTAACGTGTATGAGAATCATCACACACCATCAATAACACCATTTCCATCACTCCTAAAACAAATAGCCTCAAGAAATGACCATTTCACATGTGAAACACTGTGTGCAGCTGCTGTCTGCCTGTCCCACCCCTACTTCACAGTCCCTCTCCAACCTATCAGGCAATACATGTACTGGCAATCATTTATGCCAAAGCAGGACATTTTGACTTGAGTGTTTATTTGTAGAGAATATTAGGACATAGCATCATCAAAACAGCTGTTTAGAAAATGTAAAATAACATTTTTTAAATTAGAGTAATGTGCAAAGATATTGCTATATTTATCTTCTACTTGAAAACCTCTTCTGTTTTCTATGCTTTCGAGGAGTCCTCCGTCTATCTAGTTATTTAAGATAGAAATGTATTCCCAATCTGCCCCACTCTCATTCTCAAGATCTAATCAGACATCTTATTCCAAGTATTTTATGGGTCCATCATGCCCCTCTATTGCTAAGTCATAGCATCAAGGAGCTCTATGAGCTGCCCTGATCTGGCCCAGGGTATTCCTAGTGATTAAATCCAGGAACCTAGAACCCAATGGCAGTGTCCTACAAGGAGAGATCAAGAGATCCATTGCCCTCTAGAAACACACATAGTTCAATTTTACCTCTGTAGTAAAGTCAGGAGCATTAAAAATTTCCTTGAAATTTTATACTCTTTTCACCCTCTCAGTTTCTCTTTTGGCACGAATCAGTCTGAGAATTCTAGGATTCAGATATTGTTAGATGAATGCCACCATCGTCTATTAGCTATGGTGATGGGGTCTGCTCAGAATCAGAATGACACTGTAGCTTCATGACTATTACAAGTGGCACAGGAAGTTTTTCAACATAAAAGACAGAATGGCCTTAGGCCCTCTGTGCCTTGGGAGGACACCTTCACAGAATCGCTATGCACATACACTGAAAAACCCTGGAGCGGTTATTAGGAAATTCCTATATAAGGACCTTAAGGACATAGGAGTCCAGTTCCTAGTTGAGTCCCTTGATGAAATAAAAAAGGTGTCCAACTGGGGGACAGTCAGGGATTGAAATGAAGGACGTAGCACAGGTATATCTCCATCCCAAGAAACAGAGAGAAAAATTGTAAAGAACTATGAATTCTCATGGAGACAAAACAACCTTTCCTAGTATGTATGCAATTACTCTATAAATATTTAATGAGACTCTACTCTGTTAGGTAGTAGAAAACATAGAGTATCAAGCAAGTTTACAGCTTAGCAGGAGGTTAAAAACAAGGAAAGAAGCATTTATAAATCAATGCCATTAGAATTGTAGTGAGTATGATGGAGGGCAGTGTGAAGAGGGTTAAGTGTGGACAAGTGAAATGGACAGAGACCAGATTCCGAGGACAGTGAAGAAATCCTTGCTAGAGAAAATATATCTGAGCTGAGACCAAAAGCGAATAAGAATTGGTCAGGTTGAAGTAAGAGGAATGTGGATGGTGGAAAAGAGTTCTTGGGAAAGGAATAGCATTAACAAAAGTACTCAGAGATGACAGAAGGCCTCTTTCAATAGGTGCCAAAAGAAGAAATTCAGATACGAAGTAATGAACAGGAGATCAGAAAGACAGGCAAGACTTGGGCTATGAAAGCTATCATTAGCCACACGAAGAAACAGATTTTGACAAGTTTTGTGCCTTAGAAATACCATTCTGTAGTAGAGAGAATGGTTTATAATGGGAGAAGACTGAGGAGGCAGTATTTATTAAGAGGCTTATTGCTATAATAGGTGAGAAATTATGGTGGTTTATATTGAGATGATGGGGATTTAAAAAAAATCTGTATTTGAAAAAAATTCAGGAGTTAGAATCAGTAGGAATTAATGACTACATATGAAGGTTGAAAATAAAGAAAATGACTAAATATCTCATGTTAGTAATCCATTGGGTGAGGTATCAGTCTTGATGATAGGAAACAAAGAGAGAAGCAGCAGTTTTGGATAATGGGAACAGAGGTTAATGAGCTAGTTCCTGATGTGTTAAATTCTCTATCATATTTATGGGGAAGCATACAGTAGGCAATTAAGTATGGAAATTCCAAAAGAGATGTAGACAGGAGGTAAAGGTGATCAGCCAACAGCATAAAACAGTGAATGGAAGTAGGTGAAAGCTACATGGAGAAGGCAAGGAGCTGAGATTCTAAAACAAAAACAGAGCCCCAAAACTTCCCAGAAGAGACGAAGAAGATGCCTGTGGAGGGAAGGAGTGCCCTGTGGGCTATGAGTAGGATTTTTTCAGAAGCGGGGCATTTACAGTCACACTTAAATTATCAAAAGTGGAATCTATATGTGCTGATTTAAAGTGAAGATGTTCAAAATACATGACATGAAAAGAAAGCTGAGGAGCGCTATGTGTGGTATAATCTCATTGTACTTTTTTTTCATATTGAATCTGAACTGAATATTTCTAGAAGGACATAGAGACCATCAAAGAGAAGTCCTTAAGAAAGTGAGACTGGAGAGTCAGAGAGAGGAGGGAACTCTAAATTGTCATTTAATGTTGTCTAGTAGTGATGCAATGTTTGATCCAGAGTGTGTATTATGTGTGTGCGTATTTAAGATCATTTTAGAAGGTGGGAGTTTTCAGCAGTCTCAATGGTGTAGAGAAATAAAGTAAAATCAAAATGAAAAATATTCATGAGCTTTACAATAATGAGTTGTTATGGAAGTGAATAAATGGAAGACTTCAATGAGGGGTGGGGCTGCATTTGTAGATGGTTTACAATGAAATAAGTGAACAGGAGGAAATCTGTAGAACTTACTCTAGAGATGTAGTTATAAAGAGAATGGAAAAGGTGAAGTAGTCATAGCAGGTGGGGGCAGGGATCCAGGGAGTCTTTTTATTTGGAGAGTTTAGAGTACATAGATATCTTGATGGAATGTACCTTGTTTTTTGGCAGGAAGGAAGGGGACAGAGACTTCTCAGAGGGGCAGAAAGAGATGGAACTCAGTGAAAGGGACAGGTATTAACCTCTGAGAGGAGGAGAGACACTCGCTGTAAAAGAATATAAACAGATAGTAGAGGCAATTCAGTTAGCCACAATATTCTCCAGTATCTTAGGCTTTTGAAAAGTACCTCAATGCAATAAAAATACAATCACATTCTAAGCTGCAGGCCTGGAACAGAGTAAATTAAGACTTTGAATATCAATGCCTATGATAAAACATCTTATGTACAATTAGTGCTTTTGAAGGGTAATAGTTTATATATGGGTAAGCTGTATGGAATAGAAATTGTTTCTGCCTTCTTTATCTATACCCAAGAAGCCATGCAATATGGTAACATTAATTTCTTTTATGTGTAACATTGTGAATTTCTTGAACACAGGGTTTATGTCTTCTTTGTTTTCCAGTACTTGCACTCAGCACACAGCCAGCAGAGTTGCTGCTGAATTAAAATTTAATGAACAAATAAATGCCATCCTGAAATAAAAGTGCTTTATTCTGTCCTGTATCACCACCCCCAATTTCAAATATATCTCTCTCTATATGTGTATATATATAAAAGCATATCTATATGTGTGTGTATACACACACACACACACATAAAAAATAGCCATACTGATATTATTCTCTAAAGCCTAAAAAAGGAACTTCAAGGGTGCTTTCAGGAATAGAGAGGGCAGAAGGGGTCACAAGGACTCATTATAATGACGACTCACCCATTTATATTTATTCCATACATGTGGCTCACTTCAGTGTTAGACGTGACTTCAAAATGACAGCACATTCAGCCCTGGAACGGCTGCGCTCCTCGTCCCGGCCTGCTGAGCACCATCATAGGAGCAGGCCACAGGGAGGGGCCGGTTACCAATGAGCAACCCCTAGACCAGATGAAGAATTTTCCTAATGCACTAACTCACCAGTGCCACCGGTGCAAATTCAATCAGCCCCTCCATGCAGAAATAATGTACCCCAATGGCAGGTGTTTCTGAAGAACTAGATTGCGCCAAGGGATTGAAAGGGGTAACTTTCTGTATAGCTGAATAACTGGTTTCATTATTTTTTTCTCCTCCTTTGCTACAATTACAATTTATGGCCATCTTACTAGTCTGTATAAAAGGAGTTAAATATTGATCTTACAGGTAGGAAATCTGTCCACAGAGCATGGTTTGCTTTCCTCTATACCCTAGAAGTAGGGTCAAAATAGAACACACATCACATCCACTTCGCCTCGTCCCTCGGTGGGCCCAGCTCAAACAATGTTAAGACAGACTGACCAGGAAGCTGTTCCCAACTGCATTCTCAATAGGAAAATGCTTTGGAAAAAATAGTTATTTTCTAAGTAAATTGGAAGGCCTCCTGCACAGAGCATTCTCTACACAAATGACAGAGACTGTCCTCTGATGGCCATGATCTGGGACAACAGCTATAAGGTTGAGGCATCCCTGCCAAAATACCTTGTGTTTCTTTCTGCTCTCACTTTACCCTCATAGACTAGTAATTTGATAAGTCAACTTTTCTTCTTGCAGTCTTAAGCGATTTGAGGGGAAAAAAGAAAAAAGAGAAGGAAAAAAGTGAGGTTATGATAAAAAAAAAAAAAAAAACTAGGTTTGCAGAAAGTGGAGGTCTCCATGTGTTACACGTGACATCTTTCTTCTGAGGATTTTAAGACAAAATTATACAAAATCCCCCAGACTCCTGAGTATCTTCATGGAATAGAGATTCGTGTATATAGTCTTCATAAAAAAAACAACCAGCTGATATTCTGTACCAGCCTTTAAACCTCAACTTTCCCATCTGTAAAATGGGGTAATGCATACATGAACTAAATGAGGTCACACAGTGATGTACTTAGCACAGTACATTACATGTATACCATGCATGGTATACAAAAGCACTCAAACCATTAGGAATATAATTAGGATCAAATAGAGTGGAAATCTAACTTTCAGACTGCAAGATAAACTGCAGTTATCTTGAACATGAGGAATGAAGTCACTCAGTATATCAACCTTCATTTCAGGAAAGAGAAATGGCCTTGATCTTTGATTCAGAGCAGCTCCCAAAGAGATCTGGTTGCTATTAAACACCGCAAATGACTGAATTATCCTCAAATGTGGAGTCACGAGATAGCTGTAAAAAGCAGGAGGCTAGGCGTTTCTGGGTAATTTGACTATAAGATCTTTGCTACAAGCATTTTCACTGCATAACTGATTGGCTATTGGGCAATTTTTCCATAAAACATAAAATAACTAGTTGACAGTATGATTTGATAGTTTTGTTTCAAGGTTAATTATAACTGATGTAGTACTCCCATTTTTATAGCATATGAATCATAGCCCTTACAATGGTCCATAGACTGACAAGGAAAGGGGTCGTCTTACAGAATAACAGCAACTACATTGATAGAAAAGATGGGGATAAAATGTATTGGAAGTGTGAAGTAGAAAGTATAAAGTCAGATTGCATACTGTACTAAAAAATGATAATATATCAGTTTGCAAATCCCACCCTTCAAAACAAAAAGTTTATCAGCTGTGGTGAAAGAGCTGGCTAATAATTAATAATCGCCTTTGGTGGCATTCGTTATCAATTCTTTAGCTAACTTAGATGCATCGGCTTGTTCTCTAATGCTACCCTGACCAAATTTATCAGGCAGTACTAAAAGGTAGAGGCAAAGGAAAAATCAAGCTCCTCCTAGTTCCCAAAATGACTCCTATGAGTATAGATTTCTGGAAAATAATTTTCTATTTGATATTGGAGAACTGATGTAGAGAAAATGTTAGTTTTGGGTATAGAATTTAATTTAGCTGAGTTGGTAAAGAGAAGAACCAGGATGGTGACAAACATTGAAACGTAGTACAGATATACAGGGCCAGTTATATATGTTACATATAAGAAGAAATAGTGGGATTCCTATTCTGCTTATTTTATTTCCAAGTAAATCTAAAGAGATGTATGGCAGATTTTCTATAGCTTTATTAATTCTTTTGTTTACTTGATAGATGCATTTCAGGATGTTATGAGGGAATCTCAGTCTGTGTGTATTTCACACCACACCCACCACCAGAGTTCCAGTGTCCTTTACCCCCATCTTGTTAATTCCTTCCTCCCCTCCCACCTCCCACCCTGTGGTACCAAGTCTTGCATCCTGTGAATTTTGCTGAGATCTGTTATGTGCCTTTGTATTCCATTGTTATATTTCTTATATTCCACATGAGTGAAATCATCGTTTTACCTACATCTGCTTCTGTGCAGTTTATGGTTTCAGTTCTTATGTCTATCTCTTTGATCCATTCTGAGTTAATTTTCATGGATGGTGTTCATGAGCAATCTAGTTTTATTTTTTGTAGGTGTCTGTCCAATTTTCCCAACAACATTTGTTGAACAGACTTTCCTTACTCCATTGTATACTCTAGGCTCCTTTATCATTGATGAACTGCCCATATAGTTTGATGTCAGGGAGTATGATTTCTCTGTTCTTATTTTCTCTGAGGATATTTTTGGCTATTGGAGACCTTTTGTGGTTCCATGCAAACTTAAGTATTGTTCAATTTCCTTAAAATGTGTCCCTGAGATTCTGATAGGCATTGCATTAAATCTCTGTATTACTTTGGATCAGATGGCCATTTTTAACTATGTTAGTTCCTCATTTCCTAAGCATGGAATATTCTTCTCTCTCTTTGTATCTTTTATTTCCCTTGTTAATGATTTACAGTTTTCAATTTAGAGGCCTTTCACCTCTTCTTCCATAAACATCAAAACTGATACACCTGAAAAATTTCCTTCCTTCAGATTCCACAAGCTACTCCTGATCACAGAGTTCCTAGCCCCATCCCCATTCCAGCCTGGACATAATAGCAATTGCCATTTCCATTTGTTGATTTCTAATTTAAGGACATCATATACAGCATTCAAAACAATTCCATCCTGAGGGAAATGACACCAGACATTTTTTTAAGAGCTCAACTAGTACCAAGAATCACAAAAATCAATTATTATTTCTATCATGTATTATCTCAGTCATATATTATTTCTTACAATGACAATAAAATAGGCATCATTATTATGCTGAGTTTACATATGCGGAAATCATGCTTTGGAGACATTAAGTCACTTGCCAAAGTCTAACAGCAAGTGAGAGGGAGAGCTGGGTTGGAACCCCTGTCAAACTGGTCCATTCTTATGTTCACATAAAGCCTGTGAAATGCATGCATTGGTGACTCACATATTTCAACTTACTGATATATTTTAACTTACCCAGTTTCTCACTGGGCTTCTTTCCCATTAGAAATGTACAGTCTAGTCTGCCTTACCTCAACACTCAATTATTTGAATGCATAATTTAGTAGCATGAATTGTATTTCAGAGATGGAAATTTGTTTCCTCATATCATTCTCCACTCCCTCTGACAATAGAGCCCCTACATTTACCTGAACATTTGGCTACCAGCTAGAAACTTCTACCAACATATCTTGGGCTGAATATGAATGGAAATACTGAACACAATTTCTAGGACCTACCTGCTGTGACTTACCCCTACATCCTCCTTCTCTCTTCCTTTGGGAGAGAATTTGGATGTGGGGGTCATAGAGTGTCAACTCTGATCAGGAGTATGAGGGCACTACCCAAGGGGTGAGGTGTCAAACAGGCTAGGAGGAGCCTGAGTCTCTAAAGTCCCACAAGAGCTGACTTGCACAGCTCCTGAATGGCCCGCCGGCACATGCATATGAAAGGTAAACTTTTATCTAGTTTAAGCCACTATTCTACTGTGAAACAGCCATGCTCAAAACCTCAACTAATATAAAGAGAGAAACATGGACACAGGGGTGGGGAAGAATGTCAGCAGGAAATGGTATACAACAGCCAGGGGGAAACATCTGAGAGGAAAGCATGGTTCAGAAGGGCATATGCTATATTTTATTTGTTTGCTTGTTTTAAAACTTTTCAGAAACACAAAGGAGAAGGGGCAAATCAAAGTCAGAGAAGAAAGGAAAGCAATGGCATTCTCTTTTATCCTGCCTCTTGGGAAGTTGTGGGTGGCAGGAAGACAGAGGAGAAAGCACTCCCAGCTGTTACCAGAGCCCATCAAAAGTTCAAACTCAATCTCCTGCTGGGGAGCAGAAGATGTCATTGATTCTGCAGCAGACGCGGTTCATGGGATTAATAAGGTATCCACAGAGGCCTTTGCACATATGGACCTCAATCAACACTTGGGTCTCCCTCACCCTGGACCACAGAAAATCTCTTCATTAAAAATGGGGTTTGAGTCAGTCGCTAGAGCTGAGATTGTTTCTACTTTACCACAAATATCATCATCATAAGGCAAGCAAAATTCCAGTCATTTTCTAAGAGGACATGTACTTTGGAGCCTTCATTTCTAGAATTTGCTCAACTGGACATGGTCAGACACATAAAAACAAATACGACTATGAGGAATTAAAGAGCACTTTCAATCACATGCTCAATATCCTTCCAGGCAATATCTTATCATAGCCAGCAGTTGTGAGAGTGAACCTCATTGACTAACTGGCCTTGGCCAAGCTCAGTCCCAACCACGGTGAGTCCGCCGTGCTCACTTCCTCCACACTCGGAGCTCAGCAGTTCCGTTGCGCCTTCTGGTGCAGTGGTTGTTGACAGAGCTCTTCATAGACAGTGGAGAACTGACTTAGCCACAACCAGTGGGAAAATATGCAACAACAGCATAAGATTTGAACCATGATATAGGTTTCCCCCCACTCTCTGAAAGTAGAACGCTTCTAGGAAACGTTTCATAAGCTGAGATGACATAGATCGAAATTAATTACCATTAATAAATAGAAAATTGAGGGGCATCTCCAGGCACAAAAAATAACCTCCCACATCATACCAAATCACACATCCAACCTAAAATCACTCTAGCCTCTAGTAAACGCAGGAATGAAGTGATACATTCACAGCTTGGAGGAAGCAGTCCCGGGGAAGGAACTTGGCACCCTCTCGCTGCTCCAGCACCGCTGCCTGGAGACCAGCTGCGTAAAACACACGCAAAACACACGCAAAACATAAAATGCTTTTTTCACCTTTTGTTGTAAAAGCAAAAATCCTCTTCGGATTTATTTTGGTTAGAAAAGACAGGTATTAATGTAAGTCTTTTATACAAGTCAACAGGCAGAACTCCATCTTTTGAAAAGCAAGGAATACCTTTATATCAAAAGTTAAAAGTAAGCAACTCTCAAAGAATTTGTACTAAGGAGGTAATTTAGACATTCCGTCTCCTTAGGTGGCATGAGTCCCTCTTACCTTTAGCACCCACTAGTCGGCCCCATTCTGCAGAACTTGAAGAAACACAATCTTTAGGGAATTTTCTTTCCTCAACTATCTCTAAATCTTTCTGTAGTTACACATCACACAGATTCATTCACCAGACTCTCACCGCCCACCTCCACCAGCCACCTTGTTCTCAATGACGCATCCCTTCTCTGGGTTGCTACCTGAGGTCGCAAACTAGTTATTAGGGCTACTAGCCTTTTCCCTGAACTCTTTCCTGAGGATTAACACCTTCAAGAACAGTTAAGATGAGGAGAGAATATCTAAGGATAGATACGTGAGAGGCTAATCAAAGAACAATGACACAAAAGAAAGTCTCAAGTAAGTTACTGAGCATCACCCCATGCAAGGATCCATAGGCCAGCCCACACCGTAGGTGGTGTGACTTGCTTGGGCCTCAGTCCTCCAAGACCCACCAAAAGGTGGTAAGAGAAGAAAAGGAGACTTGCCTTTATTTGGACTGGACTCAAAATTCCAGAAACCTTTGAGCATCTCCACTATAACACAGCTTCCTCTTTGCCCTTGGTCATCAGTGACCTTTCTGGTCACCATCCCTCAGAGAGGCAACTCTGGCCTCAAGAAAGATGACTCTCGTGTCTTTTGAGGGGTCTTTTAACTTTTTAGTATCTTGAATTTGATTTGGGTTTTTTCATATATAAACTAATGTGTGGATTTGAGTAGTCTGCATACCTCTTAACTGAACAGAAATTGCCAATAGTTTAGAAAGAGCAGCTATCTCTCCTGTCCTACCCTCAGCATTATTCTAATTGAGGTTTTAGAAATATTGGGGTGCGATAAGGCCTGAATTCAAACCATTGGAGAAAAATGAGAACATTAAGGTGCCCCTAGTCCATATGAAATTCAAAATTGAAACAGTCCTAAACCATAAATACAAAGAATCCCTACTAAATTATCATTTTTTCATGATGTTAATTTTGTGCTTTTTAAAACTACTTTTTAATTCAAATAATTTCTCAAGATACTCTCACTCTCTTTGGAATTCTTCCTAGCTGGTGCTCCCTAGTATGTAGTTCTTTGTGTCCAGCACTGATCCAGTGTTAGAGACCCCAGTTACATGTGGGCAACTTAGTCACAGAGCCCTGCTAATATCTCAACCACCTCTGCCTAGAAGTCCACCATCCTTCCCATAGTGGAAACCAACTTTATCATCACTGTCTTCCTACTGCAGTATTTCTAAGTTCAATAGGGCTTTATACTCAATAAATAAGGATGAGCAGCCCTTAGATTATGTAGAATAAAAGGTATCTCTTCCCTTTCCTTTTGTCCTCTATGTCTTCTGGAGATTAAACCTGAAGATCAAAGGAAATCTCAGATGATTCATCTATTCCAAAATGCTTCTTACTCCCTATATTAGGTTGAATAGTTTTTCCCCCTAAATTCATATCCATTCAAAGCCTGAGAATGGGAGATTATTTGGAAATAGGGTTCTTTGTAGATGTCATTAAGAGGAAGTCACACAGGACTAGTGCAGATCTTAAATCCAATGACTGATACCCTTACAAGAAGGGGAGGAGACACACAGAACTACACCTGGGGAAGTCCATGTGATGATGAAGGCAGAGACTGGAGTGACACAGCTACAAACAAGCCAATGCACTGACTCCTAGGACCTGCCAGCAAGCAACAGAGGCTGGAAGAGAGGCATGGAAGAGAGTGTGTCGCAGAGCCTCAAAGGAACAAAGCTGGCAATATCTTGATTTCTGACTTGGGCCTCCTGGACCACGAGAGGGTGAATTCCTGTTATCTCCAAGTTGTGGTGATTTGTTATGGCAGCCACAAGAACAAATTCAGCTCTTAATATTTTCCAGCCACAGTACCAAGCACTAAAAGTACAGCAATGGGCAAGTGGAGTAAGGCCCTTGTTTTCACATAGCTCGAATTCTAGTGGAAAAGACAAAAAAAAAAAAAATAAACACATACCTGAATAATAGAATTACCTCAGAACGTGATCAATTTGAAAAAAAAGTGCAAATGGAGTGATGTGATAGAGTGACCCCCAGGTAAGGTGGGGCAGTACTGATTTCTAGGGCGGGTGGTGTATGAGACCCTCACGCAGAGCACGGAGGCTCGTCACTGACCCTCCGTTGCAGCCAGGACCCTCCAAGCACGCACCGTCTTCCACTTGTGTTCTCACCCCAGCCCCAGAGGTCTGGCCTCTCCTCTCCGCTCTCTTCCAAACCTCAAAGCCACGGGCTCCAAGGGCAGTTCTGCTTCTGACATAGCACTGCTTTCGTCCATTGAAGTCTCTCTTCCTTCACATGGTCCCCAGCCTGCGCAGGTATCGCAAATGACAAGAAGTGTCCCCCTCCACCCAGCTTGAACATAATGGATGTCACTAGATTTCCTCACCCAACAGAGAGCACAGATTCAATTTGACCTAATCACTGTGGGAGCTCTGTAAAGAGCCGCTGGTTCCTGCGGAGCCCTGTGGTTTACGAAGAGAACGCCAGGAAGCTGCAGGGAAAAGGAGTCTGAGCTGCCTTTGGCTCATGTTTGAGCACAGATACTTTCATTCATCAGTGAGGACATTTAGGAAGACAGGGCTGTCAAGATGGCATTCTAGCAAGGATCAACAGAGACCCAAAGTGTTGTGACTCGGAGACCGTCTCTGAGCAGAAGCCCTCAAACTAGTTTGCCAAAGATGCCACAGGAACCAGACGTGCGACCAGCTCCAGCGTGGATGTCAGTGCGCCCCTCCCCACACCACCTGCCCCTGGCACTCAGGAATCAGAGCGGACTCAAAAGCAAAGTCATTTCACCAAAACTTGACTTCATTAGGAAAAAATTTCCACTCATCGAGTGCACAGTCTCACAAAATGAAAGATGATACGCACCATCTGACAGACTGAAAACTGCCGCGGAGGCACAGAGAGGGGATCAGAATCTCCACGCTTCTCACCAGACATCCCTGAGACAGAGCTGAGGGTCTCACCGCTCAGTGAGGAACACTCCTAAGGTGGGGAATAGGGAGATCTGCTTGAAAATCCTGCTCCCTCCATTGGTGGTCTTATAAAATGTAAATTGTGGTTCAGGAGGTCTGGGACAGACGCCTAGAACTCTGCATCTGGCAGAGGCTCCTGGTGATGCCGATGGGCTGTCGAGGACCAAGAGAACTGGCTTAGTATGAGGATGGACTGGGACAGCGAGTCTCCTTAGGTCTTGCAAGTGCCCAGGAAGCCAGGTAACAAGCAACATCATCCTGCTTCTCATGGAACCAGAAAATTGGAGCAATAACTTTGTTTCGTTAGATATCTGTGGCCACCAATACAAATTACTTATTAATCATTTCATTGCCTACAGCAATTCCATGTGTTGAATTAAGACAAGTTCAAATATAAATGTAAGTAGTTTTTAAGATAAGAAATCAGTGCATCTCAAGTCAGTCTGTATTCAATAATTGCCTAAGGAGCAGACAAAAACACCCATGTTTGAGTCCTCACCCACAGCAACTGAAGGATCTCGTGGCCTCGTATGTACTGGGGCCTGAGAGGGAGGGAAGGAAAGAGGGAGGCAGAGAGGAAAGAGAAAAATCAAAGAGGAGTTGGAGAGAACAATTAAATTCATACACATCTTACTTTTGAGAATTATATCTCTCGATGTCTACTTCTCCTCTAGCTGGACTTCCCTCCCAATATTCTAAGTGTTACGAGTTCGTCAGCAGCAGGGCCATCACTTGGGAGCTTATTGCAAACAGAATCCCAAGCTCCTTCCCAGACCTATGAATCCAAATCTGCATTTTAACAAGATCCCCAGGTAATTCTTGCACAGTAAAATCTGGAACCACTACACTCCATGGACTTGCAGCCGAGCTTTTCTGCACAGTCCTATGCTGGGTACAAAGGCAATCATTAAGCTGCTCGGGCAAAGCAAACTGCGGTCAGCAGTTACTTATACCCCCGCCAGGCGACTGCAGGAGAGGGTGCCTGTGAACATGTAATTGATTTACAACATCATCTGGCTGTCACCCAGCGAAAGCCAAGTAGTTTCTTTCTCTGTATTGATATAATTACCGACATGAGGGGAAGCAGGTTTTTTTCTTCAGATCAAGTAACCTTGTTATTTATCAGCCTGGGCCAGCTCCACTTCTGATTAGCATTTATGCCGGGTGGTTATTAACTGGCCCCACTTGGCTCTCTTACTCATTCTATTCCCACCAGCAACTATTATTTAGCTCCCCGGATGATGGAAACATCGATCTGGTATACATATTTGCATTTTCAGTACATTTTCCTATTTTACTGGCCTGCCTCTATAGCCAGAACACTACTCCAGGACCATTCCTGATTTTTAAATTCCTTACAATACAGAGCAAAGCAGCTCACTAAAAAAAAAAAAAAAAAAAAGTAGTAGTAGTAGTAGGGGATGATGCTAGGGGTGCAAAGGAACACACTCCATACAGCAGAAGGCATTGCTTGCCTGTGCTTATTGACTCTATGCCTAAGTAAATCATAAAAGTAGATGCTAGCAACAGCTGAGAAGCTGTTTCCTCAGTTCATTTCAAAATCATGTGTTGGACCTCCCATGTATTTCAAACAGTATCTTCAGTTCTTTCTGTTGCTAGGCTGGGCCCCAATGGTAGGAAGCCATACTCTTAATGATACAACTAATCAACTGCAACCATGTCAAATCAAATCCAAATGGGTTTTAAGTTATTGATAGTGGTAGTTAAAGAAGAGTTGGAATCAGAAGACTATCAGGAGGTAAGAAGAGATGATGCTACAGATTATGACATTTGTATATTTTTAAGAGCTTTACAGATGGATGTTAGTAATTCTTCGGGGCAATTTATTTTTCTTAAAACTCCGGTTTTGCTTTTCTTTTCTTTCTTTTGCAAAACATGTTTAAGTGTGCCTGAAGTTTTATAATATTTTCCATGAACATTACCATTCTGGGGCTCATAAAGAATCCAAGATGCATAAAAATAACTTAAAAAGAGTGAAAAAATGATAGTAATCACCAATCAAGTGAGTCTACTCTAGCAGGAGGAACTAAACAGGTTGGGTGTGTACAGTAAGCCCTCACTTAATGTCATCAGTAGATTCTTGGAAACTGAACTTAAGCAAAAAGACATATAATGAAATAAATTTTACCATAGGCTAATTGATATAAACAAGAGTTAAGTTCCTATGACATATTTCTGGTCACAAAACATCGCCAAACTTCAAAATAAAGAACCAAAATACTTCTAATACTAAACAATCATTCATTCATTTTTTTCCAACCCTCTTATTTCAGTTCAGCATTGCAGGTGGCCAGAGCCACCCTGGCAGCTCAGGGTGAAAGATGGGAACCACGGCTGGACCAGATGCTTTTCCACTGCAGGGTACGTGTGTTGCGCGCGCACACACGCACCACTGAGACTGACACAATTTAGACACACCGATGAGCCCATGTGCACATATTTGGGATGTGAGAAAAAAATCAGAGTCCCCAGAAGAAACCCACACAGACATGGGAAGAACATGCAAACTCTGAAGACAGTGACCTGAGTGGGAATTGATTTTTTTCATATCAATGTTACATACATATGAACGAAACCATGTTACTAAAGGACCTGCTCTATAGGGGTAAAAGACTACCTAAAGTAAATATAAAATAATGGAATTTTACTGGAAGGGATACAGCCACAATCACCATATTTTCCCCTAGGGCAGTGTTTTTTTGAATGAGAGTAGAGGAAATGACTGTGCCCCTAAAAGATATTGGACGTCTATTGATAGTTCTCATTTTCAACCTGGCGAATGACTGCGACTGATATCTGGGTGATAAGGGGTCAGGGAAGGCATTAAACACCCTACAATGCACAGGGCAGTTCCCCCTTCAAACAAAGGGTTATGTGGCCCCAAATGTCAATAGTGTCAAGAAAGAGACATTCCCTGTGTGGTAAAGAGAAACAAGTAAGATGGTCACTGGGCTCATTTAATAGGTAAGCATTGATCAGGTTGTCCTACAGGTTATCTGTAGGACAGATAACCAGGTAAAGAATAGGAATGGTTGGTCTGACAACCCAAAACTTCTGTAGGTGAGAGATACAAAACGATGCTCTAGGTCAAATACCAGAAATGAGACAAAGATAGAAAAAGAGCCGATTGCTGAGAGAGCTGTGGGGAGACAAAACAAAGATCTGGTTAAGGAGAGCAGTTGCAGACGGGGCATCTGTGATGATGCAGAAGTGAACAGAGGACCTTAAAAAGAGTTGCATCAAGCTGGTCAAAAACTTCACGTGAAACCTAAGATGTTGGTTGAGCATGAAGACTGGTAGAAGTGCACGCTGGGTCAGCTTCTGTGCCACAGTTCATTAGTACAGATATGAGATGACTCTAACTTGAAGGGCACTGGTAGAATAAATGGTCTCTGACCTCCAGGAGCTAACGGTTTCACAATGCACATATATACAGATATGGATATAGATATACATATACATATTTAACTCCTCAATTTTTATCTCTGTCCAGACCTCCACCACTGAATTTGTAAATCCTTTGTCAAATGCCAGTTCACCTTCTCTACTTAAATACCTAATAGGCATTCCAAATGAGCATGTCTGAAAATAAGCTCTTAATAATCTCCCACACCTGTGCCTCCTACAGCTTTCCCCATGCCAATTGCTCAAATAAAAACATTACGATGATTCTTTACTCCTTTTCTCATACCAAACATCCAGTCAACTCCTTTTCCATGCCAGCTTCAAAATATATCCAGATTGAAAACATTCTGTTAAGAGAAAGGAGTCTGTCACCAAAGACTCTATGCAGTATGATTCCATTTATATGAAATGTCCAAAACATAAACCTACAGAGACAGGGCATCGTTTAGTGGTTGCTAGGGCCGCGGGAAATAAGCAGTTGAAGAATGATGGCTAAGGAGGACAAAGTTTCTATTAAGGGTGATGAAAATATTTTAAAATTGATTGTGGTGATGGATACACAAATATTTAAATATGTTAAAAGCCACTGAATGTACACTTTAAGTAGGTGAATTGTAAGGTATGTGAATTATATCTCAATGAAGTTGTTATAAAATTATATATACAAAGATACATATTTCTCTGTCTTTAGACTGATATCTTCTAACCATCTCCACCATGACTACACTGGCCCAAGTCCTCATCATCCTCACCCGCATCACTGGCGCAGCTGCAGGCCTAGTGGCGCCCTTGGAAAACTTGGATCAGATCACGTCATTCCTCTTAAAAAACTCTTTGATGCCTCCTGTCTCACTGGAGTGAGAACCAAAGTTACCTCCTAGCCCCACACAAACTGATCCCCACCTGGCACCCCAGCCTCATCTTCTCTAACTCCCATCATTCACTGCTGCAACCACCAGCTTCCTCCCTGCTTCTCAAGGGACTCCCTGGGGTATTTGAATTTGCTGTTTTCTGTGTGTTTTCACCAAACTTTCATCAATCTTTGCTCAGCTATTCCATTTGCTCTGTCTTCTTGACTATCCTATTTAAACTATAACCCCAACCCCACCTCCAATCCCTCCTAGTCCAATTTCCTATTTTTTCTCTTTAACACAAGTATTTTATTTATTGCTTTTTAATATCTACATTTCCCAAAATGGAAACTTTTTGAAAACAAGCATTTATGTTTGTGTGGTCACTGTTATATCTTTAGCACCTAGAACACAGCCTAAAGTAGATCTTACTGTAGATTTATTGAATAAATGAATGAATGAAACAAGTAAACAACAGAGCTAGACAGAACATAATTAAATGCTAAAGTATATGAAATTGAAAATAGAAGCTAGGAGAGCTTCACAAGAAGACACTTCCTATCTTTGTTTTAGAGCATTGATACTTTTTACTCTTTTAGGTATGGGCTAGGATAGCCACAGTGATCTTATTTTCAAATGCATAAGAGAGGAATGTATTGCCTTGAGAGAAGGAAAACTATTAAAACAAAACAACAAGAACATTATGTCTTTCATAAATTACTAGAAAAAAAAAAAAATACTGTGAGGAGGGGCAATAAAGGGAGAAGAGATCTTTACAGCCCAGACATCTTTCTCTGGTTGATTTCATCTTCTGTTGATTTTGGCTCAACGTCCCAAATGAAAAGGCAATTCTCTTACAATTTTTTAAAAACACATGGAGAGTATGAGAAAGAGGAGAGATGAGTTTCTATGCTTGGTTAGAAAGAAAAGTGACCAGTGAGAGCCAAAGTCTCTTGATTGGGGTGTCACTATAAGATCTAGGAACCTCCTAGAGTTGCTTGAAATCCTAGAGCTCCTTGTTTTGTTCCCTCAAAGAGCTTTTAAATTGAATACCTGATTGGAGGGAAATTACAGAAAACATTCTAATAAACCTAGAAGAAAATCATGATGTGATGAAGTCGATGATTAGTAAAAATGATCATATATTTGCACACCTTCTGAAGTATTTCTCTCAGTCTTGATCAAGTATAGTTTTTTTAAATTGTTTTAAAAATAGAATGCTTATACTTGGCCTTTTGCGTGTGAAATCATGTTGAATTCTAAGTTCAGTATGCCATTGGAGAACCTGGGGGCGAGGGCCATGTGACCATCTAATATAGGAGTCACTCTTTATTCACCTCGAAACCTTTCAACAGAACCACATTCAAAGCACCCAGAAGAAAATGGCATTGATCTCTGGAGATCTAGAGTACAAATGAGTAGCACTATGAAATTGTTGAAGAAGGAATGTGGAGAATCAAAGAAAACATGGAAAAAGTAGAATTTCAGAAAATGGACATCTGGATAGTTGAAGAGTAAGAATGGGATTTTGGTGGGGAAATAATTGGGATTCTAGGTAAATGAAACTAAAAAACAAAGTCCCCTGTTATAACAGTAGGAAAGTCCCTCTACTCCTCTAAAGGACACTATGTGTCCCAAAAGAAATCACAGAGGCACAGTGACCGCCGCTGTCTTGAAGGCACGTCATTCCAGAATGCGAGATTTCAGGAAGCAGATTCTAATCAACAGTCTCAACATTTTCACCATTTAACTTTATGTATATGCCGTCCTACCTCAAGTATTTTCAGAGCCTAAGGCAAATGGAGGTCTACATGCTAATCTGAATTGTAAATCAAGCAATCAAACTATTAAATAAGTTCTATTCCCCCACCTTAACAGACCTACCTCTCCACAACCTGCATGGCCTGGATGGCCAGATTCCAAGTTAGAATTCTCAGTACTCCCAGAATTTACATCAGGATTCGACATCAGAGGATGGCATCTAAGGGAGAACCAACCCAGTGTTTGACTATGCTGTCTCCTTTTCTTCCCAAATTCAGCTCTACTTCACCCCTTTATCTACACATACGCATACAATTCCAGCCAGAGTAGCCATTTGACCACCCTCAGACCCAGCAGTTTGCACAGCAGTGGCCTAGTCTGCCTTCTGGAAATACTTAGAGAACAATTCCTGGGAAGTCCTGGTCCAGAGTCATTTGGGCAGAGTATTCCAGGGTCCTGCGTACCTAGGTTATGTTCATGAAGAGTTGGTACTGTTGAGCAACTGGGGCAGACGTGCTTGGACTAAGGCCAGATGGGGTGTAAAGCATGTGATGCAGAAATGAATGTCCCCAAATTTTCTCTTAATTCCTAATGCTCCTAAGAAAACAGGAAGGAGATTCAAAGTTTATACTTCTCTCAAACAAGCTACTTCGTTTTTTATCTCCTTACTCTCTGATCTGTGACATATTCTCAATCTTACTTCAGTTTTTTTGTACCTCGATAGTCTTGAGGATTTCTCCCAAATAAACAACATTAGACTTCTTACTAATTCAGATAGATTCTATCACTTTGACATCTAAAAAATTGTTCAGGGTGGAGGGGACACATCTCTCTTCTAGAAGAATGCCAACAACCTGAAATACATAATCTCCCTCTAAGAAAAGAGCACCCCTCACTCCCTTGAACATGGGATAGGCTCCGTGATTTGCATGCAAAGAGAAGAAGATGGAAAAGGATAAATAAAAAAAAAATGGAAAAGGATAAATAACTGGATAAACCTGGCAAACATGATCTTCACCCAATCATCAAGTTTAACCTCCCTGGTGAAAAGTCATATTAATGTCATGTACCCCTAATAACATGTCATGTGGATGAGGAAGGTGTTTCTCTGTGGTACTCACTCCAAAAAGCCCATAACCCCAGTCCAACCATGAGGAAAGCATTGGACACATCCAAAATGAGAAACATCTACAAAATACCTGGTTAGAAATCCTCAAGACGATCAAGGTCCAAAAAGCTGAAGAGAGACTGAGAAACTGTCACGGACCAGAGTAAGGAGACAAGAAAACTAAATGCAATGCAGTACCCTAGATTGGCTCTTGGCACAGGAGAAGAAGGTGGAGACTTGTGAAATACAAATAAAATCTGGAGTTTACTTAATAGTACCACAACAATGTCGGTGTGTTAATTTCGACAAATGTACTATGGTAATGTAAGATATTAATTGGGAAAAACTGAGTGAGGAGTGTATGGAACTTTTAATTATCTTGGCAATGCTTCTGTAAACCTATTCTAAATATTCTAAAATAAAAATTTATTCTAAAAAATGTTCATCCACAGCATCAAAGAATCACAGTATACCCATCATTCTGTTGCATCATGGCCCATGTTCGCTTGACAGAACAATCGGATGGCGTTTCCCAGTCTGGAACACTGATTTGGAGCCCTTTCTCATGAGATCTCTGTAATGCCAGTTCTCACAGGCAAAATTGGTCTCATCCCAGAGGAGCATATAGTGACAGCTCCTCAGAACATCAAGATGTGTCTATAAGAATGTCAAAGAAAATAAATAAGGTTGAGAAGAGGAAGAGAAAGGGAAATCACTTGTGGCATGTTTATAATTTGGAATAGCATAAAATAGAAAACAAATGAGATACATAAAGCTCCATTTATAAAGTTGAGGCAGAACCCTAAAACAGACTAGAGATTATGATATTCTAAGACGAGCTTCGCTGTAAAACCTCCCTCCGGCAAGCACAAAGTAGGCATTCAACAAGACTGATTAAAATAAGCTGAATTATAAATGTACCACCACCTGAGTCTACTGTTAAAGAGGATGGTGGGAGTTGGCATTAAACTTGACAGATAAACTCTTTAAAAACAGCATTTGTTTTATCACTAGAAAGTAGTAGCACAAGACATAGACTTGTCATATACCAAATTCTCTTCAAAGGTCAGAGAAAAAGGAGCATGTTGCATTTCAAACATAAATATATAAGGGTTTATGGTGAACACACCACATGACTTCAATATTTTCTATACTCATAAATTTTCTCTTGGCAAAAATAACAAAGTCTTTCCTAATTAATATATGTATTCTTCAATCAGCCTCGCTGAGTTTTAGGAGAGAAAAATCATGTAACTATATGATAGCTGTTATAACCAAAACAGAATTTTAGGAAACTCATCAGCACCTCTTTCCAAAGTCACATTTTGTTCTCTTGGGATTCTTACAGTTGAGTGGTGGTTTTTCAATATGAGATATTAATTATTAGAAACTCTGGACCTTTCAAAATTTGGCAGCAATTTAGAAACAACATTTACATAGGAGCAACAGCTTTTGAATAGATATTTCAGCATCCATCTAGGATTTATGGTTAAACCTTCCTTTGTTAGACCACCAAAACAAAAGAGAGAAAACTTGTATGTATTGAGCACAGTTCACATGCTGTCATTTCAGTCACTCATCGCCCATCTCTACGTGGCAGGTATTAGACCTCTTTCACACACAAATAACTAATCTGTGTGAGCTTAAAGTACTAGATAAGGTCACATTCCTGGGAATACTACAAAAAGGATTTGAACTCACTATCATTTCCTATCAAAGTGGAAGTTATTGCTATAAGCCAATACCTCCCCCAGGACTACTTTGGAGAGGGTAGGGGTCAAGATCTGTAGTGGACACACGTTGAAGTAAAACTAAATCTTTATCTACTGAGCACCCCCACCCTTTCCTCCCACCTCCACACTTGTCTGCTTTGGAAACCACTCTTTCAGGTTTATAATCACTTCAGTTGTCGTTACTAAAAACACAGTTCAAAGTGGCTTAGATAATAGAAGAAATTTTCAGATCAATTACTAGAAAATCCAGAAAGAGGGAAAGCTTCAAATAAGTTTCCACCCTGGACTCAAGCAGTGGGGCTGGGACCTACCTGGTTCTAGGATTTCTTTCCACACTCTGTGTTGTCTTCATTCTTGGAGTGGCCTTTCCCGATGACACTCCCAGAGACATAAGCGTCGTAATCTGCCTCCCATGGAATAAAGAAGTTTTGCTTTCTTCAATGATAAAAAAAATACATTTAATAAAATAAATTGAAAAAGCAGTAAGCCTCACTTACATTCATTTATATATTATTTAACAAATATTTATGAGCCTATGCTTAGAAAGCTAAGCACAGTTCCAAAAGCTAGAGTAGGGTCAAGACAGACCCATCCTTAATAATGATGTCATTGATTTGGTAAAGATAGACAGTAATCAAGCAAATAAGTATGTACTTTAATTTCAGTCACATATCAAGAATTACAAAGGAGGTATTATGAACTGAATGTTTTATATTTTGAAGTTCTTACCCCTAATGTGATAGTATTTGGATATGGGACCTTCGGGAGATAAATAGGTTTAGGTAAGGTTATGAGAGTGGAAACCTCCTGATGGGATTTGCACCTTTACAGGAAGAAAAAGGAGGAGTAGAAAGTGGGGGGGTGGGGGTGGCGGTGGAGGAAAGAGGAGAAAGAGCAAAAGGGGAAGGAAAAAGAGAAGGAAGAAGATTGAGAATGATCTCTCAAACACGAAGAAGAGGTCATGCGTGCACAGAGGGCCATCTACAAGCTACAAAGAAACTGAGTCTTCCAGCATATTGATCTTCAACTTCTCAGCTTCCAGAACTATGAGAAATAAATATTTTCTGCTTGTGTCACCCAATCTGTGAGATTTTGTTCTAGTAACCCAAACTAATAAAGACAATAAAAGATCGTGGTTATGGAACGTAGATCAGTAAAATAATTACAGTTCTTTGACATTTTCCAAAACCTTTTATGCTTCCAAGGCAGAATCTTATGAACATTTTGTCATGAAAGAGACCTGACAAATTCATCCAAATGGGTTGGGGATGAAGTTCCTAATATGTGCCATCTCTCACCTGTTAACAGTTGAGAGAACAAGGATATTGAAGGGGATTGTGAAATGACAAGAAGCGTCACAGAAAACAGATACTGATCAGTTTCCAGTCTCTGTTACAGATTCAGAAGTGGGAAGGTCAATCTTTCTCTGGGTATTTAGCACCTTTACTTTAGACACACTGAGACCCTGTGTTAAATTTGGCAAATTTCTTGAATAGTGGATTATTTCTCTGCCAATGAGAAACATGTTAGAAATTGAGATGAGATGGCCACATAACCTGAACAACTCTGCCTTGGCCCACGAAGCATTTCCACTTGCCTCATCACCACCATCACCTCCGTCTTTGTGGTTTTCTATGGGACGTGAGTACATAAGACAATAGGATGGGTTACAAGACTCTGTTTTACTACTTTCTAAGTGCACATTACCTGCAAAGCAGAGCCCTCAGTGTAAGTTTAAGACTTTGATGTGGTCTTTCCCTTGCAGCCATAGTTAAATGTAATGAGAGCTCAAAAATACTTAAAGGTTCCTGTGAGGAGAAAGATCCTACCCAGCTGGCAACAGTGATAGAAGAGGAAGAGAAGACAGATCCAGACTCAACTTCTTGCTTTAAATAGTAGTAAAATGAAGAAAGCTGAAGAGAAAGCCTATATTTGGAACTTCTTCCACTGGAAAATGTAGCTTCTTCAGTGTCTTGAAATCTGACCAGTTCAGTTCAGTATGATTCCTCTTGGAAAGTCATTACCCCTAAGATTGGGAAGCTATTTTATCCTAGAAGGAGCTTTTTAGCTTCTGAGATGAGATGGGTGATGTTTCTTATGACACCGCTAGGACAGTAGAAGAAATCCAAGGACTATCTGGAGACATCGCTTTGTATCACCATTTTGGAAAAATGCGACCTTAAGAAGCAGCTCAACTCTTCTCAATTTTTCCACAGTGAAGTAACTAACAAACTCCATATGGATTTGTGGTACCAAAATATGTTGGAAAACATCTGCAAGATGAGTCTGGTCTTCACACCCAAGTTATTCAGCACTTAGAGGTTACAACCTATTGGGTAACTCTAAGAAAATCATTTCCTTCTCTCTGCTTTAGTTTTCTCATTTAAACATCAAGAGAAAGTGGAGTTGTTTGACCCATAAGATTTTTTCCAGAGGTTAACAAATACTGTAAAGAAAAGGTATTTATATGTAAATGCGGATTCCAGTATTGTTAAGAAACGACCCTTATTTGTATATTATTTTGTTTTAACATTAATGTAAGCCTCAAGAAAGAAGATACTTTTTAAAAATTATATATAAGCACATTGTTTCGAAGTTTCTAGGTAAATATTTAATAACAGTACTAGCAGGGAGGAAGTTATTCTCATGTAAAAGTCCAGTAAAGAAATAAGATTTTGGTAGCTCAGGTATATAAAGGGTTTTCAGTATTTGCTTGAATTAACAGACCCAAAGGCAAAAACATGTTTAAAATTAATGTATTTGAGTCCACAGAAATATCCTAATAGTATTCTCTACCCAGTTATCTTTTGTTTTACCACATAGGTAAAATGTTCCTTCTTGCTCACATTCTCTTTCTGCAAAGAGAATACTATTCTTTCACCTTCCAGTATAAACTTTGTTAAAAATGTCCTTGATTCTCCACTTTCGGTAATTTTATTTTTGACTAAACCACATGGTGTGGTGAAACAAAGAGGAGATCAAAAGAACAAGGTTAAGGACCCAGTTTTTCCACTTAATAAGAATGTGACCTAGGAAAATCACTTCTCCATATAAAATTAGATTATCTAATATATAAAGAGAGCGATTATAGTTACCTTACATAGTATTTTTAGGCTATTTTTTGTGGTAATTATTCTACACATTAAAACAAATTCCTATGTATAGGTTCCCCATTCCTTAGATATATTTCAATATACCCTGCCCTCCACCAAATCTCCAAGTGTTCTTCCCCACTGTCCACTGGGCTCCGCCACCCCTCCATCCCCTTCCCTGTGGGTAACCTCAGTTCTATTGCAAGTGTCCAAGGATTGGTTTTGTATTGGCTATTCCTTTGTTTAGCAACTTTTATTTGGCTATATTTATTTTGGTTTTTCACTCCTGCCCAACTCACAAACCCTGGTCCTCAGGTTTTACATGATTCGCGTGCCAGCACCTCAGCTGTCTGAATCACAAGGGCGAACCCCCAATTATTACCTTTTTTGGTGGAGAAAGCCCATGTTTTAAAATCTTGCCAATCTCAGTGTGACCACTGGCTCTGTGTTTTACCTTTACCACCTCTCATAACTGTGACTTTTCTTATCTCTACAACCAAGAGAATAAATCCAACTTTGTAGGGCTATGGAGTTAGGAAGTGCCCAGTACGTGGCCTCCTTGCAATTCAGCTTTCCGCTCCTTCTCACCTTTAGTCTCTCCTAACTTTAGTATCTCCTTTCCACTTACAAGTAGTAACAGGTATTTCCACTGTGAGAAATATTTTGTAATTCACTAAGTTGCCCTCTGTTTAGCATAATTTTATTTGCAATAATTACGAACAGCAATAAAACATCCTTACCACCTTCAGGGAGTTGCATGCATCTGTACTGACGACAAAACTGTTTGCTATCAAGGTGTCCACAATAATAACGAAACAGAAAAATACCTTTAAAAACTTGCTCTGAAACCCACAGTCATTAATGTCACATGCAATACAGTAGAGTTGGTTTCTTGACGGAAGGTTAATTAGTTCTCTCCCATAGGATGGCATCGCCATAATTAAACCAATAACAACCAGGAAAAACCCGCCCTGGGCAGCTGCAGACAGTCTGACAATAATCAGAAGCATCAAGGGGCACGGTACACCAAGGCTATTTCCTCGTTGCTGCTGTTTAATCACCACTGGCACAAGAAAGCAAGTCCTCTCACACCAGATTATATCTGTCCTAAGAGAGCCCTGTTTCCCCCCAAGGCAAGGATTTCAGCTTTGTACATGGCCTTCTTAGAATAAGTGAAAACGAGAAGCTCCAAATGTGGAGAAAACACTGTACCCATGGTTTTGCAGAACCATGTATCACTTCCCTGGGTAATGATATGATTGATAGTATCTATTCTCTAACCTAATATAGCTAAACATGCATATTCATGGAGGGGTGGAGAAGAGCTGCATGCATTAGGAGCCTACCTGCAGGGGCAGATTCCCCTAGGGAGAGTGCTCAGGGAATTGCTTCAAAGGCTGCAGTTCTGAGCACTCACCCACACCCACTGAAATGACTGGAGGGTGCATTTTTCTCTCCTCCGTTGTTCAGGCCTGGTGGAAGTACACAACTGCCCCAGAGAAACGTCTCAAAACCCTGGAAGGGGTCCAGGAAAATATATGAGGCAGCTTACACTCATTGGGATACACTTCGAAAAAGGTTCAGAGTTCAAAAATCTAAAGTAAAGGAGTACCATGTGGTCACATACATCCTTATTCCATTGTCCCTTCAAGGTTGGGTATATTGTAGACACACAGATGCCTCCACCTGATACATTTAAAACTCCATTGGACTGAAAGGTGGCCATCAGTCTAGTCTAGTCTAACTTTGATTCAAATACCACCCCTTTCAAGGCATTGCTAGGGGCTTGTGGCTCAAAGCAATCATAAAAAATAGAAACAAACAAAGAAAACCACTCAAAATAAGTAAAAGCTGCTCAAAAGGTCTTCTGAGTTGCAGAGCACTGTCTGCTAAATGTTGTCTCTGACTTGACTTTGGAAGACCAAAGACATTAATGGCTCCTAAGCCCTTAGCCACAGCCCTCCAATGGAAACTTGGCCACTGAAGATACAGGACTTAAAGGAAGAGTAGTACTTCTCAACCCAGAACTTGGTCACATGGGAACTTGGATTCCCTGTTTCTTTCCAAAAAACCGTTGGAATCTTCCTTGTCCGTTTCCTGGACTTGGCCTACTTTTCAGGGTTAACACGTGATCAGTGTTGGTCAAGCAAATAAAGGAGTTTGTTCAGAGGAAGCAGGTATGCAGGTCACTAGCGTTTCTTCAGAGATCTAGGACATTTGAAGACACAATGGGTAATCAGACACCCATGGAAATTATCATCGGTGTCATTGAGTAATCAAGCTAGCCCCAAATGGTCCCTCACACATGACATTCAGAAATAAATCACCTGCTTGGAAGTTATAAGAATACTGAAGCACTCCCTGGTGGCCTAGCAGATCAGGCCACCAGATGTAGTCCATACACATCTCAAGAACCCGCATTCAAAACCCAGGGTTGGGGGAAATAACCAGGATGAACAACTAAATAAAATAAAGTGCTTCTTCCTCCCCTCTCTTCCTGCCTGCCTGTCTCTGCTGGCCTTCATTTCCACCTGCATCTTTCCTTAAAAAAAAATAAAAATAAAATTGAGCCACAATTCAAGGCAATATGTTAGAATGCTTCTAAAACCTGTAGGGTTCTGTGGTAAGCGAAACACATCCTTAGCAATTCTGATCATTTACTAGAAATTTCAGCTCTTACAAAATTGAGATGCATGAATTATTAAATTCAAAACGCTATGAGGGGTATGCCTGGGTAGAGCAGCAGTTTGGTCAGCCACCTTTGGCCAGCGCAGTCCACATACACCCCAGGGACCCAGGTTTGTGTCCCGGATGGTGCAGGAGGACAGCTGCAGAGCAGGACCGGGGGGCAGCATTGTGAGCAGCCAAGATGAGCTGCTACATTTTTAAAAGGTGCTTCTTCCTCCTCGCTCTTTCGGCCTGCCTGCCTCTGCTTGCCTTCATTCCTGCCTGTATCTTTCCTTTAAAGCACAGAAATAAAAACAAAATTTCCTATGAGGGATAAGGGATAAGAGAGAAGGGACTGACTGGAAGAGCTAGACTGCCTGAAGTGAGGACACATCCCCTAGTTACTCCCTACCCTTCAACTCTGACTCAAGAGCTGCAACCCCTGGGTACTCCCAAAGGGAGGTCCCTTCCCCACCATATATAAGAGACTCCATTTTAACAACTTGCTCTCTTGAACCTGTCACCCCAGGCCTCATGTGTCACTTCTGTTTAGGTGTTTTCTAATAAACTTGCCCCGTGGTGTTGGGACCAGGCATCTCCCCTCGAATTCTTTCCAGGACGGGCTGCACTCGCCAGTACCAGGTACTCACATCAAAGGATACAACATAAATTAAGATAAATTCACTAATGTCCAGGAGTTTAATACCTAGGTGAAAGAGTGAGTGACACAAAATGAATAGTCTTAACATGAAGCAGGAAGTGATCAATGCCACAGGATCCTATAGAAAATACAGCACTGCCCATCCTGTCCAGGCACAGAAAGACAAGAAATCAGACAATATCCAGAGAGCTTTTACTCCATCGCACTTACATTGAAACTCCTCTACACACAGGAATGTAAATTTTCTTTACTGACTAGGCTTAATAGATACACATTTCCAATAAATGATTCATTTTGTGGCCTAATGTCTACCTTCTCATGTAGCCATTGCTATATATTCATCAAAAGGACTAAGCCAGTTAAACAGATTATAAATAGGATATTCTGGTGACATCATAAACCCAGAAGTCAAAGCATGTATTCAAGATGGAAAGAGTTTGACATATTAGAATTTAATCTTGTCTCTTCTATTTAACTGCCGATGCTCATGGGACAACAGCTAGACTCTCGAAATGGAAAGTTCATTGACACTAACCTCAAAGTTTAAAAATGCAACACATCAGCATAAAGCCCCTAGTCTGGGCCTAAACCAAAGATCATTCAAAAATCAATTTGGTAATTAGTAAATATTAGGGATTAACTGAGAGAAATCAAATGCTATTCATATCGTATCATTCAAGTTAAATATTACTCCCCAAACAGCATTGCACATGTGAACTAAGACATTAGGGGTGGGGGTGGGTATGGATGCTAGTGTTCTTGACTTAGATGTTTTTCATATACGGCTAAAAGCTGAATACTTGTGATGCATGTATCTCAAGACAGGTGCTGAGTCCTCCCAACCTATAACAGCATGTGGGACATCAATTTGTACTGAGTTAAGTCAAGTCACTATCAAGGAATATTTAATAATATTGATTCTTCTACCTCTGGTTTTCCTCTTTTTAACCTGACAAAGCAATGCATTCATGATTAGGTTGTGATCAAGTTGCAAGGATTATTATATGTCCTAGGTAGGTCCCTTTTCACTAAGTTGGGATATAAAAATTAGGTAACTTACACTTAAATGGTATAATTAAATGACTTCAGGTGCTCTTATCAAGAATGAGTGACTATCTTCTCCTTTCTATGAAAAGTCCAAGACCCTAATATGCTGATTCAATAGGGAATCACTCTTAGTGACCAACTCGTGGAATGAAAACCACAAACACAATCGGAGCACCTTCCACGGAGTCATCTCCATCTCTGCAGCTGTCATTGCCAATATCAGGAGTTGGTGATGCTGAGAATAAGTGATTGAGCAGTTCAGAATGATCCTTGTCAACTGTTGAGACCGTGCAGTGAGCTAGGCACATCCCTCTCTCCTGTTGACCTAGGCCTCCCAACAGCTTGATACAGAATGAAGGCCTCAAGGAAATGCAGTCATTCAGGCATCTGCTCAGCTGCTCTGGACTCAGTTTGTGGTGCTCAGGCTGGAGACATGTGCCTTGTAGCTTGCTTCTGAACCACGAATATTCCTATAGCTGGAACATCTGCAGCTGCTGGTGCTATTGCCACCACCACAATCTAAGGGGCCCCATACCGAGACACATACACTGGCTGACTGGACCCAGAGAAGACCTAGCTTCACAAGCTGTTACCCCAGAGTGGCCAGTTACATACATGGAATTGCATGTAAGAGATGGGGTCCTGAGAGCCTCTTCATCGGGTCTCTGAAGTCAACCCTCACAACCTACTGGTCAGCAGTGCTGGGTACCAAACTGTGGTATTTTCTCTCATGCCTGCTCGGCCTCACATCTTTTATTTCGCCACACTCTTGCTTCCATAAAACACAGGGAAGCACATAAGCATTTCCCTCAGGCTATTTTCTAGTAAATCTGAGCTAAAAATCCACTTCCGTTGGTTACATGGAGACGTCTCAGTTTTCAATAAGCAGAGAAAAAGCTCTCTCCTTAAATCTACATTTTTCTCTGCTCTATGTCATCCTAGCCTGAGACCCCCGTTACTGCAGTCATTTACAGTGTATTTTTTGTACACTTGTACACACACAGGCACTCACATCATCTCCAAGAAAATATCACACCTCCCTCAGTGCCCTAGTAGCTAGGACAGAAGGAACTTCAATTGTTCCTACATAGTGCTCAGAAACATACTCCCCTTCAACCCCATGAAATTGGTGTCACCTTTGGGAGTAGAATAGAATGTAGCATCTTCTTCTAGTCTCTAGAGCCACTGTCCCCTGCATTAAAAGGATTGATTTTTTTTCCCAGGGAAAATAAAAGCTTATTATATGAGGTTATGAGAAAATCATGACCTCTCAGAAGTCTGTTAAACTCCTTAGACAGCCCACAATTACCCCATGAGTCACAACAGGGCATTACAAAGTGGATCATGACGATGTCATCCGCCCTACATTATTGTTTAGTCAAGACAAGACCCACTGAGAGACATTCGTTCAGCCACCTACACTGTATAATCTGAGTGGCAAATAGAAGACTTTACACCGAATCCATTCAGTCTCTTCTTCCCTTCCTGGTATGCTGCTTTTAAATTCCTAGCATTTAATTTGTTTCTTAAGAACAAGCCAGATACCTATAAATCTAACTGGATAAAACCATCAAGTGGAGGAAGGCAGAAGGAGAACACTTACACAGTAGCTAGTCAGTATATTTGTGCACATGCTTGGCAGAAAGCTTGGCCCTAATGACACTGGATATCATTCAGCAAATTTCACGATGAGTACACTGATTACTTACTGTGTTCCAGGCATCGTGTCAGGAACTAGGCCAAAAGAGAAGCAAAAGTCCCTATCTGGATCCTGGAGAGTCATTCTGGAAAATGGCTGCAACTTGTTTTGTATTTCTTTATTATCTATTTTATTATAAAAGGTCATGTTTCATAATAAATAAATACTCAAACACATTCATTTTATTTTCCATCACTTTGAGACCATTTTGAAGAGTAAAACAGATACGGTAACACATTTGCATATTTGTAGTTTTTACTTATAAAATATTTTTCAGTAAATATTATAGCACATATATCAAGTCCTTGTGTAAACCTAAATGTTAACATTTTAATAATTGTATATAATGGAATTTTTATCCTTCTTTCTGTGACAGTGGCTTTTTAGAGCAGTGGTCAAGAAGCCCCCTTACTCTGTCCAGTTTTCTGAGGTACAACAGTATATGTATCCCATAGTAATAAGGATCCACTTTAATTAAGTATTGCTCATCATCATTTGGATGCTTGTCCTTTTTTTGGTATATATTAATTGGTATATATCACTGAAATGAAATTTTTGTTTAAAATAAATTTTTAATCTTTTATTGAAGCCATATTGGCTAGTGTATTATATAGCTTTTAGTTATACAGCCTTATAATTTAACACCTTCTTATACTACATTATAATCACAACTGAAATTCTAATTCCCACCTTCCACCATACAATTGATCTTCTTTACCCATTTACCCATCCCTCTTCCTCTTTGGCCTCTGGTAGCCACCATTCTATTGTCAGAATCTAAGAGTTTTTGTTTGTTAGTTTGATTTCTTTATCTTCCTCACGTGAGTAGAACAATATAGTATTTGTCTCTCTCCATGTAGCTTAGTTTCACTTAGCAAAATACACCCCACAGGGCCAACCATGTTGGCACAAATGGTAAAATTTTTTCATTGTTTATATAGCTGAGTAGTATTCCATCATGTACATATACAACTTCATTATTCATTTATCATCAGTAGGTACTTAGATTGTTTACATATCTTAGCTATTGAAAATAAGATTACAATGAGCATAGGGGTAGATACAGCTCTTCAAATTAGAGTTTTCATATTCTTCAGGTAAATACCCAGAAGTTAAACACTAGATCGTATGGTAGTTTTATTCATAATTTTTTTTGGAATCTCAATAGTGCTACACATGATCACTGTACAAATTTATACTCCCATCAGCAGTGTATAAAGGTTCTCTTTTTCTCCACATCCTTACTAACATTTGTTGTTTGTTGGCTTTTTTGTTAACAACCATTCTAACTGGCATGAGGTGATGTCTCACTGTGGATTTTAATTTGCATTTCCCTAATGATAAGCAATGATGAGTATCTTTTCACGTGCTTATTGGTCCTCTGTCTGTCTTTGAAGAAGTGTCTATTCAGATCCTGTGCCCATTTTTTAAAAAAAGTTTCTTTTTAGTTCTTGAGTTTTATTTTGGATATAATCTTTGTCAGATCTATGAACTATGAATATCTTCTGCCTTTCATTAGGTTGCCTCTTCATTTGTTTCTTTTGCTATGCAGAAACTTTTAGTTTGATGTAGTTCCAGTTGTTTATTTTTGCTTTGGTTACAAAAAAATTAGTCAAATCCCCAATGATATGTCTATGGGTAATATTAATGAACTTGATTTCTTCTATTTATTTTATAGTTTTAGATCTTACATTCAGGTCTTTAATCCATTTTTAGTTGATTTTGGGATCTGAAAATAAGATAGGGATTCAGTTTTATTCTTTTGTCTGTATTTGTCCAATTTTCCCAGCACATGAAAAGACTTTCCTTTCTCCCTTGTATACATACTCTTGACTCTTTTGTCATATTAGCCATCCATGTACATGTGGGTTTATTTCTACAGACATTTTTAATCTTTATTTTTTTCTTTTTGGAGCATATTCCTCAGAGTAAGTGTGTCACTGTTATTACACCCAATCACAGTCCAGAAAAACCAGAAGAATAGAGACACTCACAGTAATTAATGTGCATGTCCCCTTAACTCGGTATGTGTAATCAGTTATAGTTATTTCTTCTAACTTGAATCACAAAACTCAAGTTAGAAAACAACTTGGATTGTTCATTTCATTCCCTGAATTACTTTCAAAACTATTTGTTTAACCTAGATGATTTTTCACTCACTGTCTTTCCTTCTGTGTAGACCACCTGTTCAAATCCTTCGACACTTAGAACAAGTGAGTTTTCATGAGAAAGAGAAGGAGGTAAGAAGACACTTAGGACAAAGTAGGGCTTATGGGTTCTGACTACCAGGGTTAGGGTCCTAAGCACGGGATTCAGGTCACAGAGACTTTGGGTGAGAACAGGGATATTCTACACCAGACCAGCCCTACCTTTTGCACAGAAAGTCACAGACCTCTCCCCAAGAAACGGAAATTCCCCAACCTTTGTGTCAGTTCCCAAACCATAAAATATAGCCAGTCATTCTACACGAGCTGGCATTTTCAAAGTCCTTTTCAAGCATGCTTCACTGTTCCAAAATTCATCTGACCACCCCCAATTTGAAAAGAAAGAAGCTGAGTCACAGAGGGTTTGGCTGGCTGACTTGGATGGCCAGGGCTTGTTAGTGGGAGAGCTGGAGGCAAGGGGCAAAGCTCCTGAATTCTTGTCCTGGGCGCAGGGTAAAGAGGCCACCCTGTCTCTTTACTGTGTCCATCGGGAAACAGACACCCAATTGTGACTTCCCCAGCTCCCACAAAAGAGCAATTTGTTGCTTTGCCAACAGTGGGACCTTGAATAAACTGGCCCTTGTGCTGAGAGTATGCTGAGCCCAGTTTTCTGCACCAAGCTGAGAGTGGCCCCAGCATCTGGGCCCACCATATCACATGCTGACCAAGTGCCTCAGGTGGTGGAAAAGTCTTCTCATGCAGCTAGAGGTGGCTCAATATGGAAGGGGGAGTCAATAAGTAACTTGCCCACTGCCTCCATGCTCATGAAGAAAGAGAAAAAAAATGTATAACATGCATAATCTATAAAGGCTCAATTTTAAAATGAATCCTAATTTCTGAAATATTCAGTCATTGAATCCCCAGATGCTCTAGGCAAGACCTGAACACCTGATCAATTGAATCGATCCCCAAGTTGCTTAGTTAGCTTTTCTGCCCAGTGTCCCTGCAGACTATAGGGCTGCAGTATTGATACCCAACAGAGTAGAGGTTTGAAAATAAAGAACATTTTCTAAAGAAGTCTGGGACTCCAGAAACCAGTTATTCAATCTTCTGACTTTTACATTCGATATCACCGAGAGGTAGAGAAGTAGTCAGACCTACCTGCTTTGAAATGAACCCTTTCAACTCAGAGCAAGAAAAGTGGATGCTATAGTCTACCCTCCCATACAAATGTGGTTCTGTTGTCAGGATTTTATTTCACTTTCTGCCTATTACTGAATTGGAACATGTAAAAAAAAAAAAAAAAAAAAGAGAGAGAAACTAAAAAGGAAAAGGATAATGAATCACGACAAGATGACCATGATTTTATGAAACCACCGTTCTCACACCCCATTGGCAATTCACCGCTGAGTGTATACAGCGGGAATCTTGGGAATGGAGACATCTCTTTGAAGGCCCTTCAAAGTGCTGTAATTCTTGAAGCAAATTAATAAATCAGCATTCAGTCCTTGCCATGTCTGTCTATAGGCAGAAACAGAGATCTGCAAAGTTGCCTGCTCTGAGAGTCCCAGGCCAGCTCTTTTTGTCCCCAGGCAGGCAGACTGTGCTGGACAACACCTAAATTCTACCTTCACAGAAATGCGTTCTATGAGGTTCACTGTCTAGTGATAGGAACCACCAGGGGAAATACTTCTGCTTATTTAAGGTTCTAACACACCAGCTCGTGTGCTCAAACTGGGAAGGGCAGGCTTGCTCAGGGCTCCTTGTGCAAGACTCAGCAGCTATGCCTCTGAGCTTCTGTGGCCTCTAGCAAAGAGGTAATAATTCAATGAGTGTGAACAGAGGGCCTGTATATGCTAGGCTTGGTTGTAAGTGCTGGGCCTATGGCAATGAACAAAAATGACAAGGTCCTTGCTCCATGCAATTTATTTTCTAGAATGGGAAATGGGCAACAAACAATAAAACAATAGAAGTGGCCATTGCAAGCACTCTTAGAGCCTTGGTGAGAATGAAATCAGGTGTCATGAGAGTGAACAATTTGAGTTATATAGGGTTTCATGGGAGTTTTTTCTGGGAAGACGACAATTGATCTCCATTAAGCTGAGTGATAAGGTAGAAGAAGTAAAACACCCACAGACCTTGGAGAAAGAATAGACAGAGGGCAAGTGTGGCCTTAGGGAAAGATCCATGAACTCTGACAAACCTACCTCAGGCTTTTAGCCTTCCCAGAATAGGTGCCTTGGAGACTAATTCACCATTGAGCCACAGCAGAGAGCCAACTCTAACTGCTGATGTCATCTCTGCAAAGCCTTTATTTTAAAGTTAAAGAGCTCAGAAAGACAAGAAGTGATTTGCCCTAAGTCACAGGGCTTCAGGCGTGTGTGTCAAGTTCAGGGCAGTGAGGAGGTGGTGGTATTGTAAAGCAGAAACATCTTTCTAGAATCTCTGAAAATCATAGAAGGCTACTCCATAACAGAGAAAGAAGACCCTGAGTTCTCATGAAATGTAACTACCTAAAATGGTCAGGACAGGACTCCAAAGTGGTAGTGACTTCAGAGCAAAGCAGGGTGATGATCCTGGGTGTGCAAAACGGGTCTGTTCATGACAGTCTAGTCATCATCTTGCGTGTCCTGGAGGGAAGGGCATTCTTCCAGAGGACCTAACATTGGCAATGGGATGTCCAGCTCAGAGATGATCCAGCACCTGGCTACCACTCACTGACCAGACCTGTTCGCGTACTCCCTGCCAAACACCAGGGTTTGGGTGTGCAGCCTACCCAGAGAGAAAAACTAGAAGTGCTTGTCAGACTGTCCTCATGACTCCTCCATTGTCTGTGACACTCTTCAGGGAGCACCAACAAACAGAAAAAAACCTCTCTAGGAACAAAAGCAAACTTTCATTTTCCATTCTACCAGAGCTGAGGTGCTATAAAGTAACCAGAGAACTGATGAAGAGAGAAATAACCCACAGGTTGTCAACTGTCACTGTCAACAGGAAGGAAGGAAGACGCATGTTTGGCTAAGAGGGAAGAATGATATGCAAAAAGCTGGGAGTCGAGGCCTATGGCTCTCAGGGCTTTGGACTCTGGATCTAAAATGTCCCATTCTATTAAGAGTAAGAATCCTCAATGTATCTTCAAAACAGAGTAAGTGGAATGTCTTAATATTATTTTCAATATTAACCTCAATGGTGAACTGGTTTCATAAAGAATCTTGGTTATGACACAGAATCTGATCAGCTCAAACCTTCTAGAGCTGTTTCCCTGCCAGGTAAGGGTATCTACAAAGGCAGTCCTGCCTATCCCCTAGGACAATAAACGACAAAATTAGGCTCATCCATGTGCAACACCACCTGGACCTTTCCTTAGCAACAGACACATATAGATATGCTCCGTGCAAATCCTCAGTCACCTGCACCCCAACCTAAATGGTTGTCTGCTGCTTCCTGAAGCAACCTGGTGATTACCTCATTACTGCTGGATCCAGTATATGACACAGAAAAACACTACACACACACACACGCACACCCTCCCAAGTGAGAACTCACCCTTTCTAATTGAAAGCTAGTGTGAATACTGAGGAAGAGAATGATCAACTGTTCCCCTTTACCCTGGCCTAAGCATCATGACAGGTTTACTTCTCAGTTCCCTAAGGCCACAGCAAGAGGACTTTGAAACTTCAGTCCAAGGACTCAGCATTTCAAAGAAACCGCACAATTGAGTTCTCGTCACAAGAGCCCCAAGAATGTGTCAGTTATTTTTAAATCTTCCAAATCGGCCCGCTTTTTCCACATACATCACTCTCTTAGAATCCTTTTTAGCAAAACTTCCCTGCTAAAAGGAAAAGCATTCCAAAATCACATAGACTTAATGGCTGCAGAATTCTTCACCACTTCTCCATGGAAATTGTGCAAAATTGCTGGCTTTACAGCAGAATGTCAAAATGGCCTTGGCCTGCCCGCCTCTCAGTATGAAATACTGAAATCCTTCTTAAGGACATTCCACCCAGTGACTTTTTTTCAGCACATAATTAGAGTGTGAGGCATGCTTAAGCCTTCTGCTAAGATGTTTCTGGTATAAACCCATTGGTGACCTGAAATCTCCCGTGATTACTGACAGTAACACTTCTCAGAGTTCAAAAGCCAAGCAGGCAAATACCACTGGGCTTTGGGGACACACAGCATGGATGTGTTTGCCAAACTGAAATGCTTTCTCATTAGAATCACACAAAACCTGCAATGACTGGTCTGCAAAGGCTTTTGCGAGAATTTGTATATATTTTCTTCACCTCACAAAGAATCTGTTGGAGATCACAGACAACAACCCCCACCCCCATCTGGCTCAACTTCGTCAAGGATTGTTTTGATCGTATTAAAATGTCACATCTGGGGGAAAGACTTTTTCCTGGGACTGCACATATGGCCTTTACAAGGGACTTTTAATGCTGATTCATGATCTGTCTCCTGCTGGAGCTCTGGTTTGGCTTCTAGCTGATGGTTATCTACCCCGCCCCCTACCGTTTTTCCCTCCCTCCACCTCACCCTTTTGCCACCTTTACCCCTGGCATTCTGGCTACAGTTTCACCAGCTCCACAGCTGGAGAGGAAATTCCCCTCATCATCTGCCATGCAGCTCACTTCCTCCACTGAGTCATCTGAGAGCATTGCTTCCACCAGCTAAGGAGGAGTATTCCAGGCATGATACACCCTCATTCCACCAGGCAGCCCACCACCATCCTCCCTTTATAATCTTCTACCCCAACCCAAATATCTCCATTGTGTATCATCTGCCCAGGCTAATACAAGAAATGACCCTGCTAATGTGAAAATGAGTAGGAATGGGTTACGAGAATCTACATCATCACCTACAGCATCGTGATTGCCATCATGGCTGCAGCTAGAGTTTTTTAGGGTTTACTCTATGTCAGCCATTCATCTTTTCCCCCTTCTATATCATCCCCTTCAATCCTATAAACAACTGCATGAGGGGGGCAACAATTATTATTCCCATTTTGGAGATGAGGACACTGAGACTTAGAGTAGATAACTTCCCCCAGGTCATGTGACCACTAGTGATGCTAGAGCCAAGACTAAAGTCCATGCTTTGACTCCAGAGCTCACTCTCTGAAGAGCTTCTTCCCCTCTGATCCATAGAAAGTCACAAAAGGTGAGTCTCCAGAGAAGGATGCTCTCCAGACCTGTGACCCACCTTTTTCCGACTGAGGTGAGCTACACTGTAGAGATCTCCACATTCCAGAGGCCCTCAGCTCCTGACTGATCTTTGACATTCTCTCTGGTTCTAGTTTTGTTTATAACCTTACTCTTTGACCTCTACCTTACTGCTGTCATTTGTGGAACAATGTCTACCTTCCCTGATCTGCCCTTGCCTCAGGCCCCCCCCCCCAGTCTACTATGTATATTTGGGGAGCCCTGGGTGCAATGGGGAGAGCTGTCATGTCATTGAACAGAGATCTCATGGAAGGTCCAAGGCAAAATGATTAAGCAATGATTTGTTTCAGCCCAATGACCAAACTTGCCCGGTGTGCCCATCTCCTGGCTAATCTCCTGGACAAATCCTGGCCCTGGTGCCTTTGCTCCCATACTCAGATATTTTGAGTCAGATTTTATGGTTCACAGAGCTGAGCACAAACTCCTGCTGAAACATTATAAATCCAGCCTCCCTCTTTCTTTTGGCCCACTTTTGACTTTACTTGTACTGTTCTCCACGAAACCCTGGTCCCACCAAGCACAAGCATTACCAGCCCGGCACATGCCTAACCTGGAGCAAGTTCCCTCATCTTTCAGGATTGCAAGTTCATTTGCAAATGGTGGAGGATCTCTAAGTCCTTTTCTCTAAGCGACTAATTCTCAGATTTGAGAACACGATGGCTCATCTGACAGGGCTAGAGGATCACATTTTAAAAAATGTTGGTGGGAATTATTTTTGAGTCCATGTGATTAATATAAACTGCCACTTCATTTTGTCTAGTGTCACCTTGACCTCTGGAGGACTTCAGGAGGACTATCTATTTATGGTCACTAGAATGACCCCCACACTATCGACAGATCACTGTGGAATAACAAGAGTCCTCGCACATCCTTCCAAATCATGCCAAAGATCCATCCGGGTGTGGAACGATTCAGTAATAAAAACGTACGAAGGCGAAAGTAGCTACTAGTGAGAGATATATTTATGAATGAGATTCTTCTCACTGCACTCACATCAGAAAGTGAATCATTCAACCTCCCACCCACCAGAAATTCCTCCCTTTAGAGCTTCAGGATTCACCATCCAACAGTTTTTATATCTAGCAAGGGAACAGGAAGGCGGGTCCCCCAATGGTGGGTGTTAAAATAAACAGGCTCTGGCAGCGTGAAGAACCTCTTGTTTCTCTAAGAAACTGAGACAGGGAGGGAAGTTCATGGACAGAACCTGAAGATTTTTATGCATTGCCCTAGTGTGCAAGTCAAATTCAATTTACAAATTATGAAGTGAATACCATTACCCATTTAGACACTAAGACATACCCCCCCCACCTTTTTATTGAGAGTTTATGCTGCTATTCGCCAGAGGTACGAAGACAGAAAGTGAGAAAAAGAAATCAGCATTGTATCAGAAGAAACCTCCCAAGTCCTGATTTTATGAATTGGACAGATACTTTGCTCAAAGGCAGCCAGGTCCTGGCTGAGCCACCTCTAGGAACTGCTTTCCTCTTTGTTTTACTCATCATTCCCGGAGGTAGAGCTCAAAGGACACCTGAACCCCCTTTAAAAAAGTATCCACATTCATGTATATATGTGTACGTGTGCATTTCTTTAGGAAGGACCTCGCAAATATCATTAAACACCACAAGGATTCAGAAACCCAACAAAGGTCAAGGACTCGCCATTCTAATAGGAGGCCTTCATCCATCTTGCCGGGCAAGGAAGCGAGTCAAATGGATCCCACATGGAAACCTCGAGATTCCACAGACTATTTACACCAGGAGGAACTCCAAACAGATGTCTGCAATTTGTATCCTCAATGCTCAATCAGGACCCTAACTACATTATATTAAAATTATCTGGTTTCAATTCAGAAATAAATATTTATTGGACACCTACTCATGCGCCAGGATTCTGCTAAGCGTTAGCGCTGTAATCGGCATGAACCAGTACAGCTGAAGCAGGGAAGTTCTATATTGGCCCAGTCAATGTTCCCCTCTCTCTGGACCCTAGGAAAAAACCCCAAATTCCGTTAACACTTTGAATATCATCCCCTGTGGTATTTGTGAGCAGAAACAACCAACCCTTGCCCTCTTTTTACTTATAGGCTATATTAATCAGAGTAATTAATAAAAACTGCTGTGAGAAGCAAACCCCAAATTTTAGCTTCTTCAGGTCAGTAAAAGTTTCTTTCTCATAGTTCTACACGAACTGGCAGTACAGCTGTCAAGACCCAGCCTTTGACATGGATTAACTCATTCCTATGCTATTCAATTAGCCAGAACTCAATCACATGCCAATATAAGGGCAAGGGAAATGAGTGATCCTATGTGCGTAGAAGAGTTGACATGACTGGTGAGCTTCTAGCCTTCTCCAGCACACAGTCTGAACTTCGAGCCTTGTATGACACATTACAACTAATCAGAGAAACACATTCATACATTAAAACAGTACCTGTCACCAGCTTCTCTCTTACTGTCATCCAGAGGCCACCTGGGTGGTTCCACACATCGAAGAGCATTGCTTCCCAAAGATTAGGTGGATTCAAAACCTGGAAAGCTTGCTAAATGAAACTGGATTGCTGGACTCCACTCCAGCATCTGACTCAGTAGTACTTCTGGGAGGAGGCCTGAGCATTTGCGTTCTAAGAAGTTCCCAAGTGATGTCGATGTCAGGACGATAGTTTGATTCCCAAGTCAGAGTTTTCTCAAATCATCAAAGAGGAATTGAGGCAGGAATAACTGTCTCCTTTCCTCCGCTCAGCATTTCTGAAGTTATTCCCTCCTTTCTCTCCGGCTTTCATTTCCCTTCTCTGGGATTTATGCAGCTAAGTGATATTGCAATCTTTCTGACTAAGCTAAGGAGGGCCCTGGGCTCTTCAAGGATAATGATATCTTGTTCGTGGCTGCCTTTAGTGCGCCCCTTCTCTCTCTCTGCCCAGTATCCTTGCCCAAATTGATAGCTCTTCAATGACAAACAGCCAAGGACATGCTATGGGAGGACCTCTACAACCTCCCTCCTATCTTTCTCATGCTCCTTTCCTTTTCATCCCCACTCATAGCAAAACCCTATTTTCAATAAGCCTCACTTTCTTTTAGAATTGTAACTGGCTAGCAGGAAACACATATAGATTTCTCCTGCTACCTGAAAGTAGAGCAAATCATACTGGAGGCTAACTTTCTAAGCCAAAATGGCATGAAGCAAAGAAACAATTACCATATATTTATATGGAAACATTTTCAAATATTCCTGACCCCCAGAATCACCTACCAACTCATACCAACATAGGATGTAAAACCTAAAATCACACTCACAGGTAGTAAAAACAGGAATGTGATCATACAGACACCATCAGTATAAAGTGATTCCTGGAAGGAGAGTTTGGCAGGGTCCCTCTCCTGTCGCTGAATGGCTGATGTAAAACCAGTGCTGAATGCTATTTTCACTTTCCACCTTTTATCATAAAGCGGCAATTTTCTTAGATTTCTTTTGGTTAGCAAAAACAGATAGTAATGGAGTTCTTTCATGAAAGCAAAGTGGCTTAATGTGAACTTCCCAATGCTGGCAGGAAATATATGTGCTAACTATTTTATTATAACCAGGAGCTAACAAATCAAATTTTTCTGAAATGGATACTCTTCAGTTTCTCATAGAGTACTGACTTCCTAGATACCAATGAGCCCATCACCTGTTGCATCTGTTTTATGTCCAGACACCTCTGCTTTTTGATGTTTCCAAGGCAGCTGATACAGTGAGGTCAGATAGATTTGAGTTCAAACTATCACTATCTCTGCCTGTTCTGTGACCCTGCATCTCTATTTTCCCATTTGTGAAAGGGAGAGAGCAGTGCCAACCTCATAAAGTTTGTGTGGTGGTGATATGAGATAGACCAAAAGGAAATCCCATTCACAGATAAAAAGGCTGAACCCCAGTCTGCATGCTAGGGTATATTTTTTCAGGTTCCCCATATAGTGAGGGATTATTAGTCACTCTGATACAATATCAATGTCAAGTGCTGAAAATATTAAACAGTGAGTGAACTTACATAATTTTTCAACAGGTCAAACTTAGTTGCTCTTCTCTTTTTCCTGAGGGCATTCCCCAAATAACTAGCAAAAAAAGATTCAATTCTTTGAGCTCCTTGAAAAAGTGTTCTATAAATCTGAACCTATGATTGTGTTAATCCTACAATAGCAAAAGTAAACTCGATAGACTATTTAATACAAACATGTTTGACTAGGTGAAAGATTTGTCTCCCAAGAAAAGATTACCTCCAAATAATACCCTCTAATTTTAAGTGGAAAGTTGGATTTTGATTTTTTCTTTTTTTTTTTTTTTTTTAGCTGATTTCTACCCAGATGGGCCTGAACATGAAAGTTCTAACCTGAGAGCCAATCCCTAAATATTTAGAAAAGTTCTATAGCAACTTGAGGATGAAACATCAATACATCATTCAGGAGAAAACAGATATCACTCCTCCAACACAGGGCTGACTTAGGCAATGTCCTTTCTTTCCCCTCCCAGCACACAGAGGACCTGAACCATGTAGCATGTGCTCCAACAGTTTCCAGAACCTGAAAATAGCCAAAATCAGTCTTGTTGCTGAAAGCAAATTTGCAGGGCTGATGCCATCCATCAGGAAATTAAGTATTAAGCATAATGGGTTTTTCTAGCATAAAGAACCTTGTGAATGACATATTTTTCACTCTGTTAATGACAGGAAATGAATCATTCCCTGCTTCAGTTAGTCAGAGAAATTCCACTTTCCAATATTAAGAGTTAGCCTCCCGTACAATTTCTCTTTCCTGAGGACAGTTCTGGAAAGGCCTCCCAACACTCATAATTTCACAAGTTTGGCCAGGTAGGGAAGGTTGATGCAACTCAGCATGAAAGGAACATATGTCCACTGGATTGGGAATTAAAAATGGTGGAGTTCGCAGGCTCTGGTGGAGGGGTGGTTTGCTCAGCAGCCTTCAGCCAGCACAGTTTACATACATCCCAAAGTCCTGGGTTCATGTCCTGGTCTTGGGGGAACAACCAAGATAAACAATTAAAATCAAGTGTTTCTTCCTCCTCTCTCTTCCTGCCTACACTTTTCATTTCAAAAAAAAAAAAAATGGCAGTGTCCCTTCCCCTTCAGCCTCTAGGGAAGAGCAAATTATCAGAGATGTGTATCTGCTTGCTCCCTGACCATCTCTGCCTCTCACAGAGTGAATGAGACTTAAATAGCCCAATATATTCATGATGCAGAGAAAGTAAGAGCTTTCAGCATAGAATCTTGCAATCAAGATTACATCATCAAGGGATTCTGATGAGACTGAGTTGTCACATTATGTAATCTCCCACCCTACATTTCTTCAAGTCCTTCCTTCTTCTAGGAAAGTTTCTGCAGGTCTGAAGAGTTTATGGAGAAAAATGAGTTAGGGAGTGATTAAAAGCATGAAAAGATCATTGTGCCTAAATATGCCAAACTCTCCTCTAAAAGATCCATGGATTTTATTTCATGTAACCTGAGTAATTCAGGCCCAGGGCTGGTTCTGGGTAGTGTCATCTTCCATTCCTGTGTCTTCTGCTTCTCAGGAGGTCTTCACCTAGTGCCATTTATTTTAAGCAAGGTTTAGATTAGAGGCAAAAAAATGCATACCCACAACACAAGAATGGGTGGGGTCACCCGTTGTAGACAGAGAGCCTGGAGGGCTGTGCCAGGAAAACAATTTTCCTATCCTCAAAGGAAGCCTGTCCCCATGCCTCTGTTTAACACATGTCGTCCTAAGCAGTGCATCCTATATGGGTAAAGAAAACACAAGGTGATGCTGAGATGCCAGGAGGACCTTCTGGCTGAAGAGAATTACACTAGCAAACAGAAAGAACAGAAAATGATTATTCAACAGCACTGAGAATGAACTAGCCATAGAATAATTACATATAAAATGGGAAGGAGGAAAGGAGAAGGGACCAAGAAGAGAGAGAAGAGCAGAGAGGTATGAAGAGAGAAAGTGGAAGAATAAGAGACCTACTGCTTTAGGGTAGTCTAAGCTATATTTGCAGTGAAAGGATCCTTTTTCTTCTCTTCAAACTGTAAGCAGAATAATGGTTAACCCTGGTGTTGAAAGAGGGTCTGACTATATTCCTTTTTACACTAGTTCATCCAACTCCCCCTCCCCCACCCTGCCCTGCATGCACAGAGCAGAGAGTTCAGTGATTTTCAGCCGGAGGGCTTGAAATGCTCAGACTCCCTGGAACCACAGGTTCAAATTCTAGCAGAATAATTAGAGTTCTCCTCCTTTAATGAGTGCTGATTGGGGTGTATTCAGTTTACTTTGTTCCTCAAGGTCCCAGTGGTCAAATTTCCAGTCTGCATCAAGATTCTCTGCTATTTATTAGAGTAGGCATGACTGAGATGGGTGTGTTATCATGAAGGTAAAAAAGAGAAAGATCTAAAGTACACATGGGGAAAATGTTGTCACAAAAGAATGACTCAAATCTCTTGTTACCCGTTTTTCTGAGGAGGATGCATTTCGTAACTTGAGTGAAATGAAATGCCTAAATTCCAGGCATCAGTAGAAGATTGTGCTGATTAGCACTGTCTCCCAGCTAGAAGATGCCAGAAGCAGGAAATTCAAACATTCATATTTGCCCCTGACCGCTAATGATTTTAATTGAGGTGTAACATCTTTTGTAAAAACAAATGATTAACTGTGACTATAAGATGAAAATGAGGCCATGGTTAGTGGTTCAGAGCACGTTAGTCGTTGGGAACATTGGCTTTGGAACAGGATAGCCTGTGTTCATGCTCTGCCCCATCACTTTTTGAGAGGTGGGATCCTGAGCAAGTTCCTTAGCCTCTCTGTGCTTCTGTTTCCTCATTTGTAAATTGGGGAAACAGTAGCTCCAAAATCAATGAACTGCTGATGCAATTAAAATAAATTAATTAATACATGTACATACATGATATCATACATATAACAGCAATGAGAAATAAGAACTGGCACATCATACATTGAAAGTGATAACTCATAATTTCAAACATGTCTATAATGGCACAGAGTAGTGATTTTTGAGGAACAGGAAACCAGCGGGGAAAACAAGGGCACTGTGATTCATCCTTGGTCTAAGAGAGAGAATAGCCACCCAAAATAAGAGTTGTTTCAAAGGATATGTCTTGCTTATCTGAATAATATGACAGTTTTGAAGAAAAAAGTTAAGAACAACTGAAACAGGTATGAGTTTAGTATTTAACCATGAACTTGCATCATATATAGATACCTAGTTAAAAGAAATTAGTTCATTTCAGGACTGCCCTGGTGGAGCAGTGGTTAGGTCAATCGCCTCCAAAGGAACAAGCCACATACCCCTGGGTTCGAGTCCTGGGTCCAGGGAAAGCAAACTGTGCAAACAACTAAATAAAATGAAGATGCTTTCTCCTCTCCCTTCCTGACTGCCTGCCTACTTGCCTTCATCTCTGCCTGTACCTTTCTTAAAAAAAAAAAAGATGGAATTCACGGACACACAAAGGGAGGGCAGCTGCCAGAGTGTGGGACACACAGGAATTTGGCTTGAGCTCCTAGTCCAGGAAAAACTCAAATCCTAACTTTGCTGCCTCAGGCTAACCTCTGACTCCTCCAGATTCATCCTTTGTCATGTATATTGATGAGTAGCATGCTTATCTCCATTTGATCACATGATGAACAGCTAAGAAAACATCAGTGAAGAATATGCAGCCGAGAAGATGGTATTGGAAACATCATTGCTATACGATGGGGACACGTCTTTCTGTCTCGCTGTTCTTTAACAACTTGGACTCTGGCATGAGACTACACATGTTCTTTGTACTATGTGTCACTGTGAAAGATTAGCCTTTCGCCTCATTTTCTCCAGAGATACCACCCCACTGCTGGCTCTTTGCCAGATCATACTGACCTGCAGTGCTCTCTGCATTCCCCATTGCTGAGTGGTAGGCTTCAGTTAGTCCACAAACCTTTACAATCTCCTGAAAGAGTCTTGCTTCAAATGCACTTTCATGGTCTGAGTATCTGCCAAAGGTACAGGACAGCTATATGTGTGCTTGTTTTAGAGAGATGTTATCACTGAAGTTAGAGGAACCACACATCATGATTTTGTCTAGCCTCTTGCTAGCCACAGGACATCAGACACTTTACTTAAGCTTCCTGATTGCCAGTTTCCCCACATGAAAACCAGGAATGATCCTTTCGCTAGATGCTATTGTACACCAACCCTACATCCATTCTTCCTTCTACCAAGACCCATTTTTGCCAGATATCCATCCCATCTCCTGCAGGCTGAGTCTTAAAGCAGTTAATTCTCCTTAATTCTATGAATGAAACTGTTCTAAAAGTAATTATATTTGCTTTTCCAATGATTGCTTTGGAAATGGGCAAAATTCTGAAGAATAAAATATAAATGAAAATCTGCTGCAGACATTTTAGAAAGACATTCTCACTTCTTAGAGCCACTTGAAGAGATAACCTCACTCTGGACTTTGTGCTTCGTTGCAGTGTCTGGAGCTGAGGCCTCCATCTTACCTCAAGTCAGAGAGCCAGACCAATGGGAGGGTGGTCGATGAGGCAATCCGAGCCACCTTCCAAGCCAACCAACTTGGCAGACACATTCTGGACTTTTTATTGTGAAAGAGAATGAATTCTCTTATCGTTTAGGCCAGTTTGCTTTGGGCGACTTCAAATACTCTAACTTGCAGTGCAAATTAAATTAAACCCTGTGAAGTGCTTGGAATATAGAAAGTACTCAAGTGCTACTAATGTAGTGCTCTGTTACTTCAATTTCAACTTACCCTCCATGTCAGTTATTCTTTGCAGGGAAGGTCCCTCTTGTATTAGTCACTTGGGAACATGTCACTTAGATATTGTCTATTACATTCTATAATCTTGCAGTTAGTGATCAGTATGTGTATTCACAAACTGATTACTCTGAATCATACACACTGTGCTGAGCCCATGTTCTGGGTATCTCGTTGAATTCTTAGAATAATCCAGGGTCAAATGCTCACTTTTCGTATCTCATTTTGCAGATGATAAAACTATCGGCAAAGAAATGGACCCAAACCTGGACCTACACCTCTAAGCCCAATATTATATTGCTTTGCTTTTAAATGTTAAATGATATATTTCAAAGGCATCTGTGAAGGAAAAGTAAGTGTCTCCTGCAGCTCATCCAAGTGAAAAATTTGTGCAAGTAGGACTCCTATCTGTGAAGCTCAGGGGCGGCCACTGAGGCAGGGAGTACTGACACTGCTTAGACATAAACAAAGGGTCCAGAAGGCATCCTGGAAGAGGGTGAGCAGGAATGGAAATCTGTAGGTGCACAAGACAGCATTTCAGAACAATACCTTCAGATGAGTCAATTAAAGTAAAGGATAAGCTCACTGGAAAGGCAAATAGGCTCTGAGAACATTGTAAGAATCCGAGAAGGTCAATGAGTTAGTGCCCTGTGTCAGCAAAAAATGTACTTACTGTGCATCCTGGCGGTTCAGCAGTTAAGTGTGTGGTGCCAGCTGGCATAGTCCACACAAAGCCTGAGCACCTATGCTTGTGGCCCAGGACCAGGGGCAGCCACCAACAGGAGCAGCAGAATGGATGGATAAGCACGGCCTATTCTTTCTTCCTGCCTGTGTGCCTGCCTGCCTGCTGTCATTCCTGTCGGCTTCCTTCCTACAAATACACACATACATACATAATTCTTTTTTTTTAAATTCTAATTTGGTCTAAATAGAGTTATCATAACGGTGTAGGTCCTTTCTGATCTGAAATTATATATATATGTATAATATATACACATACATATATATATATATATATATATATATATATGCATGTAATCACAGAAAAACAACCTGAAAAACATTTTAGTAGCTATTTCTCTAGATAGTAAAATTAGGGATGCTATTATTTACCTCCTTTGGATTTTTGTAAATTTTCCAAATTTCTTAGGCTAAATTATTTTGCACGTATTAATCATATAATGAGGAAAATAGTCATGCATATGTGCATGCACATGCTCCCTTACACACATACACTGTTCAGTAACCAACTGCTGCTGGTCAGTCCCGCTCCAGGCAGTTCCTCTCTCTTCTTTGCCCAGGTTCTCCTCTCCTTGAGCCATGTGCCACCTTTGTGCTTGCTCTCCCTGCTTCTCTTCCTGAAGGAGAGAGCTCCTATTTTCAGGGAACGGAAGCAGCCTACAGATGTATCCTGACCCTGACCAGCTGTCCTGCTCCAGAAGTCACATAGCCAGGATCAGAGATGGAACCCAGGATGCAGCATAAAAGCATGTCCTGATGAATGGAGGAACTTTTTCTCATATAATACCTTCCCCGGGGGCACTCCAGGCTCACTCTGCGTGAGCTAGGAAGCCAACGCTATAAACTCTTCCAAAAGGTAATTGGAAGATAAAAGGAGTGACTCTTTGAAAATTCAGTAGCCCTGGAAAGGAACTAAATAACATTTCAAGACACATATTTTCTCAATACTATAAAATAATCAACCAGTTAATTCAGCACTTTCCTTATATTTTGGAACAGGAAATAAAGGAGGGAAGGTAGGATGGACTGAGGAAGGAGAGCCAACAACAAACACAAAAGGCTTCCCTTTCTCAAAATCAGGATCAGGTAAAAAAAAAAAAATAAAAGAGAAAGAAGAAGAGAGGAGGAGGAGGCAGCATGGGGAGGAGGAGAAGGCATGAAGAGGAGGAGGTGGAGGGCAAGGAAGAGGTGGAGGAGGAGGAGGTGGAGGAGGAGGTGGAGGAGGTGGAGGAGGAGGAGGTGGTGGAAGAGAAGGTGGAGGAGAAGGTGGAGGCATGGGGAGGGAGAGGAGAAGGAGGCATGGGAAGGAGGAGGTGGAGGAGGAGGCGGCAGTGGTGGAGGCAATGGGAAGAGGAAAGAAATTGCCTTAAGAGTCACCTCCAGGATTCTCTTTAAGAAACTGTTTACAAAAAATTTCGGCATGCCTAGTGCCTGTATTGCCTATTTCAGTGGCCTAGCGGTTAAGTTTGCCACCTCTGACTAGCACAGTCCACATACTTCCCAAGGACCTGGGTTCACAACCCAGGCCTGAGTGAACAACCAAGATGAACAACTAAATAATATAAAAATAAAATGTTTTTTCCTTCTCTTTCTGCCTGCCTACCTACTCATCTTCATTCCTGCCTGTACCTTTCCTACAAAAAGAGAGTGACAGAGAGAAGGCAAGCAAGAAAGAAAACATCTCGACAAGGTAGTAGTGTGGGTCTGTAAGGATGGGGATTAGCAGGAGACAACACAACAGATGTGATATGAACAACTCGAACTTTTATGAAAAATGAATCCAACTTTCAGTGGGGGTTTTATGCTTCTCTGGGAAGTGAAGATTTACATTTGCCTCTGATTTCCACAAACCCTTGATAAAACTTACTAAACACAGACACACACACACACACACAACACAGGCCTGGATAAAAAGGAGTCATTCTGCAGATATCAAAGGACGGATACTTTGGCATGCCTTAGTAGAAGTTCCCAGGGCTGGAGGGGAACAACTAAAATAAATCAACTAAATAAAAATTAGTAAATCTTCATCCACTCTCTGCCTGCCTGCTCACCTTCATTCCTGCCTGCACCTGTCCTTCCAAAAAAGAACTAATATCTATGTTGGAATTGGCATGGGGGTAGGACCCAGGTACCCAAGGATGACATCTTACATAGATTAAATGTATTTGGAAGAAGCAAGAACTGCATCCAGAAGTAGCATCCACAGTGATCATCAGGGCTGACCCTCAAGCATTGCCAAGAGCAGGCGAATGAGCTAACTTCACACAGCCCTGCACAAGAGCAGCTTTTCACAGCTCCATGTTATTGACAAGAAAAGCGTGGTACAGACAGCTAATCCCATGCTCTTAGTTTCTAAGCTGAACTACCTTCTCAAAAAGAAGATACATCCCCAGGAGCTCATGCAATGCTACTGGGTGCTTCCTCAAATTTGTGGATGGAGGGGCGTTTTAAGGCAATCTTGTTTCATTATAGCTGAAAAAGCAAGAGGGATCCCCAATGACATTTGAATCTAAGTGATAAAGTAATGATTGATAGTCAGACAACCCACAGTTGCTTTCTAATTTCTATCTCTATGACCTTGGAAATGTTATTTATCTTCATGGATCCTTGGGTTTCTCATCAATAAAATAGTGGGCTAGTTAGAAGCCCTACCTCATAAGATCATGTGAGTAATAAATCAGCTCATGAACCTGAAACAGGTAGCACATGCCCAATAAATGGAGCCTTTTATTTGTTCTCTGCTGTTAAAATATATACAGATGCTGAGTGTGCAAGTGAACAGCTGGTCACCAGCAAACCTGCTCAGATTCTGTCAGGTGCATGGCAATGGAAAACATCTGGTTTACTTTATATAGGCCACTAGGGTTTCAGTCCAATAAAAAGAAGTCTAAAGAAAACTGGGGGAAAATATGCATTCAGAAGGTCACTTGAATGCATGATTGTGTGAACTGAAAATGAAAATGGAAAAGAAAATGTTCCTGTCACTGTCTGAATAGATTGATTAGTTGCGATCTGAAATTTACACAATACTATTTTTTCCAAGTATTAAAAGTTTCTTATTCCAATTTCAACACATACGTTGAAGATTTGCTTGCTTTCTCCCACCAGGATTTTTATAGTGGACCCTGAATTAAGATTAAACAAATCTATCACAAATGCATATCACAATTTCAGCTAAAAAAAAAAAAAAAAAAAAAATGAAAATGAAAGCCTGGGTCAGTCAATCCACCTCTGTACTTCCAGCTGGACCATGAAGGTCAGCTGTTCTACTTAAACAGAAACAGAGGGCCTGTCTCTTGCCTCTAAGGGGAGCCAAGTGAGATGAGAAAGCAGAGAAAGGAGACGATTGTTTGAAAAACTGCAAAGCTGGGTGTACTTGGAGTTCTCAAAAAGCAATAATTGCTGAACACCAAATTTTTTGCTATCAAAGGGCCACTGTTAAAGAGTTAAATCTCATCCCCCTCAAGAGCTTTGATAACATGTGATGTGAATAGAAATGCCTCTATACATTTTCTTTCTTAAAAATATTCTAGAGAAAATGGGAAAGCTGGTAAGAGAGAATAACTAAGTGGAAGGGGAAAGATGAACTAGTCCAGCTTTCAAATATCATTGAAATGCAGTCTGCATAAACAGTGAATTGAATTGCAGGGTCATAGACATTCATGTGAATGTGCCCTTGAAATATTAAGGATAAAAATTGTGGAATCGAACTCATGGATTTATAACCACAAAATAATTCCTTTTAAAAAGTTGTGTATTTGATCTGTCTGGAAGAAGAGCTTTTGTTTATAAAGAAAAAATACCCATGGTTTTCAGAATTACAAATGGCTCCAGTTAAATTCTTTTATTTTGACTCCTTGAGTTAAAATGGAGAGTGCTTATAGAGAGCCCAGGGAAGTCGCACCATTACACCCCCAACTTGCATTTTAGCAACTTTTCCAGGGCAGGTACCAAGTAACCTTTAACGGTAGTGCCCTCTTGACTTCTTCATCCGCTCACTTCACCCTCCCTTAGAACTGGGCAATGCAGGGAGACACTGCTCCCACAATTCAAAGAAAGTAAGCTGTTATGATATCTAGTGAGCAGAGACTGGGAATATATGCAGACCTCTCTCCCCGCCCTGACACCCCCACACCGCTAGTCCTATGAAAAGCCCAGGCTGTCTGTGACTGTCCCTGAGTCATGGCACTGCACGGAGAAGGTCGAGTTCAGGGCAGAAGACACAGTTCTCAGAATATTCAGCAATCCCCTGCTGGGCGGGGCCAAGTTCTTGGAACAGAAATCTAAAGGAACAAAAATCATGTTGAAAGTGTTTTGAAACAGTGAATTTTGTGTATGTCGAACAGAGGCTCATTTGATTTCACTTTGTTTCTGAAAATGCCTGTGGGCAGACCAGTCTGGTAGGCCATATCTGTGGGTGTTCCCAGCAAGGTCACCCGGTATGAAACTACTCCAAGACCTGTCCTGTCCAAGAACACGGCCCTCCACGTCTATCTGCCTCTGTGTCTGCGGAGGTGAGTAATTCAGCCAAATGTTCCTTTACCAGAAGCAGTTGGCATTCTGAGAGCATGTAAAGATTCATCTGCTCAAAGATCACTCCCTATCTAGTTTTTCAATTGTTTGAAGAAAATGTGGAATGAGCATTTTGGGGTGGAAGGCAGGAGCAAGGGTAAAAGCAGGGGGCCCAATAGATCCATCGGCAAAGGCTCTAGAACAGAAACCTACTCAGGCTTCATTCACTATGAGCGCCATTGTGGTTGGGACAAACTGATAAGACCAGAAAGGCTAAAAACTCATGTTTCCTGCTTCTGATTAGTTTTTCCCCCAGAGCATTCAACCAAGACCAGGAAACAAGAGTGGATCAGCGTGCATATCTGCAACCATTCTCATGTTACAATGAAAACATAACAGATTTAGAGGAAACACTCCCACAGTGTCCTCTTAGAACAAACTAGAATAACCTTAGAATTACAGATGTGCAACAGCATAGCCAAACACTGTTATGCTGTTTAGGAATCCAGTTCAGGAGTTTGGGGATCCACAGACTATTTTAGGGAGTACAGTATAAGCAATGGAACTTCTCTCCAGAAAAATACCCTTATGCACAAAGACATAACACCTTGCAAACTATTTTGGAGTGTTTACAAGATCTCTGAAACCTTCTGGATCATGAGCGAAAGACATCTAACCAGGTTATCTCTACCCACTCCTACTCCCACATAAAATTAGAAAGCAGGGGGCCTAGTGAGTAACCGACATCTCTAGTTTTTGAGTAGCCAAAGTTGCAACACAACTGAGAGTTCCAATTCTCTCAGTTCCTAAAGTAGAATTCTTTCCACTACTTTGTGAATCATGAAAAGAAACTTCTATCCTTCCTGTTGCTATCTCACCCCCAGATGACTTACATAAAAATTCATATTGTCTTCTGCCACTCAACATTCAAGGGCCACAGGGCAAAATAAGAGGTCCAGGCAATTAAACAAGAGTGCCCTTGTTTTTACAGAGCTATTGATTCTTTTTCATAATTCTTGGAAAAGAATTGGTCTGATGAGAGCTGCCTGGATGCTCTTTAAATGAGCATTCAAGTTCTCCCTCTTGGTCTGCTCCCGGATGTGGCTGTGCACAAGCTGTGCATGACATGCATACATGTACTCATCTAGCACTGGCTGGACATCTTTTTGAAGCAATTTCATCTTATTCTCATTAGTGCTCAGCTGAGAAATCTGTCCCCTTTTCCCTCTCACTATTCAGAACATGGACTGCTGTTCTTTCCAAATCAGCAGCAAACCTTCCAAGTTGTCATAAGGCCAACTCCTTCCCTCTCCTCCCCCACCACCTCATACCACAGACTAATGAATCCTCTTGAAATCCAGGCCTGAAGTATGTAGGGCCCCTTCAGGCCATGAAGCAGGGACTTGGGTGGGCTCCCATAGAACTTCAGAGCATATAATATATCTTTATCATTTGGCTAGGGGTGTTCATTGAAAGGTACTGTGGACCAATATATTTTGGATCCCTCTCTTCCTTCACTGTGCAAGAGCAAGAACTAGTCCTTAGAGAGGCAAAAATTCTAGGAAAAAGTAGAACACCACTTGCATAATTTTTTTTCAACCAAGTATGTGGATTGCTAATCTTTCCAAGACTGGTCATTATCTGGGGTGCTGTAGTCATTGCCTAATGGGAGGGGTAGCATGGAACAAGAATGCAGGTCCTTGGAGCACTAGTTGGGCCTGTCCCAAGAAAGGAATGTCCTGGTGCCAGGTCAGATCATTCCAGGCCACCAAGGGTGACCATCCTAAGCCTTTGGCATGACTTCCAAACTTGTGCCTATTTCATCTGCCCTCTCACCCAAAGGGCTTTTGCAGCCTGGAGAGTATACAAGAGACACCTCAGAAGCCACGTGTTAAACTCGAGTGGATTTGGTTCCCAGGAGTCAACTGAATCCAGACCAGCACCAAGCCCAGAACTCCCTGGGATCCTCTCCACTTCTCACGTGAAGGGCATCTGGTACTGGAAACGAGTGGTGTTGGTGATGGTTGCCCAACATGGTGAATATACTCATGTCACCAAAGTGCACACTCAAAAATGGTGCAAATGGCCAGTTTTCTGTTCCATACATTTTATTGCAATCCAGAAAAAATTTAAATCTAATTTTGGAAGCGAACATACTAACAAAACTCAATCAAAGAGCCACCTTTTTTGGTTATGGCTGAGCATGCACGTGGCAGAGCTGTCACGGTGAGGTTTCGCCAGCAGCAGAAGGGAAGAGAGCTGGTGTGGTTCATCTGCACAGCGGCCTGGTGTTGTGTGTTCAAATGGTGCTTGGAAGTGCCACCCCTGTCTCAGTGCCGTTCCCTCCAGGCTGGCTACAACCTCACACCAGAGTGTTTTATT
>RJWH01000655.1:286485-377113 GCA_004363575.1 Solenodon paradoxus
AAAAAAAAAAAAAAAAAAAGAGAGAGCAGGGAGTCACATATTTGCCTGCTCATGTTCTTATATTCACATTTGCTGAAAGAAAGACACACTCCATGAACAGAAGAATAAATAAAGTGTGATGCATACTACAGTAGACTCTTACTCAGTCACAAAAATGAATGCCACTGTGACACAGGCTAACACATGAATACGGACTTGAGGATGTCTGTAACAAAAAGACAAATTTTGTTTGATTCTGCTTATATAAGGAACTTGAGGTAGTCTAATGCATGGAAACTGAATGGTGGTTGGCAGGGACTTGGGAGGGGGCAGAATGGGAGTTACCGTATAATGGGTACAAAGTATTTTCTTGAAAAGACGAAAACTGTCCTGGAAACGTAAGGTGGTGATGGTTACATAATACTATGAATATACTTAATGTCATCGAACTGTTACTTTTCAAAACGGTTTAAATGGTAAATTATATGCTTTGTACATTTTACCACAATCTTAAAAATGTTTTAGAGAGTCTATTTTTTAGAATCAAGCAAAACTAACAAAAACAAAAACAAAAACAAAAAAAAGCCAAAGTATAATACATCACTTTTGGGGTCGTAGTTGAATGTGATACTATGGAAGACAGAAGTCACTTCTCAGGTTTCCCTTCACTTCTTCACTCCCCTGATGGGCTTCAAGAGGGTCGCTGACCTGGCGGCCTAAAAGGCACTGGGAGGAAAGGCTCTGGGAGACAGAGCATGCCTGCAGGTCCAGAAAGATGCCATCTTTCCCACATGTTTTTGCTGAGATGATAAGCACTCAGAGCGTGACATTTTGAGAAAAGATTGCATAAAAGCAATTTTCCTTGGTACTATTTCTGGACCTTGTATGAGTCACTCACTGCCTTCTCAAGTGCTTGCCTCACTAATGAGAGCTTTCAATGCATAATACAGCAAGAACCCTTCAAAGCTCTATTAGGATGAGAAATTGCTGGTTCATTTTTAAGTTCATCCTGAAGAACTGTGACAACAGGATGGAAGAATCAACTACTTATATATTAGGTACCTTATCTACAAAGCCAGTCACCTGAAAGTACTAATTCAACACACCAGGACCACCCCTGCACCCATGCCTGTCTGCCTTAATGGTTAATGCTTCCAAGAACTTGCTGCAACTGTACTGAGAAACAAAGTGTCACATTCCCTTAGCATGCCCCTCCCACTACAGGGAGAGTGGGGATCTTAAATTGAGTATGATCAACAAGGTTAATAATGATTCCACTTATAACTGATGTAAAGGTGAGGGACTGCCGGTTGAAGGACTCCTAGAGATCAATTCCAAAGTCACCCAGGTAGATCAGGACCCTAATCCAAAAACTAGATGAGATGCTCATAGATTAAATATTATCAAAGGATTGGAGAAAATTAGCACCAGCATGCCTTTCCACCCACCTCCCTGGTGGAGTGAAAAAGCATGTATGAAAAGCTACTTTGAAAAGTACAAATCATCACCCAAACATGAAGAATTCTGTCAGCCCCCTTTGTAAACGAGGAACAGAGACACAGCAAGACAGGGCTGCTCTTAGTGACTTCATGACCTTTACTTGTCCTCCTCCACTCCTTCCATTCTAAATCCACAGAACACCTACTCGCTGAAAGAGACTTAGATTCCTGGGCCTACACAACAAAGGTACAGAAGACCAAGGCAATGCCCAGCCAAAAAGGAGAGCTCCTTCTTTCTCCCTCTTCTGTAAATGACCTACAGACCTGTCGGGGCAAAGAGTTCTCTATATTGAAGGCATAAATGATTCCTGTTTGTAGGGGATCACCACTTCTAGTTGACTCCCCTGCCAATGGAGCTTTTCTCTTAGCATCCAGGTGAATGTCACTTTACTGACGGTTTTTGTTTTATAATTTTTAAATATTTTAATTGAAACTTCTCATTTTAATCAATGTTGTAATTTAAAAAGAATGTCACTGAACAGAACATCCTTTCACAAGTCATTTATTCAGGACAGGCTGAGAATAAGGCCTTTCTTGCTGAAATTGTACATATGATTGATAATAATTTGGAGCATTTTCAGAGGTTCTGTGCCATTTGAATAAAGAATGACACTATGATTTTTCCATCTAATTTACTGTAAAGTGTACTTCAGAATCATTTCCAAACTTTGGTACATTCGAAAGGACAAAACTATTTCTTCTGTCTTCTTTTGACAAAGAAAATATGGAGGGACCATGGTTGGTACAGTCCTGTTCTCTGTCGAAGAATGACAAAATGTCATAAGCTTGTCTCTCGACTCCTGTGTAAGGACAGAATCAAGGCTTCCTAAAGCAAAAGTGTCCTTTGAATCCACTCTCAATTTTCCTTATCTTTATATAATGGTCTTTTATTTGCAGTCATGGGGCCTGGAATCCTCTAAACAAAGGTAGAAAAATTAAAAGCATGTTAATGTTGTTCAAATCTAAAGAACACAGAAATTATAAGTTGTGGTTAAATTCTCATAAGGAATGTTATCCAAAGAACTTATTCTATTTTCCACTATAGAACTATGTCCAATACACAGATATTCAAAAGTATTTCTTCTATTTAAAGCTTCACAAAAGTGATAGAGCACAGCAAAAATGAAAAGAGCCCCTCTCTGCAGAGACAAGAGTAAAGAAATGATCAAAACAAAGCTATTAAGTGGGTTCTGCTGGACACTCCTTCCAGCTCCAACAGCTCCAACAGAGCCTCAGATGGTCCCATCAGCAGGTTAACATTCAGCGACTTTTCACACTTTAACATCTAAGGGAGAAGCTGCTATCATTGAAGCTATTGCAGTCCTCAAAACCAACAATACTTAGTGCCACGATGAAGGAGGAAGAAAATGTTCTAAAACCACAATGAACATGAGAAAAGCAAACATGAAAATGAAAAAGATGCTTACACTTGAATTCAGTTCTTTAAGGATTTTACCATCATTATTTCTTTCCTACTTCAAGCTACTAAGGAAATAAGAGTGACTTATTCTTCACTCAAGTGAAGAGAAAAAAACTAAGACTGAGTGCCCTCAGGCCAACTCTAGGGCTTCCAACCAAATGTCAGACTCATGGCTAGAAGGAGTCCTGAAGGTATCTTTCTTCCAAATTTCTATCACATCCACCCTGCGGCAGGTGGGCCAAAACTAGCCTGCTGCCTGTTTTTATGGCCCACAAGCTAAGGACAATTTTGACATTTTAAAATCAAAAGAAGTTTTGTTCACATGCAAAACTGACATGAAATTCAAACATTTCAGTGTCCATAAATGAAGTTTTATTGGAACATAGCCCCATTTGTTCATTTGCATGTTGTCTACGACAGTTTTATGCCATAAGAACAGAGCTGACTCATTGCAACTACATTTGCTGTTGAATTCTTAGGCTCTCAGATAATGGTCTCTGAGCCCTTTAAGAATCTACTTTTGGCATTTTTTATTTCTGGGTATATGAAAAAGAATTGAAAGCAGGAGAAGAAACACATATTTGTACACCCATATTCCTATATTCACAAGAGCCAAAAGGTAGAAGCAATCCAAGGTCCAAAGCAATCCACAAGTCCAAGAATCCACATGGCCCACACAACCTAAAACATTTACTATCAGACTCAGTACAGAAAAGTTGCCTGTTTCTCACCAAGATCACAGGAGGTTGAGAGTGAAGAAAAGGCAGGCTTCTTGAGACCATGAGCAAAGAGGCTTGGTTTCTCCATTAAAGATCCATTTTCCAAAATAGAGAACCCAGGACCATGTTGCTCTTGGACACTGAAGCGTGAGATAAACTACTCAGTCATGGAATTCTGAGCCCTCTGATCATTACCAAGGTTGTGTAGTCATTAAAGCAAATGATCTGTGCATTTTCAGCTCCTGCACTCAAGTTGCTTGGGCCCCCCTATTATCTCATGGTAAATACCAGATTACAATCACACAAACGTGTAATTACATCAGCGAAACACTGAGGAGGGAAGAGAGGCCAATGCTCTCCAGGTTTGTGGCATTGGGTTGAGTCCTCTGTCAGACATTCCACACACCCTGGGGAAGACCTCTGGACTTGTCTTGTTAATAAAAGGACCTTTCCAAGAAGAAAATTACTTGGATTGAAGGCTTTAATGCAGCCTTGTTTTTCTAACACTCAGATCTAGTGTCGGGCAAGTCTGGATCTTGGGGTAGCTGGCATTTCTCTACCGACTATCCCACAAGGCTTTTCACCCCAGCTCTCCGTGTTTCTCAGAGTGTGGAGAATATTGCCCTAATTCGAAGAAGAGAGGGAAGACAATGTGGGATTGTTTGCCAACAAGAAGTTCAATTCATCCCTTTGTTAAAATGAATGTGAAGCGCTGCCACATCTGTGTGCTGTGAAGTCAGCACACCTGGCATTATTTGCAGCCCTTTTTGTTGTGGCTGCTCCCTGTGTACAGATTCCCCAAGGGGAGAGATTTCTGTATTAGATGTGCTTCTTCTGAGACCTTGCTGGTTGGGCTCCAGTTACATAAAGCTATGTCTACAGGCTCCTGGACTTGACCACCTGGCTCCAGCTGATTTGGGGAGAGGGCAACACAAAATGAAATCAGTGCCCTGAGTCTAAGGCCGCCCAAGCATTTTGAGGTGGAGAGAAAAGGCCAAAGGAGCATTGTCCACAGAGAACACAGGTTTGGCATAGTTCTCATTTACAGCATCAATGTTTCCAATAAAACACTCAAGATCCAATAGGTGCCTTAGAAATGATTGAATTCCAAGTCTCAAAAATGTTTAGATCTAGAAGGAAAGAGGTGGGTGTGGGGGAGAGGGATAGACGGGGGTGGGGGGGAGGGAGGGGGAGAGGGAGAGAGGTGGAAAATAAGGGAGAATATGTTGGTTGGTTTGGGTTTTTCTTTTTGACATGTCAAACTGGCTAGGCTAACCTAGAAGGACAGAAGGCAGATAGGCAGCCATTTTGTGGCATACCCACCCCTTCTCTCAGCTATTTAATTAAACAGTAATCTAGGCACTGCTATGATGGGATTTTGCAGATCTGGTTAAAGTTTTTAATCTGTTAACTGCAAGTGAGATTATCTACATAGACATGATTTAGCAGTGGAGGTCCTTTAAAGAAGGCTGGGCATTCCCCAAGCTGTACTCCAAGTAGCATTTAGGTCTGTGAAGGCTCCTTTCACTGATTCTTCCTCTCCTGCCTGCTTGCCCATCATTGCATCCATTTCTTTCTGTTATCTGTCTCCTACCAGATCTCCTCCTCTGGTAGACTCTGACTCATACAGGGGTTAAGCTGGTTTAGCCATATAATGATTGCACAAGATGACAGGTCCACTAGCCAAGTTGTTCTCAGCTTGTTTCTATCCCCAACCCACCTAGGGGATGTGACACTACTTTATTAAAAACATGGTCCACTAGGGCCATGATTTTCAATAAGGGGTTAGCTCCTCATTATTCTGCTATCCTCTCCAACACTTCAACTGAAAATTCATGCCGAGAAGGGCCTCTGTGGGACAGACAGGACACGTGGGTCTCATCTCCTGGGACCATGTTCACCAAAGGTGGATTCAGGTAGGAGAATGCCAGGACCTGCAATGACACAGAGGTCACAGATCACAGGTCTGGACTGAACCCAGGTTTTCTCTGTTCTCCCTACTTCCAATACCTGAGCAGGGATAATAGGGCCTAACCTGGGCACTGTTTGTTAGTTTGCATACTCCCTGAAAGATCTGTGTCATCTGTTGAAACCCTGTTTTCAGATACTCTGGGTTCCACTATTCCCACCTGGCCCTGGGGGAGAGTCAGAGGAGAGGAGAGGTTTGCCTGGTAGTGTAAGGGGAAATCTGGCCTTCAATACCAGCCCATTATAGGATCCCCAGGTTCCTAAGGAAGGATGTAGAAAGCCCCTCAGTGATCAAAGAGGAGAGGGATAAAAGAAGGAAGGGGTTGGGCAAATATGAAGACAAATATAATTTCAGCGTTTCTATATAATTTGCAGAATTCCCATCCAGAGTGGCCCCGGAATCCATGTGAGGGGTCCCTGAAGCTAGGAACTCCTGTTTTGACTTTGTATACATTTATGTCCCTACAGAAAGCCAGATCAATGGGCCCTTGGAACACAACTTAGGAGATTTCTGTTTATTGTGTACTTCAGAAAATATCAAGGAAGAGGGGATGTTATGCTCATTTAAACTCTTATATATGAGAAGACACAGTGCACATGCTCCATCAAAATCAATTAACCGTTTTGATGTGCATCAAAGAAAGCAGAGGATTACAGCTGATACAGCAGCCACAAGAGTAATGTTTGTTCCTCGGGTAGTTTTCCTGTCAGCGTGCGCATCAATGTGCTAAACTTGAGCCTCGGTTCAGCAATATCGCAGAAACAAGGTAAAAGGAAGATTTCTTTTTTTACAAAAAATGCTTTCTTTATCTTCAGCAAAGATGGCTTCGTTTGGGATTACACTATATAATAATGTCAATTTGAGAACATTCTTGGCTAAGATGAAGATTCTTGATTGGTTATATCGGGTTTCTAGAAAGCAAAAAAACAACAAACATTTGAGACAAGGCACTCCTTTGTGCTTAGTTGATTCAAAATCAACTGTATCAAAGGAGGAAAAAAAAATGAAAGTAACCATAAGAATACCATTCCCAAACAGAGAGCATTTTTATGAATTATATGTATATACATGATAGATACACATGTAAATAGCATTTTCCACAGAAATAGAATAAGCCATCTTTAAATGTGCAAGGAGTTGTGCCCTAATAGAGCAGCAGTTAGGTGCACACCATATACATCCCAAGGCTCCAGTTTCACATTCTGGTTCCAATGTGGAACAACCCAGATGAACAATTAGCACAACAAATAAAGAGCTTCTTCCTTCCCTGTATTTCTAACTCTGCCTACCTTTATTCCTGCCTGCACCTTTCCTTTAAAAAAAGTGTATATAGATAGCAAAAAAAAATCTTAAGAACAGCAAAGCTAGAGATATCATGCTCCCTCATTTCAAACTATATTACAAAGCTATAGTAATAAAAATAGCATTCACTGGCATAAAAACACACATTGATCAATGGAACAGAATAGAAAGCCCAAAGATAAATCCACACATATATGGTGGATTAATTTACAACACAAGAGGCAACAATACAAAATGGGGAAAGGACTTTATTTTTTGACATAGTGCTGAGAAAACTGGATAGTTCCATGCAAAAGAATGTAACTGGGCCATTATAAAACAAAACACAAAAATAAATTCAGAACTTAAGATTTGAATGTAAGACCTGAATGTAAATTCTGAGAAGAAAACAGATATGTTAACATCAGTTTTGACTGATTTTTTGGATCTGATTCCAAAAGCATGGCAGCAAAACCAAAAATAAGAGGCGCTACATCAAACTAAAAACTTTTGCACAGCGAAGGCCGTTATCAACAAAATAAAAAGGTAACCTATGGAATGGAAGAAAATATTTGTAAATCATATAAGTGGTAAGTGGTAAGTGGTAAGTGGTTAGTATCCAAACTAAACAATTTATATAACTATTCAAAAAAATAAAAATGAAACTTAAAATGGACAAATCTCAATAGATGTTTTCCCAAAACAAACACAAAACATAGATATGACCAACAGGTATATGAAAAGATGCTCCACAATACTAATCATCAGGGAAATGCAAATAAAAAACATAATGAGATTTCACTTCTCAAATGTTAGAAAGACAATATATTATTAGGCAAGAAATAACAAATATTACCAAGTATGTGGAGAACAGGGAACACTTGTGCACTGTTGGTGGGAATAGAAACTGGTGCCACCACTATGAAGAAAAAGTATTATTTACTCAAAAATTTAAAATAGAACTATCATACAATTTAGCAAATCTACTTTACCCAGATAAAAGAAAAACACTAATTCAAATATATATATAGATATATATATATGCATTCTCATGTTCACTGCCACATTCTTTACAATAAACAAGATATAGAAACAACCTTTAATCCATTGATGGATTAATGGATAAAGAAGTTGTGTATACTGGAATACTATTCATTCATGAAAGAGAATAAAATATTGCTAGTGACACCATGGATAAACATTGAGGGCATTTGCTAAGTGAAATAGATCAAAGAAAATCAAATTAAAATGAACATACACACACACACACACACACACACACACACACACGCTATAGATATAGAGAACAGATTGGTGATTGCCAGGAGCAGAGGGTAGGGGTGGACAAAATGGGTAATAGGAGTTAAAAGTTACAAACCTCCAATCATAAAATAAATATGTCCAGGGGATATAATATAAAACATGATTTTATAGCTTATGATGCTGCAATGCATATTTGAAAGTCATTGAGAGAGCAGATTGTTTTTTTCTTTAAAGAGGAAGGAAGGTGAGCAGTAATAAAGGCAGAGAGGCAGCAACAAGGAAAGAAGAGAGGGGAAGAAGAAATTTTTCTTTATTTAGTTGTTTCTCTCAATTCCTAGGGCATGAACTGGGGACCTTGAGCTATACGTGGATTGACCGTCAGGTATGGGCTTAACACCTGAGCCACCAGAGCATGCTATGTAAAAGAATAGATCTTAAAAGAACTTATCACAGGGGGAAAAATTATAACTATATAAAGTGACAGATGTCATCTAGACTTGTGATCATTTTGCAATATATACAATTATCAAATCATTATGTTAAAAGCATATATATGTATATATGTATGTATGTATACATATAGAGAGAGAATACAGAATGCATTAAAAATAAGAAATGTGAAAATACAACAAAATATTAGTGGTTGTTTTCTTTGGGTGGTATGTTATGGGTGATTTTTATTTTAGTTTATGCTTTTATTTCTACATTTTTTTTCAAAGAAAGGTACAGGCAGGAATGAAGGTGAGTAGGCAGACAGACAGGAAGAGAGGAGGAAGAAATACTTTGCTTTATTAATTGTTAACCTTGGTTGTTGTGTTGCCCCTGACACCAGGTCACAAACCTAGGGCCTTGGGATGTATTTAGAATATACCGTGGTAGACTTATCTGCTAGGCCACCAGGGTATGCCTCCATATTTTCATGAGATCATAAAATACTCTTTTCCCCCATTGGAGAAATACACATACACACGTAAACACCGCATTTACACACACACTTTCATAAATTTCAGGCTCACCAAAAGCAAAAGTAATATGTTTAGACATCTAGTCTGATGCATCTTTCAGAACTAAATTAACATTACTACAGACATAATCCCTAAATCTATTAGCCTCCGTAAAGTTTATAAACTTCCCTGTAAAACAGACATCATGTCTGTGAAAAAAATTGTTTCTGAACCAACAATTGAGACGCAATGCTGACACATGGATGTTGCCTGAGGAGAGATAATAGTTCCAGAATATCTTGTACATATTCAAAATCAGCCGCCTTAACACCAATTTTTTAAGTTCATCATTTATACAATTATGTTTCATATATTCCTTACACCCCTCTTCCACAAAGGGCCTAAAAAAAATTGGTGCTCCTGCATCAGGATTAAACATGTATTCATGGTTCTTTAGGGTTTATCAAATATTTTTATAATTCTTATTTCACTGAATCATCACACTTCCTTAAAATGAGAGCCAAGAAGTTATTGACTATATCCATTTCATTGGAGCTACTATTAATTCTCCCATTCTGTTATTACAGAAAGAGGACTTGGACGTCAAAGGTCATATAAACAGTAAGTTTCAGAGCTGAAACTCATAAGCATGCATTGACTGATTAACAAATTGAGTCAAGGAATTGTTTTCTATTACTTATGTAACTGGCAAAGGGACGAATAAAACTGAATGCTTAGCTGATGTGATTAGATGTGCATTCCCAGGTACCTCTGCTAAAAAGACACATTGGGACAATCTGTTATATAAAGGAATTTGGCAATATATGTGAAAAGTCTCAAATGAAAAATTGGGCTTTTCTCCCCACTATAAATAATCTCAACTCTAGGAATCTATCCTTTATGCAAGGCAATGTCCAATAATGGTGGAATAACTATTATTTTGCATCCAAACAACAGAATGATCTATAGTTATTAATAACCTAAGTGATATTTGAGAGAAAATACTCTTGACAAAATATTAAGTCACTGAAATAGAATATAATCTTGAACAGACAATGCATTAAAAATAAGAAATACAGAAACACTACAATATATCAGTGGTAGTTACGTTTGTGTGGTATGTTATTATGATTTTTCTTTTCATTTATGCTCTTCTTTATTTCCACATTTTCATCTGATCAGAAAATAGTTGGGATTTTTCTCCCACTGAAGAAATAAGGAGGGTGGCTGGATCTGGCCAGTCTAAGATCTTGAGTACTAACGATATCTTGGAAATTAGGAAACACTGGAATGAAAAATAGCAGAGATGGGTACACCCTGGTGGCTCAGGCACTAAGCCTGAGGCTGGTATGTAGACCATGTAAAGCTCAAGTACCCAGGTTCCAAGGAACACATCCAGAAACAAACAAATAAAAGTCCTTCCTTCATTTCTTCCTCCCCTCCTCCCTTTAGAAAAAGAACAGAGGTAAAATTAGGATGAAAAGGACTAGGTGTTCCAGAGGGGAATTGGGAGCTTGGGACCTCCAGAATGGATATTAACGGGGGGAGAGCAGGATGGGCACCACCAGGGCAGGAAAGGGCAGCAGGAGAAAGGAATCAGTTTTCTGGCTGGCTCCAGGATGGCAGGCAGGAGGGCTACAGGAATGCTGTTGGAAGCAGTCAACAGGAACAGGCCTTAGGAAGAGGATGCCCTGTTATTTCTAGGCTTGCCTGAGTCAGAGATGAACAGGCCCCATGGATGTTATCAAGTCAGTGTTTCAGAAAGAAGTGCAGAGATTGGGTATTGGAGAAAGGAAGGAACCTCCTTAAACATTCCTCCTCACCAGGTTTTCAAGCTCCAATAGGTGCGCTGTTCCACAGCCACTGCTTCCAAAATCCTGGTCTTTTTCCAGGAGATGCCTTCTACCTGTTAGGGCTCCCTTCATTTCCCATATGGAAGGGAAGCATGCTCTTTTACACATAGTAAAATAATTAAAAAGACCTCTATGTCTCAAGGACATTGGGCTTCAGATTCTGCATAAAAGGGCCTGAGACCGGAGACGCAGTGATGCTCCTGTCTTTCAGACACAGCTCCTCACCAATCTTTTCTACCCACTAAACTACTACGTTGCTTTCATTACTTCATTCATCCCTCTTTGTCTCTTCTGCCCCTAGTTCTCTGTCCCTAACATGACCTAAGGTATATAGTGGGCAGGGGGTGTTCTCTGAAACTACTTCACAGGTTTCTTACCTGTCAGCTCTATCAGCCCATAAGTATTCCCTTCAAACTGGAATGATCTTCACCTTCTGGGTGTCAAAATGGCAATGAGTACAAACAACAAGGATTCTGCCACCTGCTTTACAATTCTGTATGTACCAGGAATTTTTTTCCGTGCCCCTTGAGTACTAACAAGATGCTGTAGGATAAGTCGGTACAGCTTCCATAGGTGTGGTGCATTGAGATAAGAGTGTCAGTCAGAAGTCACTGGGGACAGGTGAAGCTGCATGGAGACAGCTTGACATGATGGATGGAGCAAACTTGCTTCAAACCCTGCTGCCAACATTGCTTCGGGCAAACTAATTTCTCTACATCCTCCTTGCCTCACCTTGTAAAATGGAAAAGCATAAATTCCTTACATGGATACTTTAAGGAAGATTATGAAACAAGTGTTAAGCATATTTAAAAACTGTTTTTAGAACACAGAAGTCATCCAAAAAATGATCACAAAAAAAAAAAGTAGAAGCAAAACAAGGACTGAAATCTTAGACTCTTTCACAAACACTGCTCTTCTTCCCACACTCTTCTCTCCATTTGCTATCGACATTCTTGGGAGATTGGGCCAACAGATAGGAAGATAAATGATACCTCACGTTTTCCTCTCAGCATGCAAGTCTCCGCATCACCAGCTGGGGATCCTGCAATGAAATTCAATTCCGACACTTTCTGTGTAGAAGCAGCTCAGCTCGCACAGGATCTGATCACACAGGATATGGCTCAGTTCACGGGGCTGCACACCCCTCCCTGGTTCGGATCCCTCTCAGAAGACCCAGGTTGTCCTGTACTCCTGACCAATTTGCCATAAATCAGGACTTCCACAACTTTCTTGCATTGATCATTTCCCAGAATGACTCAAAGAACTTAGAGAAATACTCACATTTACAGATTTACTGTTAAATGATAGGATAAACGATGCAGATGAGCATCCAGGTGGAAGAGATACAAAGGGAAAGATGTGTGAGGAAGGGTGCAAAGCTCCAAGACTCTCCGAGGGCACCACTCCCGACATCATAAAACATTCACCTTCACAGAAGCTCTCAGGATTTCACAGGTCTGGGATGTTTCTGGAGGCTTCCACACCTAGACCTCATCAGTCATGACTTCCACGTCCAGCTCCCCTCCCCTCTGTGGAAAATGGAAGTGGGACTTACAATTCCAAGCTTCTAATCATGGTTTGGTCTTTCTCGTGACCAGCCCACATCCAGGATCCTTCCAGAGTCAGCTCATTAGCACAGAATACACATATCACCCAGGAAATCATGAAAAATTCAGGAGCTCTATGTCAAGAAACAAGTGTTCGGGTCTAACACCAAATACAAGAACAAAAACTGCTCTTGGTGCTCTTATCACGTAGGAAATTATGAGGATTTTAGTTGCTGTATGTCAGGATCTGGGAGCCGAGACTATACATATATCTATGTGTATATGCATATATATATATACACATATTTGTATATTCATAGTTTTATAAAGATATAATCATATATATAGCTATACACAGACCATAGGCTGGTATAGAACATATGTTATATATGTGCCTTTCACTACAGAGAACTGTCACATCTAATTGCTAGACTTTCTATATAAAGCTGTATTGATATAGATATTATAGTACTGGAAAAAGGATAAAAACATTGAAAGGAACAGAAGAGTCCAGAAATCGGCCCACATATATATGGTCAGTTGATTTCTGACATACATGCCAAGATAAGGAGAAAGGATTTTCAACAAATGATGCTGGAAAATGTGGACACCCATATGCAAAAAATAAACCTCAATCCACCTGTAAAGACAGACTCCAGGTACAACCTGCTGGAACATTGACTGGGTCGCCACCTTCAGCTAGCACAATCCACACGCATCCCTAAGGCCCGGGCTTGCACCACAGGGTCCAGGGAACCACCACAATGAACAACTGAATAAGATAACGTGCTTCTTCCTCCTCTTTCTTGCAACCTGTCTGCCTGCCTCCACTTACCTTCATTCCTGCCTGCAGCTTTCCTTAAAAAAAAAAAAAAAAAAAAGACTAAACAGATAATAGATGTAATTGAAAAATCCCAAGTCACTAACATTTCTAGAAGAAAACACTAGAGAAGTCTTTGAGACATTGGATTAGACAAAGATTTATTTGATAGGACATAAAAAGCATGAACAACATAAAAAAATGGACAAAGTGAACATCATCAAAACTTGTTTCTGTTGCATAAAAAGACAGTTGTGAAATTTAAAAGCAGCATACTATGAGAAAAAATGCAGAAAATGCATATCTGATAATGGACTGGTATGCATAATATAGAAAGAACCTCTTAGAACTTAAGAAAACAAGCAACCTCAAATAAAAATAGGCAAAAGACTTAAAGCAGCATTGAATGAAAGAGATCTAAAGAGCAAATAAACCCACAAAACAACTCTCAAAACAATTAGTCAAAGGAAATGCACCCTAAAGTCACATTTAGATATCACAACACCCCTATTAGAATGCAAACAAAAAACTGGTATTACTGGCACCCTGGGTGTATAGAGACCCCTGGAACTCATACTATTCCAGTGGGCAGACAAAGTCATAAAGCCACTTTTGGAAAACTCTTTGCAATTTCTTAAAAAACTATAAGCAATACCCTTTCCTAGGCATTTACTCAAAGGAAATTAAATGCATGCTCATAAAAAATATTTTTAACAAATGTTTATAGCATCCTTACTCATAATTGTCAAAAACTGAAAAGAACCCAAGTGAATATCAACTGGGAGACTGATAAATGGTGGGGGGAGGGGTGTACGCTCAGCAATAAAGAACAACCATTGATACATACAACATGGATGAAGCTCAATAGCATTATATTAAGTGAAAGAAGATACAAAATGCTACATCTTGCATAATTACATTTCATGACACTATTGTAAAGAAAAAGTCTGTAGCAATGGAACCAGGTCAGCGGTTTCCAGGGAAAGGATTCATTATAAAGGTGTATGACAGAACAATTTTGGTTATGGAAAGTTTCTATAACTTGACTTCACTGAGGCTCTCTGACTATACATCAGTATCAAAGCCATTCACCCCTAAAATAGATAAATGCTATTGTATATAAATTATATCGCAACCTTACTTTAAAAAAAATAATGAGGGGGAAAAAAAAACTTACACCAAAACAAACAAAAATGGAACCAAAAATACAGTGTCATGATAGATATCAGTTTAATGCTAGTTGATAATAACATATAAGAAAAAGTAAATATCTAGTTCCTCATATAATTTTTATCATATTTATATGGTTTCATATATTTGGAAGATTACCAAAGAGGCTTAGCTGGGTTACCAACAAGAAAATAATTCATAGAGGTACCAGATGAGGCAATTTAGAACACAAACTATTCCCCATACATACTGGACTGAATGGAGACCAACCCCACCCCTCCAAAAAAAAGCAAAAATTATATCCACATCCTAATGCTTGGAATCTATGAATATTACTTTATATGGCCAAAAAAGATGACTAAGTTCAGGTGTTGAGAGCAGGGATGCTTATGCTGAAATATCCGGATCTTTCCTAAAATCAATCACATTTGTCTTTACAAGGGAAGGAGTTTTAGACATAGTGAAGGAAATGATGTGAAGACATAGGCAGAGATTGGAGGGATTGAGCTAACAGCCCAAGACTGCTGGTTGCCATTAGAAGTTGAAAGAGGCAAGGAATGGATTCTCCTCTAGAGTCCCCAGAAGGAACTCCACTCCTTGATTTCAGGTGACACTGATCTTGGACTTCTGGCCTCCAGAAATAGAATACATTTCTGCTGCCATAATCCACTCCATTTGTGGCACTATGTCAGAGTAGTCACAAGAAACTAAAGCACCACAATAAAAAGGAGTGATAATACAAGGACATGGGGGTGCAGGTCACATTTGGGCACAGAAGCAGGCCCAGTATGAATTATTCTTGGATTGTACTGGCCTAAGTAGCCTGTTGCTTGGATTGTTCCCTCAACCTCACTGCCACACCCAAGTGGCAGTCCTGCCCCCAGCAGGAATAGAACCACAAGCCACCACAGTGGAGACAGCTGCTTGACTTCCAATAGACTTCTTCTTTCTTAGCAACAGACACCTACAGAGTCAATTGTTACAAGGAGCCTCCTTCAAAAACCACATTTCCAAGTCTCCCTGATAGACACAGGCAGTCAATGAAATGTAAGTGGCCTATTGGGGCATGTCTTAGCCAAAGGTCTTCAAAGTCAGTTTCACTGGGATGATGGTGCTTTTACCCGTCTGCTTTCCTTCTTCCTGTTTTCTGCAAAGCAGAAGAGACGGATGGCGCTCCAGTGGCCATCTCTTGACAGTGACATGACCTTGAACACAGAAGGCAGGCACTATGGTAGGGGAGCAAAAGGGTAGACAGATCCTGGGTACCTGATGACCCCATGGTACTGCTATACTGGTCCTGGAATGCTTCTAGTCTACGTGAAAGAAAAAAAAAAACGGGTGGGGGCAGGGCTCATTTTGTTAAAGTCATTGTTATTTTGAGTTTTCATCATTTTAGGCAAAAGCAATTCCCAGCTGATGCAAGAATCTAATTAAATTTATAAAATTATACTGAAAACAGAAAGAAAATGTTAAAAATGAAAAGCTGTTGATAGCTTGATTTCTCCCCTGGTTTAGCTTTCAGAGAGCCAATGTGATGTTCCCACAGAAGATTTCTATTATTTTAATCTGCTAACCTTTGCTCTTTTTCTTTTTCAATTAAATTGAAGTAATAGAAACATACAAACTATAAGCCGTGAAATGCTATGTTCTCAGAACTGCAAAAAAGTACCCTACACTGTTACTTGTTCCAAATCAGAAGAGTTATTTAGCAGTCAGCTTCTCCAGCCTCCTGTATTAATACCCCCTTTACTTCAAGAACATCGAAATACTTCTTATGGACTATGTAATTTTGCATTTGCATAGAGACTGACTTATCTGGATTCCAAAGAATTCAGACAAGTTTCTCCTGGTCATGGAAAACATAAATAAGTCAATAAAATAGGTATAGAGGTACAACCTTCAAAAAAAGTGAAGTCCCAGTTAAGGGGAAAGAAAAGGGAGAAGTGCTGATTAACGTGATTCAAAGCAGATTTGTAAAGGAATACCAGAAGAAATAATAAAGGTAAAAATATATTAAAAGAGCCTCTTCAGATTATACAATATAGGAGGACCAGCAGCCAGTGAGGCTAATGGCCTGTGGGCCTGAAGTTTCTAGTCCTCATTTCTATAGACGAGAGCCCCCATTCACACCACCTCACAGATCCTCCAGTCACACCACCTCACAGAGTGCCCTCCAGGAGCGATCTGGGGAATGCAAGGACTATAAACAGAAGGTATAACAAACAGGATCACAAGCACTGCCAGGCACAGGACAGAAGGCAGCAGACAGAACAGTTCATCTACGTGGACTCCTAATCTAATTTTACCCTCCTTTGCATTTCCTTCATACCCACAATATTTAATTGGAGGAGTTAAGCCAATACAGGGAAAATCAGAACTGCAAGGTGTTTGTTGCGAGTACATCCAGCTGAAAGGAAGCCACTGTGGACACAGGAAGGATGAGCCTCCGCAAGGCGCTCCCAGGGACCCAACCCAAGGACACTTCTCACACAACTGTAAACATACACACATTCAGTTTTGGCCCCCTCATTTGGCCACAATGAGCAAGCAGGGAATCGCTTCAATTGCACTTTAAATTCCGCTGGGGAACAGTGAAAGATCGCTCACACCATGCAGAGCACTGGTTTTGGCTTAGTAGGATGGAAAGAAGAGAGATTAGGCATTTAAGACCTAGGGTTCACTCTTGTGGCTCAGGTGGCTAAGGTGTGGACCATGTAAAGTCCAAGGATCCAAGTTTACGATAGGGGCCAAATTGACAAATAAAAATGCTTCTTGCTCCTCTCCCTTTCTTCCTTCCTTTCAAAAAAAAAAAAAAAAAAAAAAAGTGAGACGTGGTATGAATCTGCCACTCTTTTACGTGTATGACTTTGGACTAGTTGCTTAGCCTTCCTGAGCTTCAGCGTCCTCATTGAGAAAATTAGGTTGACAATGCATGTATCCCAGAATGAGATGAAGAAGAATGACCCATAGTTGTTGAGCAAGTGCTGATTCATCTTCCCCTTTTATACATTCCCAGAGTCCCAAATGGCAGCCTGCAGACCACGGCTGGTCTAGAGGTCTGTTTTTGCTGCACATTGTGTGTGTGTGTGTGCATGTGGTCAAGGAGCCACAGGTGAAATTCTTTCTAAAAGCACACTTTCAGTTTCCCTTGAAACACTAATGGTAACATTGGGCCTGACCTCCAGGACCACACAACTGCTGGATTGACAGTTTACACAGGGTGCATACTCTCCAGTTCATGTGCTTCCTAAGGCATGTGCAGTCACTCCCTTGAGTCAATCACCTGACCAATGCAGACACTGGAATCAGCCACATCTGCTCGCAATCACAAAGAGTTCCACTCAAACCACCAACTTTGCTTCCTTTGGCACCTTAGTCCAGCACTGCAACTAAACATCCCTTCGTTTCCCTTTGTGAATTCGGTGAAATGAGTTTGTGGGCATCAATCAAGTATAAGGCGTGCAATTTAATTCTATGAGAGTTAATGCTTACATGTATTTCTTTATTCTAAGATAATTTAAGGCCGCTTATACATGCCATCAACTATTAATTTAATTATCAAATCAGTAGTGGCAACAAACTGTTCTTAGACCTTGAAGAAACAGGCACTGTCCAGATGGTACAACTCTTACAGAGGGGAATTTGGAAATATCTAATAAAATTCTAAACCATAAGAATTGAATTTGAATCGGTACCTTCATCAGTGAGAAACAGCATGTGCCTAAGTATATTTGTCATCTCCGCCGCATCTCTAACACAGTGAATAACCTTCACAGTTCATCCAGGACCCTGAAACTCGGGGTTTACTGAAACTCAGACCTCCCGGGGCTAAATCTGCAAGAGCCCAGGCAAACTGGGACTAACCAGTTACGATCCTGGTAACAAACTACAACACAGCAGCTAAAAACAATAAGCAGCTGTTTATCTCCTAGTTTCTGTGAGTTAGGAATCTAGTCATGGCTCAACCGGACCTCTGCTTAACAGTCTCTTACAAGGATGGATCAAAGTGCCAGGTAAAGCTAAGGTCTCCTCTGAAGGGTCATCTGGGGGAGGATCTGCTTCCAAGCTCACTCACACGGCTGTTGGCATCACTTCCTCGGAGCTGTTGGAACGAAGACTTCGGTTTCTTGCTAGATGTGGTTATTTGCTGGATCGGCTGTCCTAGTTCCTTGCCATGTAGACCTCTCCACCGTTGGCTTCATTAGAGACAACAAAAGACAACTTTCAAGCAAGAAAGAAGCCCAAGTGTTCTGAGGTCTAATCACAAGAGGAACAAGAGGGTCCATACTGCCACATTCTATTGGTGAAGGTATTCAAGGGGAGGGTCTTCCACCAGAAAGTAGAAAGCACCTGTGGCCAGCACAGACTCTGACCCATGGCCTAGGTATATCAGACACATCTGTGTTGCATTTCAAATCCTCTTGGCTTCCACCTCTTACGCTAGCTATTCCTACAGCAAAAGTACCAGGTCTTGATCAGCTTTTCATGGATGCAAATGGTCAGGCTTTGCTTTGAGCCTGTGGTGAGGTCTAATACAGACCATAATATTCCAACCGATAACATAGAGGGACTAATGTAGACAGTGTTTCTTGGGTTTTATTTTAAAACAAACTAGCAAACACCTAAAACATGACAAGGCAAAAGGCAGATGCTGCAAATGAAAAAATCATGCCCTCCCTCTGCCTTCCCTGCTAGGTCACAGACTCAGAGCCCAGTGAATGAAGGCGAGGCTTGGTTTCCTTGAAGAAGAGCTCTATGGGTCTATTACACATTACAAACAATACACATTCCCCCAACATTTCCCCGAAGTGACCTCTGGCCATTTACCAGAGTTACTGAGTACTGGGGAAAAGGAATCCAGAAATGTTTCAGGAAATGTTGCATGCCACCAAGAACTCACAAATACTTTACTACTGTTCTCTGGTTACAGAAGAAAGAGTGGTCGGGACACTGACCCAACCCCATCTCATGGTGGAGTGAGTGGTTACTTTTCAGTAACTGAATTTTCAATTGGAAGAGAGAAACTTAGAAGGTGGAAACATTGCACAGTTCCCTGAATTTTGACATTAGGGCCTTTAGGATAAGAAAGGCAAGGTGGAAGCACATTTTGATTTTTATAACTCCAACAGCTTTGGTGGCTAGGGACAGGGAAAGCAAAATCAGATACCACTTATTTTCTTCCTGCACACCATTTGAGGTAGGATGAGAAGTCTTGAAGCCAGTGTGCCCTATGGGTGTGATTCAAAACACAAAGGGTTGCTTTGGGCCCTTTTAATCTGCCCCCCACCCACTAGTCTATCTTTGTAAAAGGTATTTATCCCTAAAAGGAGTAACACACAGGCAGGAAGACAGTTTCACCCTCTATACCATCCATTAGAGGATTTTCTAAGCCTCAACTAGTCACACTCACAAAATAATCACAGGTCACAACTCTCAGAAAAAAAAACGTGGGGCAAGAGCACAGGCGACCGTAAGGAAGCCCCAGGTGTCCTTCCCGGTGTAAGTCCATGCATCAAGCCTGCCAGCCACTCAATACTCACCTCTTCCCAGGGGCGGCTTAGGGCCATCAGGTGAGATCACATCAGGCAGCTGTGGGGCTAACCTGGTCTAAAATTCTCACTCTTCACTTCTTGTAACAAGTCCTTATACATAATTTTCATTGTCCCCCAGGGACACCCCATTACAAAAGTCAACACACTCAAGGAAACCCAAAGCATGGTGTCCGTAACAGGTATTTAGAGTTCCTCCCAGTTCAGAGGCAATTTACCAGTAGAGTCATTTTTATCACCAGTAATCTTACCTGACAATATAGTTTGCATTTTACCCTGGAGAGATTTTCAGAGTAATAGAGCTTTCCAGTTAACCAGTGGTGAAACTCTCATCCAGAAGGACAAGGTTTACCCTTTACCCAGTCACCCAACTATGAAAGTCTTTAAGTTCTTCTGTTCTTTAGGAAGAAGGTCCAATGTCTCTGGGGGAGCTGCACAGAAAGAGACGGGTGGAAGGAGAAGATTCCAGAACAGCTTTATCTCATCCTCCTATTTTTCAGAAGCAAATTCTGCTTGAAGTGTAAGGCTGGTGTGTTTTGTATTTTGCTTGTTTGTTTCAAATAGGGAGGCTGCTGTGGGAACAACCCTGCCCAATCACAGGGCTTCACCCGAGAGCCAGGAGTTGAAGTACCTGGGACTATCAAACAGAAGGTAGATGTCGCCCCCTCCCTATTATGCCCTTCAGATCAGAGGGCAGGGCAGTCTCACCAATCAAGTCACACTAGATTCACCCTGGGTGGGCAATCAGGAACAGTTCTCCTGAAGCCTCGGGAGCTCCGCTGCTGCCCACTGGACCTGCATGTCTAGGACACACGTCCAGGAAGTTTCTCACCTGTAACAGTTCCTCTCCAGGCCCCTGACCTCATAGGCCCCTTCAACTCTCTACCCCCTTTCACATGCACTTTCTTTTCTTCTCCCAGATGTTGTCACTTGATTCTATTCCATGCCCCCTGGGTGGAGATGGAGAGAGTTTAGGTGCATATGCATGGATGGCAGTGTAAAGGTCAAGCATTCATTTATGCAGCATCAAAGTGTTTTCCTAGTGAGAATGAGGGCCTCAGGAGAAATCGGCTCCATCTGGCTACTCAGCCAGAGTCTTTTCTCCCTCGCTGAGTTATGTGAAGAAAAGGTCCTCTTCTGTCCTCTAGTTTGATGGGTGCCATACCCCAGGGGGCAGGGAAACAAGGAACTCACTCTGTACATACATACTTCCAAATTGACAGAAGCCTGCCTCATTCGTTCCAAGAAACTGATCATCCAGGGAAAAGGCTTGCCCTGAAAGACCTCACCTTCTCCCAAGGAGGTGTGACAGCACACTCACCTTGGAGACCTGTGGATTTATCTTTGGGGCTCAGTCTGACTCCTTAGGCCCCAAACTTTTTTTTGTAGCTTGTGGACTGGCTGCAGACCAATGGAGAAAACTGAGTTCTTTTCTCCCTCAGCAAGTCCAAGAGCTTCTTGAATAATCCGAGCGCTGCTTTGGTCATCTGTCCAGATTGCCGAGGGCAGACCGGTGCGGGGCAGGGGTAGGGGGGAACAGATGAACTGGCATTGCAGGCCCAGGGGAGTCATGCAGTGATTCCTTAATGAATTTGTTTAAGCGGGGATATGAAATAGAGGACAAAGTCCGAGAAGACGGGGCAGCTGGGGAAAAGGGCAGATGCTGTAAAAGATATTCTTTCATGTTTCCTGTGCTCCAGAAATCTGCAGATGTATGTTGGCAGGGCTACAGTCAGGAAACAGAGGGAGGCTGGAGTTGACACATCTGGAAGTCATTTGGCAGGGGCAGAGTTCAAAGGCTTTCTGCTTCAGCTGCTTTCAGGCATACCTTGTCATGCAGGCCATTGCTGAGTGAGGGGTCAGCCATTCCCTGTCCCTCTGGCCTCCCTCTGGTGGAAGCCCTACCTAAGCCAGTGGGCTTTCCTCTGTATCAGTTCAATCTCATGGAAAAGTTGAAATGATTAAAAAAAGAAAGAAGGGGACAGGGAAGGAGGGAAGTGGAGAGGAGAATGCACCACAACTGAGAGAAGCCTGGCTGGAAATCAAGAAACAAAATGTACTTGGACCAAATCCAGTGCATGAGTTAACTTGAAAGCAAAGAACACCATTCACGGGAGGGGAAAAAAGCAGGGCGGGGGGGCCTTCTCTGCTGCATAGTAACACCCAGGGATCATGCTCACACCACATTTACTTTTCTCAGAAATCCCTGCACATTTTGCCTTCATTGATTTCAGGAATGTAAAGGGCTCTCTTGATCCTGGGGGAATTGCTCCCCTTGGAAGGATTTATGGGGTTCTGCAGAGAGAGAGAACAGGGTGTCTGAAGGTCCTCTCATCACCCCACTGACCCACAGCCTCCTGCTACCACTGTGAGACACATCTCATAGGAGGGGGACAAGGTCACCTCGGGTATTTAGCTTCCCTCAGAGGAGAAACATATCTTCAGGGAAAATTTTGTCCTGGCTCAAACTTTCTGCCGTGCTCAACTGTGCAGACCATATTGGTTGCAGCTGTGGCCGGCTTGGCTCGAGGCTTCCTGCAGCCATGTTTGGCGAGGTGAACTTACAAGGAGTAGTCATCAGTTAAAGGCATTTGGGAGACCAAGGTTGGATGGTATGGAGCAGAACCTCAGAAGGGTCAGAGTCCACCTGGGGAGAGAACAGACCAAATGAAAAAAGTGCCACCAAATATAACAGATGCCAGGTGCGAGATAAAGTATGTTTAGACAGTATTCTTAATTCCCACCCCCCAAATTTGTTTCACTTCCTGCCCCTCTATGCCAGTGGGTGCCTCTGTCCTCTCCATGGTCCTCTAACCCATTCCTCCCTCTCCATCACTATGCATTAATTGGGCTTAGGTCTTAGTAATTGTATGCCCTTTGCCTTTCATGAATGTATTGCCTCCACCCCCAGGTCTACCTCCCTCTAACATCTCTAACCCGAGTCACCATGGCTGCCTCTGCCTGTCCCCTGAATCCTTTCTCTGAGCTGTCGTCCTGAAATAGAAATCTCAGCATGTCACTTCTCTAAATGGCCCAATGGCTCTCCACAACTTTGAGGATAAAGCAGTCTCCTGAGCAAGACATATAAATCTCCACGATTTGTTTTTTCTTCTTTCTGAATCTCATCTTCAGTCATGTGCTGCTAAAGGTTTAATAGCAGGACCTCCAGACACTCTGTGTGTCATCTTAAGCAATTCATACTCCCCCAGGAACAACAAACTCCCCCCAGCTTCCTGGTCCCACAACTCCTCCCTCATCTGGGTCTTTGCCAATCTTTGCCCAGAAAGGCCTACTTTCTGCCTCACCCACACCTACTACTCATTCTTCAAGATCTAGCACCTGTTAGGAATCACCTCCCAGCCAGCATAGTGAACTGTCAGTGATCACCAAAGGCCACACTATAATTGTGTGCTGGGGAGCCCGCTGCTCTGGTCAGGCCGCACTAAGAGCAGGCGCCATTTTTATCTTTGTATCCACATTGCCTTACAGTCTTCCAAGCAGAAAGCAGGTTATCAGTAATAACTGGATTAAAGAATGGAAAAAGAGCTAGTTTTTGATTTAATAATGACACTCTACCCTCCTGTAAAAATATTCGAGGCTGTACATAAGCGCTATCAACCTTCCACAGACATCGGATATCGAGCTCTGCCAAGTACAGAAGTAGACAGAGAAGACATCTTGGAGTGGAGTTGCCAGATGTAGCAAATTAAAAAAGATGCCCAGTCAAATTTGAATTTTAGATAAACAGTGAGTAATATTTCAGTGTATTTCCCATGTAATTATTTGAGAAATGCTTTTAGTAAGAGTGTATTTGTTGATTCGGAATGCGTATTTAACTGGTGTCCTGTATTTTATCTGGCAAGCCTATCTTTCAGGAGACTGCCTTTAAGCAAACATGTGATGGATGAGTCAGATTTGGAGAGGGCAAAGAGAAGGGGGACTGGTTCTCCTCATTGGAGGCTGGTGGCAAGGGTGTTAAGTGCACAGAGAATGAAACCCTGTAAGGAACTTTCAAATCACTCTGCTCAGGACATGGCTTTTCTGCCCACAGAGGATAAGAGGTTGTAAAAAAACAATGACACTGAAATTGAACGAACCTCAAGGAGACCAATGAAATTGTTCAGACATTCATTCAGTGAATAAATCCTAAACTAGTCCACAGGCATTGGGGAAAGAAGACAGGAAGAATGGGCTGATTTTTAAGCATGGGAGAGGTGGAAGGTGGGATCTAAGATTTAAGACTCAGTAGGAGAAATCAGTTAGAAAGGGACAGGCAGAGGAAGAGGCATTTCATTTAGACAACACAGCATTAATGTGACAGGAGACCCAAGAGGAAAGACACAGCTGAGTTGGAGATGGGATGTAATGGTCTGCAAGCTCTGTCATTTACATGCGCTACATATGTGCTAGAGAAATGGGACTATCACAAATACCCCAGGCAGCAAGATAGAACACCAACATGCTGATGTGTTCAATGACTCGCCCTCATTCCAGAACTTCTCAACAATCCACCAGGACAGTGGGGAGACAGCTCACTCTAGCTTCCTGGGGGAATGCTTGAAGCAGTTCACTCTAAGACATTTGCAAAATGGAAAAGAACATTTTTCCAATAAATCACCTAAATGTATTATAAAGGCCAAATTTAATAGCATTCAAACCCATGCCTAAATGGAACAAATTGCTTATCAACATGAAATTGGCAGTGGTCTACTCTGTGGAAATAAATATGAAAGTGCTTTGAAAATCAGAACACACTATACAAATCTAAGAATATTATTATTCATGAAGACCAAATATCTACAAGATAACTGACATCCAAAAGTATGTGTGTATTTTGCCAGACATCTGGATATTTCAAGACAATCAGACTCAGCCCTCTCCCTGACACTCCCTACACCCTTCTTGTCTTTCTTTTACATAGCATTTACCACCACCTACCTTACTCCATAAGCAATGCCTTGTGTGTTTTTTTGTTTCTCCTGACTACTCACAAGAATGTGTGAAGCATGAGGACAAGAATCGATACCTGCTTCGTTCACAACTATACTTCTCCATCGCCCAAGCAATGCTTTTTTCTGACCAAGTGAATTAACTTCACTTTTCAAAAGGATAGCGAAACTTGCATAGCTCTCTCTTAGTAGCTGATGTCTCAATAGACAAACATGAAATAAATCTCAGAATTACAACATCCATTTTTCTATCACTGGGCATTAGGCAGTCATAAAGACCTATTAGGAGACACAGCCCATGAGAACAACTTGATCGTCCTCAATACGAGATCTGTAGACCAATACCTAAGTCCTTCCTGGTAAAGGAAACTATATGCATCTCACGTGACCTGAGAGAATTCATTCTTCTTCCCTGGTAGACACTGATATTTGATCTTTCCTCTCATGGTCCAAGAGGTCTCCGATTCTCACTCATCCCTGCTGAGAACTGACTCAACAAAAGCACCAAGCGCCTGTGCTCTTCCCATCTCCTGAGGCATTGTATTTATTTCAAATGCCAGGGAAGAGTCAAATTTGAATTCAGATTCCAGAGCCCAGCGTTTCTATTAGAATCCATGATTCATGTTGCCCAGTCCACTCCCCTCTTCGTGCAATGGCCCTAACCTCCTTAGAGTGTGACTGGACACTGCCTTGCACATGCTGCTTTGCAGAGCAAATAGAAGAGAAAGGATTCTCGCTCAGTCTCCCAGCATGAACTGGCATACTTAATGCAAACACACAAGAAATATACTGCAGCTGAAACTCAGATGAGCCTTGAATGACATCCAGCTGCACTCTTAGACCCAGCTGGTATGTGTCCTGGTTAAATAACAGAGCAGACTGGCAAGTCTTGAAGAACCCAGTGCTTGAGTCCAAAAAACTGTCATGTCTGAGTGTGCCTAGCCTCCCTGGGAGACAGGAGGCTGGTAGAAAAGAGACTTAGCAGGATATTAAGGAAGATGGAGAATTCCTCACTAACAGGAACCCTATTTTATAGATAACTTCTGGGAATTAACATCAAGGAGATCCATGGAAATTGGCCCACGGGGGGTGAACTGACGAAGATGAGGGAGTCGTGGGTGGTGGCACCTGCATGCCCATGTGTCATCATGACAGGAAGCGTCATGCCCTTTGCCCTGTTCCTTCCACCAACTGCCCTGCCTCCTCTTTTCTCTCTATGTCAATCACCCAGCCACCCACAAAGAGGCCAGCGAGGAGGTGCCCTTCTTTCTCCTTCTAACTCAGGACTGCCTTCTGCAAGCCCTTCACTTCCTCCGTACGGCCTTTCCACTTCACAGAGCTATCAGCTCATTCTCTCTCTTTTCCATTCTTGTCCTCATTTGATTCATCACAGTATTTCTTTGGCCTCCTATTTATTGCCAGACGTGAAGCTGATGGTTGGAGATTTACAGACACGATTACTGCCAGATCCTCTTCTCTTCATTGTCTGGAAGCCTGTCTCCAGTTAAGTCCTAATTCTTTTTGCCATTTTTTGACCTAGTTCCCATTATTTTATATTTTTCCATATTAAGTTAAATAAGCCACTTGTCAGCCTGCATATATCTTATTGGATCCAGCTCTTCTATTGTGACTCAAATGAATGCCTGATGGAAAAAAAAATGTCCAGCCAGTTCCAAGAATTTATCCACTTTCTTAACTTATAGTATAAAGAAATAGACAGAAAACCTCTTTTTAAAAATCTGATGAAAAAGGAAGGGGAGCAGAGGCAAGCTGGGTTAAAGGGGTCAATTACACAGTGAAGGATTGAACTGAACTGTTGATGATGAACTTAATGTATTATATACAAATGTTGATTTGCTGACTTACAATGATGTACTCCTTCAACCCATATAATGTTACAATTCAATGATTTTTCAATTATTTTTTAATTAACAAAATAAAAGTCCCATCCTGGTGGTTTAGCAGATAAGTTCATAGCCTCTGGCCAGCACGGTCCACGTACGTCCCAAGGACCCAGGTTCATATCTTGGGGCCAGAGGAGGCAGGGATAAAAATAAATAAAAGCTTATTCCTCCTCCTCCTCTCTCTCTCTCTCTCTCTGCCTACCTGTTTGCCTTCATTCTTCCTGCACCTTTAAAAAATTTTAAAACAAACAAAAAAGCATATAAAAATTCTAATGATATTCTTTAACAAGACAAGAAAGTGCTACAACTCATTACCATCCCACTCCCTGCCATCTTCAGATGGAAGAATATGTTTAAAGATATCAAAAGTATAAAACAAGTATAGATAAAGCACTCCATACACTGCCCAATAGTCCCGTTTCTGGATGAAAAACTGGTAACAGTTGACAAATGAGTTTCATGGAAAAGGAACAAGAAATTGAGTAAGAAAAGGTGAGTGAGGAACCAAGAGTTTAAGGCTAATTAGACACCCATTTAAGGCACTCTTAATCCTCCCTTCTTATCTTAAGTTCCAGGTAACTATGTGACTGAGTAAAACCTAAGAAGCTTCATTTTGGAAATTACTATTTCTTGAAATATGAGTGGTGTAACTATAGGCCTGAACAAAGACTCACATACTGGTCCCCTGCCTCCTGACAGAATATTTTTCACAAGAAATCATGTGCACTGTGTTTGTACCACAAACCCTTTGAACCAAACCAAACCAAACTTAAAGGCTCTTGCTATTGCTTTAATAGGCTCTCTCTTGCTTATCTATCATTTAGGGAAACATTAGAACCACTTAGGACTTTTTTCAGGTGCTATTCTTAGCCTATTTTCCTCCTACGAAATCAAGTTGTTTCACAGCTGATGAACTTTAACTGTAAATCATGTAGAACTCTAGAGGATTACACTCAGAAATAGTAAGAACGAGACAGCTTCATAACCCCGACAAAGAGTGGTAACTGCTTTGCCCTGCCTGGTGACAATTTGCACTTTGCAATGCAGAGACGTTGTCTGAGACAGGTGAGAAATGAGAAATAAAGTCTATTGATTTAGGTCCTCAAAAAAGAGGAACTGAAGCTTATTTTTCTAACCCTATTGCAAATTGTTAAACTGTAGAGTCGATCCATTCTATTTTAAGAGTATTTTTGATGATTCATGAAATATCAGCAGTAAATATACATATAGAAGCACCTGTATCAAAAATGTGCCATGCATTCTAATGCATTATTTTAACACAACCATCTATCAAACAAGTATTATTATGATGTACATTTGATAAGAGGACACACTAGTTAATCAGTGTCGAACACTTGGTAGAGAATATCCAAGTCCCTCTTAACCCAGAGTTCAGGCTCTTAGCTACATTCATCATAGAGCTTTGTAATGAGATACATAAGGAGGCAAGCAAAATCAGTTAAAACCATCCTTACTCATAGACAATTTTGCAAAACCTCTTCTACAAACACACACCATGCTTATACCCACAGTTAATCAAAAAGATGGACTCACTATTAGCACATTGTTGGATAAACTTTGCATTTTCATTCAAAATACACTGGAAAGGTCTTTTTACACCAATAAATGCACCATCACCACATCACACTTAATGATCGTTTCACATCACTATCCCTCCACCATAAAGTATGTAATCATTTATATATATTTTAGTTCTCATTCTGAGAGTTGTGATATATATCCTAATAGCTGAATTTATACATCTCTATATTTCTCTAAGATAAATTTCCAGAAACAAGATATGTATTTTTCACTTATCATCACATTGCCTTGGGAAATGTCATTCCAGGCAGCAATGTGTTAAAGCACTTTCTTCCCACATCATTACCAGCTTTGGGTGTTAGCATTTTATTCTCTTTGCCAAGCTGAAAGGCAAAACAATAAAATCTCATTGATGTTTTATTTGTTCTTAATTAGTTCCTAGATGGAATGTTTTTAGTATGTATTTTGGTATTTGTATAAGTTCTTTTGTGAAATCTCTACTCCTACCCATAGCTCATTTTTCTTTCAGGGCTCATTATACAGTTATCATCTGCCAAAATAATGTGTCAAATACGTTTCTCCCAACTTTTTCATTTGTTTTCTTTCTTTCCTTTTTTTTAAGGAAAGGTGCAGGCAGGAACGAAGGTGAGTAAACAGGCAGGCAGAAAGAAAAGGAGGAAGCATTTTATTTTTGTTTTTATTTTTATTTAATTGTTCACTGGTTGCTCCTGACACGTACACCCCAGGACTGGAACCAGGGCTATGTGACCTGGCTCCTCCGGGGGTGAATGACCTACCTGCTGCTCCATCAGGGTGTTCTTTGTTTTCCATTTTTCAGTTTTTTAAAAGAAGGGAATTGCAAGTTTTTCTTTTCTTTTTCAGTGCCTGTCATTGACATCATTCAAAAACAAGTGAGATATGTCTAGTTGTTCAAGTTTCATTTGCCATTCATTTTCTTCATATATAATGTGAGCTACTTATATAAAAGAAACCTTCCCTGTTATATTCTACAAGGGGCTATTGTGAAACTTAGACTATGTAACTGGAGTTCACCTTGTCCTCACTTTAACGAGACTGAAGTTAATGTCCAAAGATACTCATTGTCATTCAAAAGTCACCCATTTCAAAAATTGGACAGCCACAGCAAAATAAAACTAGACTGCTGTCTTATGCTAACACAAATATTAATTATAAATATATTGAATATTTGGATGTAAGGCCTAAAATCATTCAATACATAGAAAACAAACACAGTTGATAAACTCATTGGCATTGGCCTTAAGATGTCTTTGGGGACTCAGCTCCAACATCAAAGGAGACAAAAGCAAATTAAACAAATGGGACTACATCAAACTAAAAAGCTTCTGCACAGAGAAGAAACTGTCATTAAAATGAGAATGCAACTAAATAAAGGGAGAAGATATTTTCAAACCGCACATCAAACAAAACGTTAATACCCCCCCAAATATAAACAACTCATAAAAGCAACAAGAAAAACAAAAATATCTTGATTTTAAAATGAACAGAGAATCTGAATAGACATTTTACCAAAGACATAAAGATAAAAAACAGAGAAAAATATGTTCTTCACTCCTTATTTTTAGGAAAATGCAAATCAAAATCACAATTAGATTTCACCTCACATCTGCTAAATCAGCTACTATATATATATACATATGTATATTATATATAGATAAAAATAAATGTTGGCATGGATGTAGAGAGAAAGGTGGGAATGTAAACTGCTATAGAAAATAGTATGGAAGTACCTCAAAAAATTAAAAATTTTAAAAACATAATATCCAGGCACGCCCAAGTGGACCAGCAGTTAGGTCAATCGCCTCCGAAGGAGAAATTCACATACCCCTGGGTTCAAGTCCCAGGCCTGGAGGAGGCAACCCGAGTGAACAACTAATTAAAAATGGAAATAAAGATGCTTCTTTCTCCCCTTTCTTCCTGCCTCCCTGCCTACTTGCCCTCATTCCTGCCTGCACCTTTTCTTTAAAACAACAAAATATGATCCAGAAAATCTACTTCTGAATATTTTTCTAAAATATATGCAAACTCCTAATTCATAAGATATATGCAATACTATATTCATTGCTATACTGTTCCCAATAGTAGTCTGATTATGGAGACTACCTAAATGCCTGTTGTTGGGTAACTAGATGAAAATGGAATACTACTCTGCTTTAAAAATAATTAAATTTTACCATTTTCAACAGCATGGATGCAACTTGAAGGGCTTATGCTAAGTGAAATAGTCAGAAAGTGAAAGGTAAATACTGTATGATTTCACTCATATGTGGAACATAATAAAACAATGACTTTCCTCTGTCGAAGTAGGGATTGGGCACAGTCCACATATATCCTGAGGTCCTAGGTTCACATCCCGGGGCTAGTAGGAACAGCCAAGGTGAACAACTAAATAAAACGAATAAAACTGCTGCTTCCTCTTTCTTCCTTTCTACCTGCCTCTTCTTGCCTTCGTTCCTGTCTGTACCTTTTGAAGAAGAAGGAGGAGGAGGAGGTAACAAAACAAAAACAAACCCTTAGATTCTGGACTCTGACAACAGAATAGTGGTTACCAGAGGAGGTGGATGCATGAAATGAGTAGAGAGGGTCAACTGAATGGTATTAGATTGAAATTAGACCTTCGGTGGTGGTGCGGTGTAACATAAACATTTGAGATGTGAAGCTGCACTCCTGAGACCTACACAGTGTTGTAAATCAATGTTACCTCATTTTTTTTAAAGCACCTGTTTCATTTGGAACAAAGCTTAGGATACAAAGGTACCAGAGAGTCCTGACCACTTTGTCTCCAGAGTGCATCCTAAACAGTCCACTTCTCCCCAGCTCCAGCAACAACAGCTTGATGGAAACAACTTTTACTTGAGCCATTATGATTATCACATCATAATGGGTCCTCCTGATTCCATATTTCCCCCTTTAATCTAGTCTTTGAATTATAAAAACGAAGAAATAAAATCACTCCCCTGCTCAACACCCTCCAGAGACTTCTTAAAATTCCTTTGTCTTACTCTAGCCAACAAAGCTCTACTTGATCTGGGCCCCATATACCTTTTGCCAACCACCTCAACTACCTTTTTCCATTACCACTTGCTCCATCACCTGGACATTCCTTTATCTCTATATATGATCATTTCCTGCTCAGGGTCTTTCTGCGGGATGTTCCTCTGTCTGGGAGCTCTTACAGATGGCTGGTCTTTCTGATCATTCAAAGCTTACATGTCACCTATTCAACAAGACCCTTCTTGACCCTCCGATTTAAAGTAGACCCTGTCACTCTCTTGTCACATCTTCTCATTTTATTTGTATACAAATATTTTTCAGAATCTTTTATTTGTGAAATTGTGCATCTTCCCCTCCCCATCCCCATCTTGAAGTCAAGTTCTCCTAATAGTCATAATTTCTGTCTTGAAAACAATGAACTCATCAGGGACTTATGTGAGTACCTGAAACATAGTAGGTTCAATAAATGTCTATGGAATGAATAAATAAATGAACAGACTCAGGTCTTCTGAGTCATGATAAGAATTGCTTAGTGGAAGCAGCATGCATATTACAACCACACAGACCTGTGTTTGCACTTCAATCTTCATTTTTATTTATATTTTTGTACTTACTTAATTTCAGCCTTGGAAAAACACTCAAAGTCTTAGATATTGCTTTCTATAGTCCTAAAGTGGGTGATTAGCAGCTGTCTCATAGGATTGGTTTAAGAATTCTATAAGAACACCTGTATAACACACTAGGATAATTCCTGATATACAGTAGGAATGCTAGTTCTTTGCCCATTTCTGAGCTATTCTCACGCACCAACTAACATATTTTCCTGTGTTGCAACTGGGAAGCTATGGAATTTAGTCTCACAGAACCTTAACATTAGGTGAAATGAAACTTTCAAAGTATATAAAATAGGAAGTGCTACCAAATGGGATGGGTCTTTGTTGCCATTCATTTTCTAAAAGTCAGAAGAGACATTTCAGGAAATTAGTCCCGAATGCAAACTGAAACATAGAGTCAAAGACAAGGACAGTGAACAAGTCAACAAAATACTTCATTTTACTACAATCAACACAATTTGGGTATCTAATCTTAATGCCACTTTAGGGGAAAACACTCATTGCTCAGATGTAACACAGCCCATTGGAATTATAAAAAGGGGCATTTTCCATATTCCCCAGGGGAAAATCCAAAATTCAAATAAAGCAAAGATTATGGTTTTGTAGGCAATTTCAGTGAGTTTCCATGGGGCTCCAACAACAGGGGAGTCCATAAATTATATAAGGCTGTAAAGCCTGACACAATAAAAGTGGCTCAATCTGAAAACGGAAATGAATTCTTTGACCCTGACTACTAGAGCACCACCATTGATTTTTCTATTCTTTCCTTTGGAATTTACAATTGAGAAGCCAATTCATTTCGTTTCCTCTTTCATTTATATTGTTGGGCTTTCATTCCATGGAGACACATTTCCTACATCTACGGAAAGTAGGGTGCTCACTGAGAAGGACCACAACCCCAGTGCATGGCTCCCTCTGAGTCATGAGAGGGCCTCCTGAGGATCAGGGTTCACTCGACTTGAAATACAACTACCTGAAAAGTAGTGGGCACAAGATTAAAGACGACCTTCTATTATGAAGAGGTTATAAGTGACTGGTCATTATTTTTTTAAGCAAACAGGCAGTACATGTTTTCCCAAGAAGTCCTAGAGATGAACCAGCAGCTCTAGGCAGGAGGAGCCCCAGCCGTGAGCGGGGACTGAGCACGTAGTCTCCAGCAATGCTGCTGGGCTCGATCCCTGTCCCACATCTTATTAGTTCCATGACTGTTGGTCAACAAGTTACTTGAACCATCTGGTGTTCTTGTCTGTTAAAAGAGAATGATAACAATAGTGTCTACTGCATAGGATGTAATCAGGATTGGCATGGAACTCAGTAAAGCTTCTTTATAACTAATAACTTTCTTTATAACTAATAACAAGGAGACTTGTTAAGCTTTTGCTCTTTGAACTGTGTCCTTAATGGGAAAGAAAGAGGTAAGGCCCTCCCACTACCTTTAGCTGGGTAATGGGCTCTCCTCACCTTGGCCCGTCTTATCCTGTCCTCAAAGTGGAAGAAGTATGAGTTACCCACTTACTTTTATGAATTAGAAAATGACATTCACGGAATAGTAAAAAATCCAATCCAACTCACCTTAACAATTAAAGGGAATGCAGAAATTGGACGCTGCTTCTCTGGTTTCAGGCTTCTGTGATTTTTTTCTGCAGGTGTCCTTACAAATTGTGACTGTTCTTAGACCACAGATCCTGAAGGTAAGTTTCCATTGCTCAGCAAATTGCAGACAACCAAAATGCCCACCTCCAGAAAGGCCCCACGAAGTCAAAAGAAGTAAAATAAGACAACACTGTTCTAAAGTCTCGGCTTGAAAAATAACCCTTCAAACTCTCCAGACAGATGATCTGATTGTGCCCTGCTCCTTACCATGCACTGCCTAGCTATGGCTCCCTTTGCCCACTGAGGACCAGGTGATCTCTTTGAAATCTGAAAATAACTTTCGGTACCGGCCATGAGAGCAGCACATCTGCTGGGAGAAAATTTTAATGAAACTTCTGAATGACCTTCTGTACCAAGATAAGGGGGTGATTTTAAAACTAAGGTTTGTAAGGGAGGAGAAGTATCACTCGTGAACCTTACCTCAGATGCTCACCAAAGAGGGCTATTGATGGATGTCAGCCCAGTCTAGATACACTGTGGATCGCCCAAGACCAGGGATAGACTCCTAAATGGAGGATAATACTAGAACATTAGAACAAAGAGGGCATCGCCCCATTTATCACAGCTATAATCATGCATAACCATACCGACTATGGTAGGAGAAAGCAGAGAAAATAAAATGTTACAAGGCAGAGAGGCAGTTAGGAGAACTGCATACTGATCCTTTTTCTTTAGGACACACCATTGAGAAAAATTAAGTCTTTAACTCTGATGGCTTCCTGTGGCTTAGCCATGGAAATCTAATTGAGAGACTCAGGTCCACAGAAAGCTTATGTCTGCTCTGGTTACAGAATCATATAATTATAAGTCTTTGACTCAATTACTGTAAGAAACAAAGAATTGCTGCTATTGCAATACTGTATAGACCGTATGTCTAAATGATGTTTTTCTAATCTGTGTTTATTAGTCTTTTCCCCCATTATCTCCAGCAAACAGAACAGGGATCAGCCTCAAAGGACACTTTATTCCATGGCTGTAGAGGGTTTTCCAAGTATATTCTGTTTTTCCAGTATAGAAAGTTTTGTACCTACATAACAGACAGAAGGACAATTCCTGCTGGGAGAGCACTGTAGTATTATTGATATGACAATACCCTTTTTCACCTTGGGGTTATTAGAGATGTCAGAACCACAGTGGATTCTCACAATTACATGCTTGCTGTTTGTTTTTTTTAATCTGCCTGCTGCACATTCTGAGAAGACAAGCACAGGTTTTCATTTATTCACAGTATTTAACTCCAATTGTATCTTCACAGAATAATGCCCAGTCAAGGACTAGGGTCTTGGCAGAATGTTGAACTTTTCCATTCTTCTCCAGCTAGTGGCTGGTGTAAACAATGTGACAAGACCAGTGGGCTCTCAGAGGATGAAAAGGAGGCTAAGACATGAGCGACAGTCTCAAATCCCCGCTCTATTCTCCATTAGTGGATTCAGTGTCACGTTAAACATCTTCCACCTCCTCATGAGTAAAACCTTCATGTCAGATTAAACCTTTTCTGATGGCCTTCCCTATGTCTCCAGAACAGAGGGAAGCGCCCTTGTCTCACCTGCCCAAACACCTTTACACAGAGTCTCTGTCATGCCGGTGACTTCCAATGACAATGATTTCTTTGCAACCCCGCCTCCATCATTTTGCACTGGAAACATTAGGATCAAACTCAGTGCCTGGCTCTTAGGAAATGCGTCCAAGTAAAAGGATGGATGAACAAATTAATCAACCAAAGATTGCAACTGAACAGTTAGAAAGCCTCGGGAACATGGGATGCTGCTACCTGCAAGGAGCACAATGCTTTCATTAGGGATATAAATCGAGGGCGCCCAAAGAAGCATGGTGGTTTGTGACGGACCAGTAGTATGCGGAATGGTTGCATTTGCTTAGTCTTTTATACAATGCAGTTTGCATAACCTGTGGAAGTGAAATGTCATAGGCAGCTTATATATTTGAAACCTGTCTGCGAGAGCTGTTCAACTCCAGGAAATAATAGCGATGACGTTAATGATCATGGAAACCACCAGTGAGGAATAAGCCAGGTGAAATTACCATAAAGAGTAAATAGAAGTAGATGTTATTTTTGGTGTTGTTCTCGTTCAAGGATTGAGTGTTCTTTATTCTGTTAGAAGTCTTGAACCACACACGTCTTGAACCAAAGGGCAGAATCAGTGATCAGTAAAATGCTGCTCATCTACCTGTTAAATATAAAGAGAGAAAATCTCCCTACAATGTAAATTCTGAATCTATTATTACAATTATCTTGGTATACCACTTCAACAGAAAAAGCACTTAAGGTTCCATTTCACTTAATTATTTTAATAAAGGTTACAATCTGAAGTTTAATGAAATCCTTTGTTAATACTGAAAGTGGTTGACAGGCCGTGCTCAATATCTGCAAGTAAATTGAACATGTAACACAAGGTTTTATTATAAACAGACGTTCAGTTTTAGGGTACATTATGGACTCATGACCTATCTGAATTTACATAATAAACTATGTTTAAAAATGAAAACAGAAACAACAGGGTTTCACTATATTCAGACACAGAGTTTAAAGGAAAGACTTGTCAAACCAATTCAATCCTTATTTTCCTTCATTCATGAGCTATGTCCTTAATTGTCATAAAAACTAATCCTGGTTAAAGTTCCATTCAGAGGACAGAATTGAATTAACCAGTGTTCCAACTACACTAAAAAACAATAAAAGAATAATAAGCGAGTGATGACTTTACACTTGAATGAGGCTTTGCTGTCTACATGACATGAGAAACCATGTTTGTAGCCCAAGCTACGACTCACGCAGCCAGCTAGGATGCAGCCAGCAAAGGCGAGTGCCCACTCTGAGCTGGAAAAATCATCATTAGTGACAGAGACTGTGTTGATCCCCAGCAACCCCTGTCAGGGGATCATTCACCCAGGAATCAGTATGAAATCTGATCATAAACACTTCATTTTACTATCTGTTTAGTAGCTCACCTACAGAGAACAACACAATGAAAAGCAGTGAATTAGAACTTAAGTCAAGAGAGCATTCTATCCTCTAAGGTTATAATGGCCCATAGGAAGAGCTGTTTCACTCCAGGTTGGGAACTAATCCTGAATGCAAGTGGATTTTTAATCATGAAGAAAACAGTCTCTTGCTCTATATATTATTCAAGAGACTCCTGAGTCACCATTTTACCTGGGCTACAAAAAAACTATCATTCCTGCTCTTTAGAACAACTGCTCTAAAGGTAGGTCTCAAAGATGGAAACCTTTCATGTACGGACTTTAGAGATAATTGCAGGGTCACAGAACATGGGCTAAGAAAAGAGTTTTATTGAGGAAAGCGGAAGCTGGTACAGCCAGAGTAGAGGAGGCCAGTTCACCCATCACTGTCCCCATGGAGAGGTTGGGCAATGTGTTTTATGTTCCAGCAAAGGAACCCAAGTCCCTTTGCTGTATCCCTGTGTTAAGGATACCCAGGAGGAAGTAGCTTTGTTAGAGGAGGGACAGACAGACTCCTGCTCCTAGGTGGCCTGGGCTTAGATGCTAGTCATTTACCAGAGTTATCCAGGAGGGCCAGTCACCCATGCTCAGGAGACCCTGAGACCCTTGTGAGATTGTAGCCTCCCTGCTGTGGAGAAAAGTTGCCCATTGTATGAGAAGATGAGCTCGGCACAGCCTCTCCTTTGACAGAGCACAGTCCCCAGGATCTGCTGAATCATTGTCCAGGCAGCCAGAGACCACACGTAAGGTCATTTACAGCTTACCTGTTCCTTGCATCAAGATACAATCCCAAAAAGCTTGCAAAAGTCTGAAATACAATCATGCTAAGATGAATCCTTTGCTTCCATATGTTTCATTTGGCCCTATTAGAATAATCCTTTAGTGCTAACATCAAATAAAGTATTCTGTGTCTTCTTTGAAGCAGAGGGCCTCCCTTGCCAGATTTCATTCATCTCTTGGAACTAAGAACCCATATTTCTCTACAAAGCAATTATAAATCCTTGGTTTCCTTTTATTCTGTAATCCTATTATACTAGCACCAATTCAAGGAATGGTATAGATCATGTCTGTCATCAGAGCTCCTGGTCACTACCCTGCTGTCGCCCTCCCTAGGCACACGGCCCTCAAATGAACCACCTGGGTCTCAGCTTTAGGGTTTACGCTCCTGATCTGACCCCCTTTTGCCAGAAAGATGTGCTTGCCTCCCACCCACCCTGTTCTCCAACAACAAACGCTGGCTTGATATACAGATAAAGGAACCCTATTAAACTGTTTTACTACCTACCGCTCAGTAAAATGAGCGATTAAGGAGTGGTGAAAATTCTAAGCACTCAGAGAGGATGCTTTTGTCAGGGAAGGCTTCTGTGTTCTTTACTCTCTGTCTGTGCTCCTCTTGCATGTGGATTTAGCAGAGCTTGCTGCCAGACGGGAGGCTGGATCATCACAGCGATGCACCTTCGCCTGGTGTACTGGCAGGCCTTTGGTTAAGTTCACACATCTATAAGCTTCAAGCGCCCCGACTTTCTATTCCATCAACCTCTCACTGCATGTGGTGCTGCTGCAGAACACTTCCGTCTCTCTGTGGAGTTAGGTTTTGTGTAAATAAATTAGCGATACATACTCGCTTTGGGGAGGGCTCCCCAGAGATCTTTTCGGTGTATGTGAATCTCAAAAAATGGAGGCACAGTCTTGCATTCTTGTTGACTAGCTGTTAAATACTTGGTTGACTATTTATAAAGTCTAGATGATGTCCTACACTCGGAATCCAAAAATCTGATGCCTGACTCTGCAGCTGTTATTTCCCCTAAACTTTCTCTTTTTCCTGGGAGGGCTGGAGCACCATAAAATAATAATAATAAACAAGGAAAGAAATGCAAAAGGGGTACTTCATTATGCTTACTAAGGTAAATCAGAAGGATATCATATATCATATGATTTCACTTACATGTGGCATATTGAGAAAATAAGCAAGAAAATGAGCTAAATCAAACAAAAATAGACTTTCAGTCTATAAAATCAAATTAGTAGTTACAGAAAGGGAAGGAGGGAGAGGGGCGGACAAACCGGGTAAAAGGGATCAATTATATGGTGAAGGAAAGACTGAACTGTTGGCGCTATATTATATACAGATGTGGCTTTACAATGATGCATACCTTAAACCTATATAATGTTATGATTAAGTAATCTTTCAATAAAATTAAGTCAAAAAATAAAATATCAAATAAAAGAATAAACAGTTTAATTTTAAACATAAAACAGACACATTCCACATCAAAGATTCACCAATACTTTTAGCAACACTTTACCATTCAGGAAAAGCTTTTATTTTTAAGAAAAAAGGGTGGCACCCCCTGGTGGCTCAGGCGTTAAGTCTGCACCTGCAGCATCATTCGTGAAAAAAGCTCAAGGACCCGGGTTCACCACCCAAGGTAGGAGATCACCAAAATAAATAGGTAGATGATAGACAGATACATAGATGATAAATAGATACTTCTTCTCCTATCTTCCTGCCTGCCTACTTGCCTACTTTCTTCCTCTTCAAAAAAAAAAAAAAAAGGACAAAGAAATTATATTGAAATAATTTACTAACTGAGTAAATACTAAGGTAAGGTAAGACTCTTGAGTTTCATTGACAAGCCATATGCTAGCCAGCCTGCTAACCCTTTCATGAGGTCTTTTAATATTCCTTAAACTAAGACTCCTAAAGTTCAAAACAGGTTGCTCAACCTTGAGTTCGAATCACCAAGCTTCTTGCGTGTACCTCCCCCTCCCCGCCGGCCTCTGGGTGACGAGCTGGCAGATGGATGAGAGCAGGACATGGGAGACACAGACTGCACTGCACACATGCCAAGCACATCTGCAGCCAAAGAGGCCTCGGCACGTACCTGTCTGGGAACCAGACCAAGTCACACTGTGCCTCAGTGCAGCAAATCATTAGCAAAACAGACAAATGGCAATCGTGCAACTGAAATAGCAAGCAGGTGGCACTTTTTCAACACCAAAGATGTTGTCCTGAAAACACAACTAACAGGCTAGAATATAAACCACACACCTTTTTCATAAACAGAAAGCCTTCCAGCGGCAGGCTGATCCCAAGTCTGTGGTTCCCTTTTCTGCAATGCGCATTGGAGACCCCTTCATCAGAAACAGGAGGGAATAAATGAGCCAAGGAACAACTCGAGGTGGCCTCTGAAGAGTTTACATGCTCTGGCTCGTCCATCAGCGTTTCAGGGCCACTGGGGACACAGAGAAACCGCAACGCAAACCCCAGGATTTCTGTTTCTGTGAACTGCACTTTAGTGGCTCTTACTTCAGTACTGATCAGCCTCCAGCTGGCTTAAGATTTGTCACCCCAGAATGAGCTTCTTCCCATTTTTGATGTCAGTGAGGAATTCGCTTCCTTTGTCATGCACCTCTCTGATCTAGAATGATTGCTTTCTTCTCAAGTATTGTGTCCCTTTCAATTCTGACAATGATAGGACACAGGTCATCTAGTCTCATTTTTTTAAATCATCAAAATATCTGAAGATTTTAACTATGACTGTGTGATGCATTGTCCAAAATATATCCCTTACAGTATGTCCAACGTACTGTGGAACTTGATGGCAAAATCAAATATTACACATGTATGAAAGTAGTGCATATATGAGAACTGGCCCAGCTGTTCTAGAACAAGATGACGAAGCCCACCTCCCCCAACATGCTCCCTGCACACATACCATCACCACCTCATGTGCAATTGTTCCCTCCACACAACGTCCCAGATAGGCACAGAGGTACCTCTGCAAAATACAGGCTGAAAACTACTGCCTTAAATATAACTTGGTTCGAATTCCATAGTTCTTTGAAAGACTTCAAAGTCATAAAATCATTTTTATATTGCTTTAGACTCAGATGCTGGTATAACATGTTGAGTTGCCTAGTATGTTTCTCTATCCTTAGAGTTATATACATTCTCATTAACATAATTTTTCCCTAAGAAGGTGCCTATTGATTTATATATCATGAACTGCATTTCCAGTTGGGTCAATACCTCTATAGTATGAATTATGTGAGTGATATCACAGCCACAGTTTCCATCATCAACTTGTACTGCTTTCCTCGGCTTTGATAAAAACTAGCAGCATCCCCTAGGCTCTTTCTGCTTTGTGAATGGCGGAAAATGCTAGGGTTATACTGAGCTAGAAGTAGATGAAAATCATGTAAGAGAAGTCGAAATGTGTGTGTGTGTGTGTGTGTGTGTGTGTGTGTGTGTGTGTGTGTGTGTGTACCTATGAAAAGCCCTGGGCTGGTTATGGGGGAAGCAGGTATTAGGACAAAGTAGGTCCCTTTTCTTTTTATTTCTAAGAGATGTGCATTATTTTACCAGGTTTTATTTAAATACAAACTGTAAGACAACCTGAATCTTTTTACTTTCTTTTCTTGCATTTTTCTCGAGTACTTTCTGGGTTCAACTCCTGATTCGACCTCACAGTGACCTGTGACAGTTGACAGGTTAGTTAATTTACAGTCTCTCCTTGAGACTGGAGAGTGGCTCAGACAGGACATAGGGAGCATCAGCGAAAAGTTCTGGGGGCGTCTATTCACTTACATTTGATCATTTCCCACTCCAAGAGTAAGATTATCTGGCCATTATATCAACACCCCTTCTTCAATGTACAAACTTGCAAAATATCAGCTTTTCATCTCTCTGTCCATCAGTAAATGGATATCCTAAGCACACACAGAATGCACAAACATGAAAACGTTCACTTTTAATAACAATGGTACCTGCATCAAGGGAGTCGCATAATAGACATGTTTTAAAGTAAGGAATTATTATCCAAGTATTAATTTACCAACTTTCCACACGCCAAGTTCCCAAAACAGTCAGGAACATCTGAGACCCTGTAGGTTTCAAGTTTCCTCTAATGGGTGCTAATCGTTTTCAAATAAATGCTCCTAGTGTGCAAGCTCTCTATGTAAAATAAAAGTAGATTAAAGAACGGTAAACTTAACCCATTATCCTGATGTCTTCAGTGTCCTACTTCAGAAGATTTCAGGAAAAAACCTGGTTGGAATTAAGTGTATTTAATATCCAATTAAAATTCAAATATTTGAATTACAAGAATATCACTTCTGTAACACTTCCCTCACAAAAAAAAAAAAAAAAAAACCTATTTTATCACTGTTCTCCCAAACATTTAATTTTCCTAAAACAATCTCATCTTCAATATATTCATATGTATGCACAATAAGCATCACAAGTTCCACTTTTTTGATGCAAATTATTTTGTATGTGAAATGCTCTAATTTTGTATTTTTTATTTGCAGCCTGTTTGGACTTTAAAATGAGATGTTTTAACAGCGCCACCTTGTGGCAATAGGCCATTTCCAGGTCACCCACATACTGGCTCTAGCTTCCCCATCTTTGCCTCTTAAGTCAAGAGCTGTTTTTTCATTTCTATTCATTAGTCATTCCTCGGAGTTAGTATTACTGAAGAAATTAAGGATTTCATCAAAACAAGTAGGTCATTAAAAAGGACTACAAAAAAGCAAGAATGTAAGCAGAACTGTAGACTGAGCACTTAGAATATGCAATCCTTCAGGGGAAAGAAGTATAGGTAAAATCAACCAGAGATTTAGTGAAGAGAAGCAAGAGGAAGAGATGCAGGAATTTCAAGGTGGGTATTAAAGGGATATAAAACCTGGATCAAAGCATTTTGGCTCTAGTTTTTCTCTTCTATCTTCCACATTTTCTACCCTGATGCCCGTCTGAGATCCAAGCAGCTCAGAATAGCAAGCAAATAGTTCCCAGGCACAACAATGGATTATTAAAGCTATTGATATTCTTTTCACAGCAGCAGAAACCATAACCAGGTGCTAAAGGAATTGGTTGTTTGGGAAGAAATAATCAAATATGCCTTCCTTCCTCCTCATTGCTGCTGCCTTTCATAACTACCAGCATCTCTTTTCACAGGGGCCAAAGTACTACCTGGAGAAATAAAAACACTGTGTGAATTTCTTTTTCTTAAATCGCTCCAACTTCAAAGATTTAGACATTCATTAGAAGCTTATATACGGTCGCAGGTCTAGCCAAATGGTCATCAAAACAGGTAATGCATGTATATTCTTGAGGATTAGATTATGAAATCCATGGAAAATTTCATCCATCTTCGAAAGTCCTTGACTCTTTTAACTTTAAAACAAACAATGATGACGATTCATGTGATGAAAAATGAGAGGCAAGTAGTTGAGAGAAGACTTGTTAATGATGGCCAGAGAATATCCACTAATGAGTCTAGCGAAAAGCACCCAGGCTGCTAAGGGCCCTTCCCGAGCAAACAGGTCCCACGTGAAGAAGACCACCCAGATCAATCTCAGATACACACACATATGTACACACAGGCACTACACATGAATACATGTGCACTTCTTCACGCACTTAACTACACACCCCAGAACACTCACCCAGTCCTCTGATGTAAGTATAGGGATTCATCCAAGACCCCTGCTTTGACCTTCTATGGAATGACATTTGGCTTCAGGATCTCAGACTGGGACCAGGTCCCATAGATAGTGGAATGGGGAAAAGGACTCAAAAGTTGTCAAGCTTTGCAAAGAAAAAAATTAAAAGAAGATAATTGTTCTCTATGGGACATTTGGGTTTACAGTAACAAAAGTTTTGCATCAGCAGGTGACAAATGAGAATTCAGTAGTGGGAGGATTATACACCCAAGTGAGACAGATCAGATGGCTGAAACAGTCAAAGGAGGCTCTGAAAGGGCCGCAGAAACCCCCCAAACCCAGTGAACTCTCCTGTGACTATAGAGCCCTGAAAGCTTGCCAAAGTCAGACATGCAGCCAGGGGACCTCTCCAGGTCTGAGTGATTCCTGGCCAGACTGAAGCCTGTGACCAAGGAGTGAATTCCTTTTCCTTCCTGGTGACCCCGGCATTGCTTTCCAGTAAGTTCTCCCTGGGTACAATTGTTCCTTTATCTGCACAGGAAGGGAATATGTGATTCCTTTTGGAAACTGGAGCACTGTGGATGCCAGGCTCGCTCTCTCAGACTGCTGGCTCGGAGCCTGACCATCCTCAGACCTGGGAGGAAGCCGGATCATCTGTGGTCCGTGATGCAAAAACACAGCTCACCACAAAGCTGCTTTAACTCTCTAGGACCCAGCCTTTTGGGGACCACCAAGCAGTAACTGCCATGACTTCAGTGTTCTAAAACAGGGGTTAGCAAACTCATTTGGAACAGAGCCACCATCATTTATTAAAGTATCCTCTCCGACTGCTTTCACACATCAATGGCAGAGGTGACTAGCCGCACTAGTAACCACGGCCCTGCAGAGTCTAAAGGATTTATTATCTGGCCCTTTAAAGTGTGCCAACTCTGGTTTAAAAAAAGACTCATCAAGAAAAGGCAGGGGAGGTGCACCCTGGTGGAGTAGAGGTTGGGTGCAGTCTACAAGCATCCCAAGGACCTGGGGTCGCATCCTGGAGCCATGGGGAACAGCCAAGATGAACAACTAAATAAAATAAATAAATGGGGGACTTCTTCATCCCCTCTCTTCCTGCCTGTCTGCCTCTGCTTGCCTTTATTCCTGCCTGTACCTTTCCTTTAAAAACTAAAAAAAAAGAAAGAAAAGGAAGGGTCATAGACTGCAAGGGTCATGAGAAGGGGACACCAAAGGCCAGTGCTCTAGGTCTGGTTTCATTAAGAACCACCTGGGTCTCCATCTCTGAATGACCCTGAATGCCTTTTCTAGATTCAAAAGACACAAAAATTCTCTGATATAAGCATTTGATAATGCACAAGGTTTCAGATGTCAATTTTAAGGCCCAGTATTTTCCATTGTCAAAAAAAAAAAAAAATGTCATCTTTCTACATGTAATCCAAGGCGTGTGGTATTTAAAATTAGACTGGAATTCAGACTCGGGGCTTAAAAAGAAAATGCACACACACACATACACATATCACACACACACCCGAGCAAAAGCCGTGCAGTCCACTGGTCTAAGCGTAAGGTTTCACACCAGAGCTTTTTGCACGGAGCTTCTATGGGAAAGACATGTGTCTTCAGGAGTCTCACCATTTGCTCAGGGAAAGCTGCTGTGTCTAGGGCCTCACCGTCTGTAAAGCTGTGATCAAAACATCACTATTCAGTTACCACCGAAGACACAGCTGTAAAATTAGGGAGAAATGCTTTTACAAAACGAAGCAGTTGTCTGAGGCTGCATCCTGACTGAGTCAAGAACTCACCAAACATTTCCTACTTTGAAGCACATCATTCAATGTAGCAATGTTAGTCCATGTACTTGTGTCCCATACTGTCCTTAGTGGCTATATTAGGAGACTTGCAAAAAATTTCCAAACATTTCTCCATTAAAAAATATAATGAAGCTGTTTTCGAATGGGGACTTCTGTCTTTTGGTTTTCCCCAAAGGCAGAGTGTGAGAAAAGGTGGTTTCTTTGGGCAAGTGATTCCAAGCAACAGGAGCAGTGGACTGAGCAGAGAGAAGCAAGCAAGGGGGAGAAGACCCCCCACAGATCCTTTGCTGTGTTGGCCATCAGTCTGGCTGTGGGGGCTCCATCCCTCTGGGCCCTGTGAGCCGCCTATAGAATGAGACCCTAAGGTGTCTTCCTCAGGTACGCAGGGTGGGAGGGTGACCATTACGACAGTACTCCCATTATTGCCCCAGAGGGGTTAGTTCACACCCATTGCTGCGTGTTTGTGGGGCAGAACAGCTGGACTCGCCTCCACAAGCACAGCTTGGAGAAGCCCCAGGTCAGAGAGCAATAGTTACACGGTGTGGCTGAGGCAGGAGCTGACAGCTCACAACTGCGTAGTTGGCAGAGCCACAGCTGGAGCCAACAGGTCAGTGCGAGGATCTAGGGAGGGCATGCAGAGACAGAGAGTGTGTCGGGACAGGCACACAGAGCACTCTGTCTGTTCCCAGGTGTGACTCCTATTTAATGAATAAACTCTTCGTTAAATTTCATTCTTTTAAAAAGTGCCCCACAGCACGCCCTGGTGACTCAGGCTAAGTCTGCATCTCCAAAGGGGTCCACGTGAAGCCCAAGGATCAGAGTTCGTGACCCAGGGCCAGGGGGCTAGAGTTGCGAATGGGGGGGGGGGGGGCAGTGGCAACAACCAAAACAAACAGCCAAGTAAGTAAATACTTCTTCCTTCTCTCTCTCTTCCTTCTTGCTTGCCTGCCTACTTGCCTCCTTCCAGCCTCCTTCCTTCATCTTAAAAAGAAAAGTGCATGATAAAAAGAAGTGACCCGTACAGTGTACAAAGGCTTAAATTGTACTACACCATCCTTCCAGCGCTTTGACAGGTTAATGTGGTCACAATATTCCTTCATCTCACATCAGATGAGCACCTGCCCCATGTCAGGTACCTGGAATAAAGAGATGGGGACATTGCCCTTGAACTCGGTGAATGCCATTTTAAAGATATCTATAAATAAACCACTGTAATATATTCAGATCAACACTGCAGTTAATAGGTATCACACACAGATTCTCCTGCCTCTGTTAGACAGGTAGCAATAAATGAACCAACATAAGGGAAATCTTCAGAAGAGAGGGTGACAGCTGGGAGGTTTCAAGGAACCAAAAGGAGATTTTGGGGAAGTAAGGCAGCGTGGGAGAACGAATGACTCTATGCAGTCACGGAAGTAGGCAAAGTCAGAACGTGTGCAGGAAAGCACAAGATGTTACAGAGAAGGAGGCATTTAATGTGCAGGGAATGTTCAGCCATGAAGACGTTGCAGGACCCGGATTATGAGATCCTGGGTCCCATCCTGAGCACCTTGAAGTTCTTTCTGTTGACAAAGAGAAACATGGACAGATTGCAAAAGAGGAATGGAGCTATTCAGTTTCCTTTTTTAAGAACGATAACTCTGATACCATCAAGGAAGGAAGTTTATATCATCTCAAAGGAATTTCAGAAGTAAATTAGACTTTATGTATCTTGATGATCCGAGATTAAGAAAATTCAGCTCTGTCAAACATTTCAATGCATAGAATATACATAAATCTGTTTTTCTGTAAATGTACAAAAATATTATGGTGGCATTTAATACAAGACTAAATGAAAACCATTGCAAGTCTTCATCAAAGCAGAGACTTTTGTGAGAGTGTGCATCTGTTATTTATTATTTAGCATCCACAGTGCTTTGCAATGCAGGCCTAGAAATAATTTAAACCAATGACCATTTGCCCAGCCCTTAACTTCTGCGAAACAAGATGGTAATTCAAGAAGACTAAAACCAGGACTTAGTCCAGAAATGCAGGTTTTCCCACCTTGTTGAAGAGAAAGTCAGTCATTTTGATTTTCTGTTGAAACCATGCACCACGGGCATCCAGTAAACTAAGTTGACTTTTTCAACTAAAACTCAGCACATGACCATCGAAAGCTCCTAAGTGGATTTGTGAACCTAATGCAAAAAGCAGAGTCATATCAGTAAGGAAGAAGACAGCAGAGACGTGAAATCATGAGACATGAGGAGCCAGACACAGAGAGAGAAGAGAAAGATTCACAGGACCGAAGAAAGAGCTTGCTCTGCCTCCATTTCCACATGACTTAGAACAAACAAATACCCCTGCCGCCCTTACTCAGGCTGTTTAGAGTAAATGGCGTTGATTTTGTGTGACTAAAAATAGGACCTACTTCTAACGTGGCAATCCAGAGATGTACATTCCAGCCTCTCCTCCTCAGCCTCCATATATTTTGAAACCCCAGTCCACCTTGACCATCTGGTGAGATTTGGAAGGGAAAGACCTTTATTCTGTTTCTATGTTTCAAATAATCATTTATTAAAATAATAATCTATTGACATACAATTACTAGACTATTACAAAACACATTTATACTATAGTAGCAAAAGAGTCAATCAGTGCACTAAATATCAAGATCCAACGGTGTCTCTGATAACGGGCGTCATTTCAAGGCTGCAATGAGCATGAATGATATATTTAAATATCTTCAACATGGGGCCGTGATAGGAGAGTATCAGCAATTTCTGTTGGTGACAATCTCATGTGTGTTGTTCATACTGCTATGGCTTGCTGCCTACTAATAACTAATGCGGAATAAATGATGCTGAATTTCTATCGGAGGCTGATGAACTAAAGACACCATTCGTGAGTCCCCATCTGAGTCTGTGGGCTGCGCTTCTGAAAGTGTGGACTCCATGTTTTAGTCCATCTGCTAGGAAAAAAGCAAGGTCAGTTTCAAAGAATTCCTCAGATCTCCATATGACAAAAATTGTAATTTTTCAATCAAGTGATTTAAAACATGTATAATACTGAAACGTTATCATGAATTAAGAAGCACTGAGAAATATTTGAGGTCCACAACCTTGTCCACATGCATTAGACATGAAATGGAATCAGATACCCAAATAAGCAAGACCTTATATTTATTCAGAACACAATTAATGAACTAAGCATACAGGAATTTGGTAAGGGTTTTTTTTTTTTTTTTTTTTTTTTTAACACACTAATATCTGTTTTGAAAAGGAATCTAATCCTATGTATAAGCCATAGGCTTTGGTTTCTTTGCGTGACCTTAAACAAGTTTACTTGGGTTGCCCATCTGTACAGTGAGTATTAAAACTATATTGACTTTATAAGATCACTGAGGAAACGGAAATGAGCTAAGGAAGTGTTTTCCTAGACAATGGGCTACAAGCCATTTAGCTGGACATCAAAGACATGAGCATGTCACAATCCATAATCAGCATTTTCAATGAAATAGAAAACAAAAATTGACAAAGCGTATGCCATATAGTAAAGGTGTTTCTGAAATTTTACTTGAATTATATACATATACCTTAGTCCTACTTTACATTGTTTTTTAACTGTGTGTCATGAATTTCTTTTGAATACCAAAGTGAAACCTGTATCGTGTCTAACCAAAGGCAAGCTGTGTGGCCATAGCACATCCCAGGCACCCGAGGCCCAGCGTCACAGACTAGGACCCACGCCTCTAGAGAGAGGCTACCTACAGACCTGTTTGTTAGGAATGGGTGTGACCAGTATGTTCAATGTACTCTCATCCTGCAGAGGAACCAGAACAAAGCTGGACGGAAGAGAAAATAAAAGTATGACTAGAAAAAGAGAAGAGAGTTTTATTTAGCTTTCCTCAAGAGACAACTTGAGTGCCATCTTTGTTCATTATTGGCCATGTGATTTTATACAACTTATTTAACTTGTCTGCACCTCAGCTACCTGAAAAATGAGAATAATAATTTACCTCCTAGGACTGTCATGAGGATTAAATTAAAGGTAAAAAGTGCTGACTGTGCCTGACACAGAGTCAACACAATATAGATACCAGCTCTTGTAGTCGCTATTATTATCATCAACTACATTGAGAAGAGACAAATCTACTGATAATGACCTTTCCTTGCCTCTTCCCTGGCTTTCAAATGGTTTTAATCCTTGTATTGTTATTTCTGCAGCAAAGCAAGAGACTTTTTAAATCAAATAGAAGGCAAACAACTTTATCCTTAGGAAGTCCTATCTATAGTACCACCTACATTCTTCTCACTAAGATCTCAGTTATTTTCCCAGGGTTAGCATTCTGTTTAAATGCTCCTGTCTCCTGTGACTAGCTGAGGGCTGCGCATGTACACTTGCTCATATCCTTTGCTGACATTCGTCAGCCCATTCAAAGCTGCTAAATCCGACTTTCTGGGTGCACTATTTCTTGCTGCCACGTAGAAAATGCTGTATGGAATTGATGTGACCCATACAAAAGACAGTGGAGCTTTTCTAATTTTCACAGCCATCTTGTCCCCTGGATTAAATCTGGGATTTAATACACCAGAGCCTACAGGCACCCGCCTGACGGGAAATAGACTTTGTGGATGACCACTGAGTTTCTAAATCACATTACCCTTTTGTCAAGTCATGAAGCAGGTAAACAGTGGAATCATTTAAAACCTTGACATCAGGGAAAAGCATGCACTTCAGAGAGGAATTAGCCTTTGCAAGGCTGCATTTCTTGCCTGCCCTCCCCTTGTCCTAGAAGTGTCATTTAAGATTGTAAGGTATCCACCAACCTTTGACTCACAGACCTGTCCTCTTAGGGCCCAGCAGCTAAAAAGAGTTTGGGATGCCACCCACAGACATCTCTCTGCTCCCCATACTTCGTGGCTCCTTTAAGTCTCCAGAGATAAACATTTCTGATCCAAAGTAAATAGGCTGCCTAGAGGGCCAGATAGAATCTCCTGAGAATAAATAATGACCCAAAGCAGAGCCAAAAGAGAAGGACCTACCATAGAGGATTTTTCCCCATTTTTGACATGGAAATGTGTAAAATGAAAGTTATTAGACTACATCTTCCACCTCGATGAGCAATTTGTTTGCACTTTAGCAGCATCTGTGTATGTACTCCTGTGTGTACGCTGACAGGACCTCATGAAGGAAAGTTGCTGATATCCTGACCCTGCACCCCGAAATATCTCAGCACGCCTCATCTCAGAATGAGGACACGCTCCTACATAACCTTAATGAAAGGATCACACCTAAACATATTTAGAGTAACTTCCGTCATCTACTATTATTCCGCATTTCAATCTCCTTTCTTAACCTCAGAAGGACAGCACTATTGTGATTACTGTCATTCTTGGGACCCTCTTAATACAAGAACAGTTCTCCTACCTCTTATTTCAATGACATTGGCTTTCTCTGGGCCAGGTGTCTAGAAAGTGTCCCACCGTGAGTACAGTTGAGCAGTGACTGGAAGGAGTACAGTGCAATGTCCCAGGGAGAATAAACTGGAGTTTCTAACTCAGCTAGTGGAGGATGCAAACCCTACGCACGCATCCGCTCACCCCAATTCTCCACTTTCATCCACATCGTTGAGGTCAAGGAGGCCTCTGTGCTTCTCCCCAACATACTAGCAACATGCCCAGCTGGACTTCCTAGCTCTGACTCTCCCTCTTCTCAGAATGTTATCCTCCCGCATAGTTAATCAAGTGCTTCCAAGGTCTTTGCTCACTACTGAACATTCTGTTTAAAATTGCAAGCCACCCTCCCCGCCTTATTTTTTCCTTTCTAGCACTTTTTGCCCTCTACCCATACATTCTACTTCTTTCACTGATTGCTACTTATCACCTAAAATACATGCTCCTGTAGGACAGAGCTTTCGTGTTATGTGTTCACTGCCACATCCCTGGCTCCTAGATCAGTGACAGGCACTAGTCAATTGACAAATATTTATTAAGACTCACCGCAGTACTCCAGACACTGACAAAGCCTCAGGGCATCAGATGTTAACACAACCCAGCTCTCTAGACCCTGCTGCCCAAGGCCACTGATCTAGTCACTTGCCAGCTTTGAGACTGACCTTCAGAAGCCAGGGGAGGCTTGGGCCTGCCCGGAGCCATTCATGAAGCCTGGTGTTTGCTTGGAGGGAGGGCCAATCATGTAACTCACTCCTACTGTCCCATGAAGCCTAGAGACCCCACAGCTGCCCCTGCAGGTCTCTGACAAGTCACCTGAGCCGAACAACTCTTTGAATGTCCACTTCAAGCTTCCCTCCCCCTCCCCCACAGGACCACATGACCCCCTCCCGTCATTCACCTCAGCCTGTCCTCCTCAAGGCCATTTCTGTGATCTTTATACAAAGCAAACATGGCCGCACCATTCTCTTAGCACAAAATAGTCCACAGGCATCCACAAACATTCCACAGGTCAGGATAAGATGAAAGCAGCTAGCCAGGCACATGCACCAGACCCTTCTTGGTCTGACTACCACTTTGCCTGCCCCATCTGCTTTCTGCCTCTCCCCGCATCATGACGGAGAGCACCAACTTATTTCTATCATTCCTGGGACACACATTCTGCACAACACACTTGCTTTTATTTCTGTCCAGTGTGCACCTCTGCTCCTACCTCAGCATCTCCAGCTTGCAGTCCTGGCAAACCCCCTTCACATCTCAGCCTAAACTAACCCCCTCAGGGAGCCTCTTGTGACTCCTGAGGTAAATGTGGCCTCTCCCTTCTGTGCTATCCACACTGTGCATTTTGGCTAAAACAAAAATCACTTTAACAATGACACCTCACCTTTATTTGCTTCTCAGTCTGCAACCAGACCTCAACTTGGATCTGGAAGGCATGTCCTCTGAAGGGGCTTGGGTCTTTCTATCCTTTCCACAGTCTGTGTCAAGACTACTCATTTAGTGAACTTGGGCGGCTTGGTCTAAGTAGCTATTTTGCCCTGTGTGGAGCTGTTTGCTGAGGGCCTTAAGGATCAGAGTTAGTGACCCTGATCTTTCTCATTCTGGTTTTATAACTCAGGCCTAGCGTTAATGGTAAATGCCCTCATTGATTCGGTATGCTCAAACATTATGTAAACCCAGTATCAGGCGACTGTTTGACTGGCGACAAACAACCCTGCATTCCAGAGCATGATGACCTGTAGTCAGTTTGCTTTGTTTTCTTTTCACTAACAAAGCATCTCTCATTTAAGGCTATCAGAGTTAAACCACACTCTATGCTCCATCTTGCCTTCCCTCATACAAAAGTGAGCGAGTGTGTGTATGTGTGTGAGAGAGACAGATAAGTCATGGAATTAGCCCATAGACTGTACTCAATGCTAATTCTTGTTGCACAGCCCAAACAAAGGACTACATAATGCACAGGGCGTGAGGCACCAGGCCCAAGGGTCATGGGTGGGTTGGCGGCAGCTTTAACCTACTTCCAAAGTATTATCAAATATAGACAACATTCTCCCAGTTCTCCCTTTCACTTTATTGCCTTTTTAGACTCTGTCTTTTACATCCACCTGAGACCAGAGAATTCAATGTGCCTAATATTCTGGTCATGGTCAACATTCAATAAATGGCATCATTACAATTTCTCTTAGAATTTTAAGTTAATTTTCTACAGCCGAAGTATCTTCTGCATTCTGACTATGCTTCTGTCGTTTCTACCTACAGCCATGACATATCCATGTGGCTGTAATACGACTTACATTATCATTCCTAAATTTTCAGCCATTACTTGTCCTGTGGGAGAGTGTAGACTAGCTTCTGTGAAGGAGGAAATCTAGGACTCTCAGGCCACGGGCAGATTCCAGTGAAGAGTTTGCAGACTTAGTACTGAAGGTGGAAAAGCATTTCTAACAGGGTCTTGAAGCTCCTTCCCTGGCTGTTAGCATTGTTTTAGTTTGTCTGGTTTGACCCAGGGCCAGTTGAAACTCCTCCAAGTTCGTTTTGGTCAGATCTCAGGAGACAGCCTGTCTGGTTGTTCAAAAACAAATATCTTCCTGAATGCCTGTTCCAACCTGGAATCATGGCAGATCACGGAGGTCCCGTGACCCAGCAGGCGCCTCACGCTTGGTGGAGGGGAGGGGTAGTGACATTAAATGCAACAGTCTCCACATCGGAGGTTGCCTAAATAAGAAGTCCTACAATCAGACTGTGTGGCTACAGAGCCTGCTTCCCTCTTGCACAATCAGCCTCCCCTACAAGGCATCTATGTCATCTTCACGTTTCCCTTGAGTTACTTAGGGGCCTCGCCTCTCTTATCCTCAGAGCACTTCTGACTGTCCGCCAATATTCAGTGAACCTGGAATGGGTCTGACCCTGATCAGCTCCCTGAACAGCTAGGAGAGAAGTAGAAGAGGAGTCCTACTCACAAGGGTTTATAATCCAGAGGTGAGATAAAAAAAAAATATATATATATATGTATATACCCATATATTATATACATGGAAATGGAAGAGACATGTGATTATTGTACTGACCGTATATATTGCTCAACAGGTTTTTCTGAAAACTGATAGGGTCACCTCTAGATTGCGATATGAAAATTACTGGAGCAAGATTTGTCTCGGTGCTTTAAAAAGCTTCTAAATCATTCAGAAATTGACTAACAGTGACTTCCAATGTTTTTCAATTTAACTACAAACATTATAATTTAGTGAAAAATTCCTCACTGAATCTACCATTCTAAATGTATAACTAAATGCCTAAAACTATGGATATCTTATTAACACAATCTAACTCCTCCCCCTCCTCCTCCTCCCCTTCCTCGTCCTCCTTTTCCTTTTCCTTTCCTATCAGGAAACTCAAAGCAAGCTGTAAGACTAATGGTGATCTCCCACACTAACATAACAGAGGTGCCTGGTAACTAACAGTATGAGCACCTTCATAAAGAGGCAGATGGAGGTGGCAGGAAGAGCACTGGAGAAAGGAGCCATGCATTTGAACTTACTCCTGTCTCATGATATGAACTTGGACAAGAATACTAATATTTACCTCATGGGGTTTCAATGGGGAAGAGGACTGCCAATTAACCTGATCGGTATCTAGCATAGATTTACATATGCTGCATAAGGATGTCTGCTGTGGAGAGAACGGAGAAGACATTCTGTGTGAGGAACATGTAAGTGAAATTGGAAGAAGAGGGAAAAACTGGAGACAAGAGAAATCAGATCATAAGTTAACTAGAAGCCCTGGAGGCCCTATGGAGAGAAGACGTGCTCTTATGGAATGCTCACAGGCTTGCCAGTCAGCCAATCCCAAATTCCTGGCCCGCTGCTAGCAGCTGTGTGACCCTAGGCAAGACATGTGACCTTTCCCAACCTCCTCTTCATCATGGCAAAATCAGTAAAATAATACCTACCTACCATGAAGATTACAGATGATCTATGTTAAGTGTCCATAGGGACATCTAGTAAATAATTTATTATCATCACTTAGTTTCCATTAGCTACTATGATCCCTTAACACCAGCTGATGATCTCTAATACAGCAAACTGAATCTAAAGAACTACCCAGCCAGAATAAGAGCAGACACTGATGAACCAGGAAACAAACAACAGACAATAAAAATTGTTATGTTTTAAAACATTAATAAAATTGAAAGTTGCTAGCAACGAAAACGTAGAAAACACGAACTATCCATAACATAATGAAAGAGGATCTATTAGGATAGTTATTGCAAGCATTAGTAAAGGATAATAAGGGCATATTATGGGGAAATGCTATACTAATATATTCAACAATTCAAATGAAATTCCTGAAAAATAAAAAAGATAAAAATGAAAAGAAAATATTAACAGATTTAATTTAGTTGATAAATTTTCAAAAATATGTCTATTACCTAGTTTACCTATTAAAGAAAAGTTGTAATTAAAAAACCTTACCACAAAGTTACAGGCCCGGATAACTTTAAACAGATCCCATGAAACATTTAAGGAAAAAGTGATTAATAATCTTACACAACTTCTTTCAGAAAATCTGAAGCCACTCTAGTCGTGATATAAACATCTGACAAATATCACCAGAGATGAAATTTACAGACTAATGTCACTTATGAACATAGGTACATGTGTATAAATATTAACAAATAACAAACAACAATATATAAAAGAGGCAATACTTCATGATCAACTAACTATTATTGCAAGAATGCAAGGTTAGTTCAACATGCACCTTCCAACTGCCCAGCCTCATTGCCCGTATTCTAGGAAGTCATGTTTATTTAGACTCAGAGGTGAAAACGTAATACAATAAATAGGAACCTCACGATATCAGAAATGAAAAGGATGTACCACATGCAGATTTATTTTAATAAAACATTCAAAATAATGCTATAGAAATGGAGCAGCAGGATAGAAACAAGCATTTGTGTAGTCATCTTGCTCTCCTGGCTATGGTGAGGAGCATTTAATCACATACCACTTACTTATCCATGAGGCCCTGGGCAAAGAAGCAGGTTACTCTCATTCCACCTTGGAATTCTTATCCTATTGCTTATTTGCTATTCATAGTTCACAGTAGCTTTGTTTATCTTGGTTGTTCACCCCAGTCCTGGATCACAAACTCGGGTCCCTGGGATGTATGTGACCACACCTAGCAAACTTACCTACTGAGATACCAGGTGTGTCAACACAGTAACTATTCTAAACATAAATTTCTACATTACTAGGCACCAGAAACTTCTCAGGTTATTTAATCTTAGTCCCATAAAGAAAGAATCCTGTCCACTTTCTAGTGCCCTTTTGAAAAGCGGTGGACGGTAAGACTTCCTTTATTCCAGACTAAAAGTCAGCAGTCCATGAGGTGTGATAATGAAGTAACTGATTAAAGGACAGCATTTTTTGCTTTGGGATTCAGATGATGTGCCTACAAGGAATGTAGCTAAATTTCAGGACACCAGAGATCACTGGCTACTCTTCATGACCTTTGGTAAATGTAGCCGCATTCCAATGTGGAGGCGCCCAGATAGCACCAGACAGAAAATAAGCTGGGCTACCAAACTAAAACTGCAGACACATGATCAAGAATTTCATTGCAGGAAGGAAGGAGGGAAGAAAGGGAGGGAGGGAGGGAGGGAGGGAGGGAGGAGGGAGGGAAGTTGGATAGAAGGGAGAGAGGGAAGAGAAAGGAAAGAAGGGTGGGAGGGAGGAAGGAAGGGTCATACTCAGGTGGAGTTGCTGAAGTTTTCTTTCTCCCAGAGTTCTCCTTTGAGATCTATGGTAAAATATTGATCAATAGTAGGACAATGCTTAGAGATGAGTATTCCAAAAAGACTGGGAAAATAGGTAAAACTACAACTGGACCCACAGCATTCTTTAAGAATTTTATGGAAAACTCTCAGTCCCCGCATGGGTTAAAGAGTGGGATTATTTCAGAGAAGACACTGCCTGTTTGTGGGTCTGGATCTAGATCTTGGATACAGCACCAGCCCACAGCACCAGCCCACAGCACCAGCCCACAACACTAAAAAGGAGGAAGCAAAAGCTGTAAGGTCCAGAATCATCTGAATTAGTAACACCATGTCCTCAACCCCACAAGATAAGAATAGATTGTGCAAGGTCTTCCTATGTTCTAAGCATCTCACTCTATTCAGCCTAAATATGTATATGCCAGCTATAAGGAGCTTTAAGCAAATAATTGGTCATAGTTGTCTGGTTAGAATTCAGGAGAATTATTGAAGTATTGCTACAGATGGTGTAGTTCTCCTAACAAAACCAAACAGATATGAGCTCCAACCAGAGAATTTGTGCTGTGGCCTCCTTATTCTGGTTGTTTATTAAATTAATTAAACAAGGAGGTCATTCACCTGAGACGGTTTTGATGCCTTAGCAACCTGTGTAAGCAAACTAAAACCAAAGTCTGGAAATGCCTCAAAATTAGGAAACGGAAACCTCGGGACAACCAGTCACAAACAGTCAGCTAAGGTTTCCAAATAAGGCAACCAATAAAGCTATAGCCAATCCAATAATTTCCTTGTTTACTTCCACAGTTTGTCTATAAAAATCTTGCCCTCAGCTCCTGATTACCTCTGGTTTGTCTCTGCCTGATAGGAATCCATGTTTGCTCCAATAAACTCTTAAGTACTGTAATGCACCTCAATGTAACTTCTAGCATATTCATGTTCAGTATAACATTCCATCCTAATTAGGTTGACCATATTTCCTTGGGACAAAAATGGGACATTGGGATGGCAAAAACAGGATGGGGTTATGCACTGATGACTAAGGAGAGAGGAAGAGGTGGAGCAATGTAAGCAGGAGCAGAACAGCCAGGCCCGCAACAAGTGAATACTGTGGATTCCAATCGGCAATTGCATAGTAACAACAACCTTTGGTCTTATAGAAATGCATACAAATGGCCAGGACCAGGGTAAGGAAGTTTGGCACCTTAGCTAAAAAAACAAATTTGGCACCACTCTTATAAGCCCCACTCTAAATGTCCTGCCTAAAATACATGCCACTTTAATCATCCCACAGCCTGGAATGCCCAATAACCCCCACAGTACCAGAGATAAACCCCACAATCCAAATATAACTCCCACAGTGCCAGAGATAACCCCCATAGTACCAACCTGTGGCTCAGTCACTCACTGTGAAGAAACAGATGTGCAGGATGGGAGGGAATCCTCGTCTCACACAACTGCTGTTTCTTCACAGGGGGCAGGAACAGCAGTAGCAGCCTCGGCCCACTACTGTAAGTGCCAGGAAAGGTCATCATTAACCCAGGGCAAAAGTGGAAGCTGCTTTTGGGTCCCCTCAACAGACTGAGACACTCACTTGCCCCTTTTGCCCCACATTAACGATGGCCCTGGTTTATTTAAATTGGGACAAAATTGACATTTATATTAAAATGATAGGACAGTTGGGATATATGAAAAAACTGGTGCTATTCCTTTTAAAATAGGACACGTGGTCAGCCTAATCCTAACTTACCATTAAGTTCTCTGACATTTAAAAGAGGCAGAGGTTTTCAAGACCATCTGGCCTACCTTCCTCTGCCCTCCCTTACTTCATCACCATTTAAAATAAAGGAGGTTGAGGCATGAGCATGCTCTTAGGGTCATAAAGCTAGAGTTTACCCTCCATGAATGTTTACCAAATAATTTCAATGGGAATTAACTGTATCTACATTCCTCTATCTGTATGTGTGACTGATGATACGCAACACTTATGATTGATAGAAAAACAAAAGTTAAAGTGATATACACTATTCAGCCACATTAGAAATCTGTTCTTTTCCAAATGCACGAGAATTTGGAAGTTCGTATTAGATCAAAGTCATTTTGGAAACAGGAAATGTTTTCTGTCACATGAAGTTTAGAGTGCCAGTCCTCCCCGAAATTCACATATCATGAAGAAGTATTTTTTAATGATCATTTTATACAACTTTATCTTTAAAAACAAAATAACTATTTCACTAAAATGACTAGCAGTCTGAAATCTTATAGTCTTCTAAACTTCCTCTTCTTCCTCTCACCCTCCAAGTTACCACTGTCCACACTGGATTCTGGCCCCACCTGACTGGCCTGAAGGAATAGGATCCATCTTTTCAATGACGTTTGCCTCACTGACCTCTTGAGAAGATCATTCTGATCTCTCCCTTTGTCTCTCTGTCAGAGAGGTCCCTCTTAGAGGCTTTTTATTTTCCTTAAACAGACCTAAATTCATCCTCTATCAAACCAAGAGCAAACTAATTCCATATTGCAGCCTCAACCCTACCCAAATCCACACAAAAGAATGAGTCATTCAAGTACCCATGACAGGTACCAGTCTATCAGGAAGGTTTAGTAAAGCAGCACAGAATAAATCATCATGCTGCTGATGCACTCAGCTTTCCATAAGAAACTCTTCACATAACTAGACAGACATAAGCCCACTCCTGACTTCCACCAAGATGTCTATTTCACAGCACCTACATGGCACAGCCTCCTCCCTGAGGTACACTCTTTAAGTTGCATGGCCCACATTCTGATAAGTGTTAGATCTTGAAATCAGCTCACAGAACAGCCAAGATCAGCACAACCTGGAGGAGCCAAGGAAATGCAGAAACCTCAGGAGGCACTGCAGTGTTATTTACTAATAACAAGGAATTCGCATTATTATCTCAATTTGAAGACTCACCTAAGACATATATGAAGTTATTGTGAAGTTACCAAGTTGTTAAGTTCAGAAAAAAATCTCAAAAACAAAAAAAGGAAAGAAAAGAAACTAAAGAGTTGTTTTGTTATTAGGGGAAGTCAGAAAAACATTTAATTGCATTTTGAACAAAATTTATTACTGTTCATGTAGTTATTCTTCCACTCTGTAAATAGGGGCACCTATCAAAAATATATGAGGTAAAAGACAATTTCAACTAAGTCTAAATGTTATATTTGATATATTAGGCCTTAATTTTAAAATATAAACATAGGTAAGATTTTTTTTTGAGGGAAACGTAGCTTCTCCTTTCCATCATAAAATGACTACTAGACAAATAATTAAAGAACATTCACCTGAAGATTGCCAAATTGTTGCCCTGTCCCCAGAATCCCACATGTGCTGGCCCCACCCTGAGCCTAGCGCCATTTACTAAGTGCACCCACACATTATATTAAGCCCAGCTCTTCTCATGTATCCCCTCCCCGTCATCCAAGTGTTATGCACCCCCACTCCCTCCCACCATCCGCATTTCTGTCTATTGCTTCTCTTAGGAGCGTTACTGAGCTCCTGAACCCAGGTCTGGTCACCCACCACCCAAAAAACAATATTCAAAATCAACACAATGAGTGTTAGTGGAAGGAAAGTAGGTTTAGTATCAAGAGGCACCAATTGAGGAAGTGGGAGAGCTGCTCTGTCTCAGATCCACTTCCTGATTACAGAAGTTACAGAAATTTTGTCCTCTGAGTGCGTATGAAGGATGCAACACAGCGGGGAAGGGAGATATTTAGAGACAGGTTGGGGCAATGTGGGAGGAAGGGGAGGTTTGGGGGAATTCTGCAGTCATTGGTAACTGCAGATACTATGGCATCAACAGGGGTTCTGATTGCTTATCTGGCCAATCACAAGTCTCCCATGGCTCAATGAAAAGAAACACTCTACCCATTATCTGTGTTTCTCTCAGCTCAGTTTATTTGTAACTAGGAAAATGTTAATTAGTTGTCATAGGTTTCCCAGTTTATGATTAACTAATTTTGCTGAATGACTAGGTTCAACAGTTCTTGCTTTGTTTCTTGGTTATAGTTCCTTTCCTTTCCAAACTTGCCTCTTCTTCAGCGCCCTAATAAAATGTGTTCTCCTTCACTTATTCAATCTCCTGTTTTTCACCTAAATCCTCTCCTTTGAGTAATACTAAATGACACGTGAGTCTCCATTACCCTAGCACACTTTCTAGGATCCTGACTTAACATCCTTTCTTTTCTGTACATCGTCAGTTTTTGAAAAATGTGTCTACTTGACAGAATACAAAATCTAGATTTCTTCCCCACCTCCAGATGCCTTACTCAAAAGTGCAAACGACAGACAATAGTGAGATCACCTGCATTTGGAATTTGGAATCTTTATGTGAAATCTAATCATTTCTAAATAATAGCAATTAATTTGATTTTTTTTAATATAGGGGATCAAATAAAATATCTTTTATTAGATTTAGACTATGACTCTGCATTTCCAGTAGATTCTCTTTATCACAAATATGTTGTTTTAAATTACTAGACCATAAGGCAATTTTGCCTTAGAAGATCAAATAACTGGCGGGCAGTTTGGTTTCCAATTTGGCTTCGACAGACATGGAACTCCCGTTTATTTGATGGAAATCTTAGCCCACATAATGGTTTATACAGTGATAAGCAGACCTAGAGATTTTAAAGCAGTAGATGATAACAACTATATATACCAACTTACTAAAAAATATGACCACAAACTTACTGGAACTGTTAAAAAAGAAAATGTAAAGCTAGGTGGAAAACTACTTTACTAGAAAATGATAGCACATCAGTTTTCAATCAAGTGAGCACAGTCATTCACTCCCATTCATCAAAACTAAAAGTTTACCTGGCCATACCAAATATAAAAGAGACAGTTATTAATTCATAACAGTTTTTGAGAACATTATCAATTCTCAGCTAATTCAGATACACGTTCTCAAATAACGTCTTTCCCAAATTCATCATGTAGTATTAGAAGTTAGAGGTAAAAAGAGACTCAAATTCCTCCCCACCCCCACCCCAACCAAAATAACACGATTCTTGATGAGGATTAAGTTTCCAAATGCTAGGATGCAGATTTGCAACTGAGCTTTGAGTTGTATTATGAAAGCCTTCCAGTGTTGTCTGTTCTTGGCATTATTATCATTAACAGACATTCCAAAATTCTGTGGGAAATGTAGGTTTAACTCGATACCTTCAAAGTTCTTGGCTCTTTCTCCTCCAGTGTAGTCAATGTATTTTAAAATAAGAAATCAATGTGTCGGGCAAAATATCACACTCTGTAAGCTCAATTAAGTCATTAATAATGTCACTCACTACTGGAAGAAATGTGCAACCAAACCTGCCACCTAGAACCACAGCCCTGAATTTATCAAACTGCACTTTAAACCTTCGGCTTCCTTCACTCCATGCTCCCTGAAAACGGTGGGTTTTTGTTGTTGTTGTTGTTGTTTTTTAAAGGAAAGATGCAGGTAGGAATGACGGTGTGTAGACAGGCAGAGAGAAGAGAAAGAAGTATCTTATTTATTTTTATTTAGTAGTTCATCTTGGCTGCACCCCCACCCTCCAGCCGCAGGTCCTTGGGATTTATGTGGACTATCTCAGCTGGAGGTGGCTGACTTACCCACTAGGCCACCAGGGTGTGCCTAAAAAGAGTTTTCTTAAAAGATATCAGAGACCTCTTAGCTGTCATAAACAGTGGCTTTTTCATCTCATTTTCCTCAAAATTTGGTAGCAGAGAGTGCATGCGTTACCATAGTCCTGCATCTAACTGCCATCTAACTAAGATTCTGTAACTACACCAGCTCCTCATTGTTCTGTCTTGTCTTCTCTTTCTGTAGTCTGTCTTGCTTCAGCATTTTCTTTTTCTCTTTCAAAAATAATTGTAAAGATTATTTAATTTCTGGGCTTCAATTACTCCCACTACAAAGCTCTCTTTCCCCACATCAGCTTCTCTCCCAGGTCCAGCTCAAACTTCTGTGGATTGGGTGCAAAAAAAACCCCAAAATACCTGTATTGATTCACTCTCTTCCTTAGCAGTTTTGCCACAAACCTGTTTATTCCATCTCCTTCCTTAACCAACCTTAAAACTTCTCTGATTTTTCCCTCTCTCCTAACAATCAGTGGTCACTTCTCTTCTGGGATCTTTGAAAACCTGTCAAAATGTATTTCTGTTTCTTTCTCCCTGACTCTGATTAGCTCTGCTGGGTGATTCATCGCAGAGCCTGCGAATCCATCTCTTCGCCTCCACTCTGCTATCAGTTATTTTCCTGAGTTGCTCCAGTGCTGGCCCTCCTATGCTCCAAATAATTAAATGGTTCCCCATTGCTTACCCAGAATGGAATTCAAGAACTAATGCAAGAGAACCTCCCCAACCTTTTCAGCCTATTTACCCTCCAAACCCTTTCAAACTCCCTGCATTTCAACCAAACTTACTTATCCAGTCTAAACACCCCTCTCTTTGCTTAAGTCACTCTCTCAGCAGAAATAGCTCTCTTCCTCCTCTCAAAATCCAAAATGACAAGTCAAGCCCTTTTTACATGTCCCAGCTGCTTCCTGATGACAGCAGTCTTTCTTTTCTCTGAAACCCCAGAGCCTCATATCTATTTCTCTGGGGGCACTTTTTATCAGTCAAGCCTCCATTAGAGTTTTGGGTGCACAAATTATCTCTCCTTTGTTTTGTTTTGGCTTTTAAGGAAAGAAGAAAGAGAGAGGAAGGAAAAACACTTTTTTTTTTTCAGGAAGAGGAGCAGGAAGTACACTTTTTGTTTATTTTTGGTTCTTTCCCCCAGTTCTGGGTCACAAAATCAGGTTCATGAGCTTTGCGTGGTTTACGCCCAGTCACGGGCTTAGTGCCACCTCAGCCACCAGGGCGCCCTGCATGTATTATTTCTGTAAGACAGTGGGTCCCTTGAAATGGCAGTCTGGGGTCTCATTTGTCTCATATCCTTCCCAACACCAGCACGGTAACTGCCACTTACACACCTGAGGACCGGCTGACTGGGCCAATCAGCAAACTGCCTGTAGTAGTAATAATAATATCATTATTAGTGTTGAATAGTAATAATATTAATAGTAGTAGCAGCAATAATAACAATAACTGTGTTGAGGCCGGTCTTGTGAGGAAATGAGACCTGTACCTTTCAGGCCAACGCTGTCTTAGCATTACCATGTCTACACTTAGTGGGTCTGTTCCAGGTATGCTCTCGTTTTTCTCATCTCAGCTCGGCGCTGGTTCATGTCAAAAGAACCCCATCTGAACTTCCACTTCTCCTTCCAATTTGAGACGAGAAGAATTGTTCGGTCACCAGGATGCCAAGCTCTTTTATCTCAAAAATAGTCCTCCTCAAAGACGCCCCCTCCGTTCTAGCCACTGGGCCTATCTTCCCCCAGGACTCAGCCCACAATATCTTGTCCACAAAGTGGCCTTGGTCTAAAAGATTTTCATTTCATTCTCTTTAAAATAAATGTAGGTATACCCTGGTGGTTTAATAGTTAAGTATACCAACTCCAGTCAGGTGTAGTCCACATACATCCCAATGCCCCGGGTTTGAGGTCCAGGGGGAACAACCAAGAAGAATAACTAAATAAATAATAAGAGGCCTATTCCTGCCTCAAAAGAATCAATATAGTTTTTTATTTCAACAGGAATATATCCCACATGGTCCAATAGAACAAAAGTGTATTGAGTGAAGAGTCTCCCTTCCACACCAGAGTCCGCCAGCTGAGGAGTTCCCTCTGTCAACTAGAAGACAACATCTACTATCTTTTGGGGTATCCTTCCAGAAATTTCTCCTCTCTTGCAAATATGTATATAATTATTACTTTTTTATAAGACTAGAAGAACATTGCATACTCCTGTGCTCCTTGGTCTTTGTGAACAATATTTAGTAACTTGGAAATCTAAGTTAATAAATATGAAGCCCTTAGAGTAAAGCCTGGTCCATAGTAGATGCTAAATAAATGTGCCTTCATGTGGAAAAGCACCCCCAGCATTCGAGACTGCAGGAGCACACAGGAAGCACTGCAGTTCTACGAGACCACTCAGAGGCGCTTCTCTCACATGCCCAGAAACAGGCAGGCTCCTTGCAGACCTGGCTGTCACCTCTCTCCTGGAGTGGCACTGGGAGAAAGCCCTGCCCCAGAGCTCACAGTCCCCTAAGTGAAGTCACCTCCATCTCCTCTGGTCCTGCCAAGACTAAGACACATGGAAGTGTAAACCCTTCATGACAAGTTTATTATAAGCATTTTAGGAAAAGTGAGAGGGGGTAACAGTCTTTTGTACTTTAATTTGATTACATTCTTATGAAAGCTGAATTCTCCCAGATATAATAAATTGCATTAAATCAATAACCTAAATAGTTTTGTTCAAGCTGGCTCAGTTCAGCAGTAGGTCATAAGATGCTTCTAGAAGGTAGTGTGGAGAGTCCCTAACCTTTGGCTCATGACCTAAACCACTCTGACCCAGCCCTCTAATGAGAGCAGAACTCACAGGAGGTGCAAATGAAGAAGTTAATCAGGATAAGACAAAAGTGAATGTTCTAGAGACTTTGGGAGGTGACCAGTTAATTCCTGGTCTTCCCTCACAGTTTCTAGTTTGTTGGAAAGCTCTGAAGAATGCACCCTCTGTTTTCACCATTTTCAGTTCCCTAACCTGGGAATCCTACAGTGCTTCCTGTTGTTTGGTTTGCAGACCTGACCGGTCTTTCACTTTCTGGGGCCCAAACTTACCACTTAAGAGTCATCCTTCCCAGAATGCAGCTGGCAGACTGGGCAGAGGGGAAGATTCTTTGAATCCTGAGTTCTTCGGGTGTCTGTGCAACTGGGGCGAGCTTGTGGCTGTATTTAGGAGGGAAACTGGTGACTTCAATCAACATTGACCACTCATGATCAAATGGCTGGAAGTCTAATTAAATTCATTCCCCCAGTGACTTTTTTCTTTGCAAATACACTTTAATTTACTAGTTGAAAGGGGAACACACACACACACCTCCATACCACACACAGAGGGTCCACTCAACAACTAAAATTGGGAGAAAAGCCATCACAGTGGCCCTCCTGTGTTTCCTGGGGACTGAAACATGAGATACTTGACCCTTTCATGGTACTCAGTGAGAGGCTTATGGGAATGAGGGACTGGGTCAAAACAGGGCCTGTCTTAGACAACTGTTCTTCCATGGACTCTCCAAAACCCTACAGCACCCGATACGTGTCGGCATAACAGCTCATACACTGGGAAAGGGAGCCTGATTTCATGACAGCTGCAGCTTCTTCACAGAATTGCCTTTTCACTGAGCCTGTCACATAGAGTCACCCAAAGCCCCAGTAAATGAGAATATTAAAAATGCAGGAAGAAGTTGAATAAACAGGGCACAGTTACCTAAAACGGCACTTGGCCAGGCCACCTGGGCTAACAGCGATCAGGGGCTACTGAATGACCCAACTGTTTTGGACCAGAACAAGGAGAAACTTTTGTGAGCAACAAATCAGGCCAACCTCCTAGAGCCCTGGGTGTGAACACAAAGTCAAGTGCCAGAAGGGTGCCTCAGACAGGGTATCAAGGCTCAGACCAACCTGGAGAAGGTCAAGGATGCACTGTAACTCTGTGTGTCACGGATGGAAGGTGGGCTGCGGGCTGTGGACTGAGCATTGTATGGGGGTTGGATTGGCTGGGTCCCCTTGCACAGATGTGGGAGAGGAGAGGGGCTGCAATTTAGGGAAGGGAGCAGATACTCTCCAGGGAAGGATGGATGACATCTCTGCAGCTGTCTGAAAAGTTCAGGGCTATTGAGTGGTTCCAGTGACTTTAGGGAATTAAGATGTTTGGGGTAGGAGTTCCAGACAAAACTCTGAATTTAGTCTAGCTTCCAGTTGCTCAGAAACCTTGCCATCATTCTTGATCTCTCTCCCCGCTCCCTCCCTCTTGCCCGACTCCTGCCTTCCATGCAATCGACTAATAGATCAGAAAATTTTATGGTCCTATTTTCAAAACACATCCAAAATCTGACTGTTTCTTACCATTTTCCTACTGTCACCAAGCCACCATCATCTGTCACATCAATTAGTGAAATAACTTCCCCAAGGTTCTAGTTTTCACCCTTGCTTCTCTGCCACCAGAGAGACACCTTTTTTTTGGTGGTGGGGAGGGAGGGATGGTACAGCTGGAGTGAAGGCCAGCAGGCAGGCAGGAAGAGAGAGAAGGAAGAAGCATTTTATTTTTATGCAATTGTTCACACTGGTTACTTCTTCCCAGACCAGGGACTTCAACCCAGGGATATGTGGCCTGAGCTCCTTTGGAAGCAAGTGTCCCAACTGCTGCTCCACCAGGATGCATAGAGAGATGATTTTAAAATGTAAGTCAAGCAGTGTCCCTCTCTGCTGGGAAACTTCTGATGATTCAGAAAAGCCAAAGTCCTCCCACTTCCTTACAAGATCCTACATGATCAGCACATGGCCCCTGGGTCCTCTTCTCCTACTACTCACTCATTCTAGCCACACTGAGCTCCTCATCCTCCCTGAGCCAACCAGGACCACACCTGCTCCAGGGGCCTCTTAAAATGCAGTCCCCTCAGCCTGGACAGTGCTTTCCCACACAGAGCATTGACTCAACAGCCCCTCAGCAACTGTAGACTTTTCCTCAATGGCAACTCCTCAGAAAGCTCTACCCATCTAAAATCGCAAGTCCCCTTTGAACTGTACTGTTTTTTCACATCATGCATCACATTCTAATATGATACACAGATATATCTAGAATGCCTTCTGCCTCCTTTTTCCCCCCACATCAAAATGTAAAATTCCATGACAGCTAGAAGTTTTATATGATTTACACATTAGTGGATTCTTTAAGTCTACTAGAATATCTGGAAGATAAGTGACTCTCCCTATAAATAGTTTAAGTAAAGAAATGCACGTGGTGGTTGAGGCATTAAGTGTGAGGCTGCAGAGTCATCTATGCAGAGTTGAAGGACCTGGGTTTGCACCTGGGGCTGGGGGAGCAACCAAGATGAGCTCCTAACTAAATACGTAAATGCTTTTCCCTCTTCTCTCTTCCTTCATACCAGCTTCCTTTCTCTAAAAAAGGAAGGATGGAAGGAAGGGCGGGAGGGAGGAAAGAAGGAAGGAAGGAAGGAAGGAAGGAAGGAAGGAAGGAAGGAAGGAAGGAAGGAAGGAAGGAAGATGGAGGGTCAAAAGCCATTGAGTAGTTCATTGAACAGACTGGGTCTTACTTTCCCAGAGCTTACAGTTTAGTGAACAGAGACAGAAACTCAACAAATAACTATATAAATAAGGAGAGAAGTACAACTGCCATGAATGAATTGCTGTGATAGTTCAAAAAGACATTAGATTGTGGGTTAGTTGATAATAGAGGAGATGGAAAACGGTGAGAAGATTCAAAATAATTTAGCAAATGGAAGAATTACTAATGGACTAGATGGGGTTGGGAAGAATTTTGTGACAAAAGTGAGTCTCACAGTTCTGGTTTAAGAAATGGGGTAGATTAAAGTGTGATTTGCATGAATTTATAGGTTGAGTAATGGTCCTCCAAAAGATCACCATGTCCTTCCTAGTCCTTGAGACCTTATTTGGAAAGGGGGTCACTGCAGGTGTGATTAATTTGAAGATCTGGAGATGGGGAGAACATTCTGGGTTATCTGGGTGAGCTCTAAATGCAATCACAATGGATTCCTATAAAAGGGAAACAGACAATGATTAAAAGACACACACACACACACACATACACACACACAGAGGTAATGTGAAAAAGAACTAGAGAAAGTTTTGAAGTGATGAACTTAAAAGCCATAGGCCACTGCGAAGGCTAATGACAGGGCCACAGGGTGCCCCGACATTATCCTGGGAGAATCCATGAGGGTGTTTCTGGATGAGAAGTGCATTTGAACTGGTAGATGGCGTGAAGCAGATGATCCCCTGCAGTGAGTGAGTGGCCTCATCTAATCAACTGATGACCTGACTGAAACAAAAAGGCTGAATAAGAGGGAACTTCAGCTTGGCTCCCTGAACTAACATATTCATAGTTCCCTGTCCTCGGACTGTGATTTACAGATTCAGTCCTACTGTCTGTCTGGCTTCCAGACTGCAGACCTTGAGACGTCTCAGCTTCCTTCAGCCTCCATGGCAGCTCGAGCCCATTCCTTATAAAACTCTGCACACAGGCACACACACACTAGTGGTTCTGTGTCTTTTGAAAACCCTCTCTAATACACCAGGAAATGCTAGCAGAGCCTAGAAGAGGCAAGGGACAAATTGACCTCTGAAACTTACGGAGGGAGTGCAGTCCTCCTGACACCTTGATTTCAGCCCAGCAGAGCTGATTTTAGATCTCTAGCCTTCAGGACTAGAGTATAAATGTGTGCTATTTTAAGCTGATACATTTGGAATAATTCAGTACAGAAGCCACAGGAAATGAAGGCAATGGGAGCCGATGTACATGGGACATCTAAGAGTGGGTGCATCAAGATTCAGGCTGCAACATGACATCTGAGATGCCTATCACACAGCTAGTGGAGGGTCAGGACAAACGGGTGTTGGGATGTGCAGGAATGGGTCTGGTGGATGGTGTGAGTAGGTGTCAGAAATCCAAACTCTCAGATGCTGGAAATAGCGAGAAGTGGAGTGAGACGGAAAGATGGCCGAGTTCCTGTCCTGAGGGACTCTGACCCTTGAGAGACCAGGAAGAAACACAGCCTGAGAAAGAAACAGGAGCACATGGGACCTTATAAGCGATGGGAGGCGGGTATTTTTGAGGAACTGATGATCAGCTATGGAGCACAGCCCAGTCTGGGGAAGACTGCAGAGTGAATGGCTGATAGGAAGCAGAGACAGTCTGTGTGGGAACTTATTTCTGAAGATGACTTAGAAAGTAGCTGTGGATGCTGCATCCAGGGAAGCCTTTTAATCTTTCTTTTCAGCTGGGTGAGTTTAGGATGCTACAATAGAGTGGAAATGGTTGGAAATGCAAGTGAGGGTGAGATTGTGTACTATAGCTTGGGAAAGTTAAAAGGAGTGTGTAGACAGGAGGTCTCCACCCTGCCAGCAGTTTAGGTGACTTTGGGGACAACTTCAAAATCTCAATGACTAGTCTGCACCCAAGACCAATGACAACAGATTTTCTGAGACATTCTGATATCAGTCATTGTTGAAGCTTCCCAGGTGAGTCTAATGAGTCATCTAGGGGATTCAGGGCATGTCAAGAAGGCGTGACACTGGGTCCAGAAGGTGCAGAGGCAGGCAGTTTGGCGGGTGTGCATTCGCATGCTCCCAGCCACACCTGTCTGCTTCCAAAAGTCAAGACGAGGTCACACGCCTTGACTTGTGCTGAGTATATAATGGAATAAGGAGCAGACTGAGACCTGAGGAAAAGGAAGAAAAGATGATAAAAATTCATGCTGAAAAGAAAAAAGAAGAGAAAATAGGAGAATGTGATGAGAATGCTGGGAATGGCTATGAATTTATATCTCTGCCCCATCCATCCATCCAGCAGACACCTGCCAGACAGACACCAAACTAGTGCAGAAACACACTGTCCTTGGCCTGGCAGATCTCATAGTTCACTGGAGGAGGGAGGCATCAAGTACAGGGACAGTGGGGACCTGAACCCTGGCGAGGGGGTGGAGGACAGAAGCCATTTTCTCCCTTCACCGTACTTGGCACATCGCATACTCTTGGGACATGTTCGCTGGACTCCAAGCACCTGCTGTCATGGGGAACTGGAGAGGGGATGACAGCTCAGCTCTTATTCTCCAGGTTTGACTAAAGCAACCCTAGAAGGTGGCAGATCAGCAGTCAAGTGTGACATGGGGTCTCCAAGCAGAGGAAGGTCTCAGAACTGTCAGGGAGGGTGGCAACACTGAGGCGAGCACAGGATTTTCCACGATAATCTGCCTGTGACATTCAGAAAATGGTCACTAGGTGGCAGGATTACATTTGCAAAATAACTGTGGCTGCCTTCCCTGTAGGAACCAACCTGAGAGAACCAACTTGGAGTGAAAGACCCAAGCTTCCTGCCCCGCTTGTGAGGTTCCTGAGCCAGTGTGACCAGGTTGGAGAAAAACTGTAACGAAAAGATGGGTTTAGGTGGCTGTTTAATGTGAATTCACTAATTCGCTGTTATTTAACTCCATTTATCTCGAGCTGCTAGAATCATGCTGAACCTGTCACTTTCTTTCTCCTGTTTTATGTCTGATTCCAGACTCCCGCATCTCAAGCCGTATCTCAACCACATGTATAAATGACCTTGAGCAAATTTATTTAGCTTCCTTATCTTTTCTTCATTCCTTTCTCTCTCTCTCTCTCTCCCCCTCCCTCCCTCCCTTCTGTTTTTGTTTAAAGGAAAGGTACAGAGGCAGGCATGCAAGAGGACACAGGAGGAAGAAGCATTTACTGTATTTCATTTAGTTGTTGATCTTAGTTGTTCCTCCCCGATCTCAAATCATAATAAACCCAGATTCTGGGGGTATACAGGGACTGTGCCACCCTGAAGGCATGCATTTAAGCTAAGCCACCAGGGTGTACATTCCTTGAGTTGCTTTACTCAGAAACAACTACTCAGAGTGTAGCCGTAGATTACATGAGGTGGCGCCCCCTAGTAGAGCAGCAGTTAAGTCAATCGCCTCCGAAGGAACACAGACCACATACCCCTGGGCCACACACCCCAGGTCCAGGAGGAAGCAACCAGTGTGAATAACTAAATAAAAATGAAACAAAATGCTCTTCCTCTTTCTCCTGCCTACTTGCCTTCATTCCTGCCTGTACTGTTCTTTTAGAGAAAAAAAAAAAAAAAGTAACTTTATTCTCCCAACGTTCTTATGATAGGAGACTGTTGGCACGCTAAGTTGTAATTTTTAAAAAAAGAACACTATCTAATCCCAATTTTGCATTATTAAAAAGATGAAAGTATAAAGAAAAGTCACATCCATTCTGGAACTGTGAACTACAGTCAGTCTTCCTGGTAAAACCCTGGATTAGGAAGGGGCCACCTCCTGCCCTGGGAAGCGGCCTATGCTCCAGGTCTCCAGCACCCCTCTCCACCCCAGCAGAGACTCCAAGCCTGATGCTGGGGCCAGCGCGTGCTTGGTAACCTGTCACAGGTCTTGACTGAGGTGTTAGCTCACTCACCCCCTTGCAACGCGCCATATGGACACACAGCTGACCTCTGCCGACACAGGACTCACTTGGCCATCCGATCTGAAATGTTTTCTCACAAAACCATAGCCTGGGCACCCTGGTGGCCTAGCAGTTAAGCCTGTTGCCTCTGGCTGGCACAGTCTGCCTGCATCCCAGGGATCTGGATTCATGTCCTAGGGGCGGGAGGAACAACCAGGATGAGCAACTAAATAAAATAAATAAATGCTTCCTCCTCCTGCTGCCTGCCTCTGCTCACCTTCATTCCTGACTGCACCTTTCCTGGAGTGGGGTGGGGTGGGGAGCCAACTCAGCGTGGTAGGACTCAAAGAAGCTTCAATAATGGTTCTCTCTGACACTTACTCACCTGAAGCAAACATTTTTTGTCACTTGTTAGGTTTCTTATTGGTTCTTGAATATTTACTATGCACCTAGTTCAAAACTCCAAGTCAGCCTCCCTTTTTGCAGCAGATATATTATACATACAGTTGAATTTTGAAAAACTGGTTCATAAAAAGTGCACTTGATTTAATTAGCGTGTAAAGGAATTCTATGATGCACTGCAGTCACACATAAACGATGTGTTGATAAAATAAATCATATTTTATCATTTCTACATATTTACATTTTTTATGGTAGATGTGTTTAAAGCAAATTGAACTCTCTTTAGAAAGTGAAACATGGGTTTTAGAATTTCCTCTTTACCTTCTTCTTTTTTTTTTTTTTCTTTTTTGGTTAATAATAGACTGCAGGAGAAACGAACTGTGTTTCGAAGAGGAAGATGAAGCTAGATTTGAAGTGACAATCTTACAATTTTCCCATACTTGGCCATTGTCAATTGAATCCCCAGGTAAAGACTTTTTCTCTTACCTTAGTGCGTCCTTATGGCTGGTCTGTCTGGTTACAGGTTTCCCCTGCTACCCAAAAGTATAGCGTACCCAGGAAACCTTTTGCAGGGTGAAATGGTCTAAAGGGAAAAAGCAATTATCATGAATTAGTGCAGAAAATTTTGAGTGTTCGCAGACCAATACCAAAACAAAAACTACCCAAGAATACATAAAAAGTAAGAGAGCACTAACATCCGGGGAAAGTAGGACTGCTATGACATACTCAGTCTGTACAGAGTAGTCCCAGGGAAGGAGCCTGAGGGGGCCTTCTAGCTTCCTGGGGAGAAGGGGAGCGGGGGCTGCCCCTAGAAGAGCTGCCACAAAACACTCAAGGAGGAGATTTTTGATTTTCGTTTTCTGTGGTAGAAGTAAAAAATGCTTTTTAGTGTTCTTTCAGTTAGCAAAAACAGGTATCAAAGTAGGTCTTTTAAAAAGTGAAGTAATATAATGTGAACTTTTAAAAATCAGGGGATATCTACTTTGTGTATTAAACCATACAAAATGGATTTTTCTCTCTCAGCAAAAATCCTCAAATCCTGTTCCTGGCTTCCTATTTTGTTTCCCACAGTCTCCACAGACTTGCATCTCATTTGAGAAGGAAATGGTCAAAAGCTAGATTTGTACCATCTGGGAGGTGAACTGCCCACTCTTGGTCATTGTCAGGGCTGTGGGACCTGCTGTGGGCCAGGGGCCTAAGCCACCACTGCCTGACTCACCTCCACCAAACACATCTCTCTGGGCAGACTCAGCTCACTGCTGAACTGACAAACTCAGAGCTGACATGGAAGGCAGCTTTTCTCTCTGACAATGCTGGCTGCTGACCCCTCCGGCTTGAAGACCCAGCACCAGGAAACAAAAGCTCTAAGGACAGAAAACAGCACTGCCTCATCTCCCAGAGACCAAGTATGGTGGCCTACAGAAAAGAAGTTATGATGAGTCAGACGCAAATGGGGTAGTAAGACCACTGCCAGAGAAAAGTCATGAAAAGCCAAGGCTAAAAGTGAAGTTCAAACATGAGAATGAGGCAGGTCCTGGTGGCTTAGCAGTTAAACCCGCTGGGCGCAGTCCACGTTCATTCTAAGGACCTGGGTTGGTGACCAAGGGTCAGGAGCAACAACCAAGATGGCTTCCTCCTCTCTCTTCCTGCCTGCCTGTCCCCACTCACCTTCATTCCTGCCTGCACTTTTCCTTTACAAAAATAAAAACAAATATAAACGTCTGAGAGGAAGAAAAGTTAGTCAATTGAGGCAAGAACCAAATGCTAACTAAACAGTCAGATCTTACAAGAAAAAGATTTTCAGAAAGAAAATGTAATAAGATGTGAAATGGGAGATAAGGAAACAAATACAATCATTAAGAAAGGCAAGGGAAAAGAATGAAGAGGCTTTTTCCTGAGTGTAGAGGCTGGAGAAATTGCAAGATTTTGACTAACCTATCTAGGTTCATCTTCACTGATAAACTCCTACTCTTGGGGTTGATTTTTTTTTTGTTTTTCAGTCAGATACAATGAATAACTTGCTAAACACATACAGACAGAATATTTTTCATGATTTTGAAATAAAAAATGCTCAAATATCAACTGCTTCAAGCTAGCAAATCATTCCCCCAAACCCCCAAACCCCCAAAACCATCAATATGTTCCAACTCTTCAGGTACTAAAAAAAAAACAAAAAAAACAAAAAAACGATTTGGAACAGGTTATATTAGCGCCATTTATGAAAACCAGGGTTTCTACTTGGGGCAAGCAGCGCCTGTCTCTGGAGGAGAAGGCTTGGTTCTAGCCCCATCAAATGCAGTGGCTTTGGGCATTTATTGTTTTAAAATAGACAGAAGCTGGTGTGTAAGCCACGCCATCTCTGGAAATGTATTTAGTAAACACGGGTAAGTGTGCAGATACTGCTGCATTATAAGCCCCCTGTGCAAAACCTTTAACTTCTCCTTCCTCAGTCCTGCCCCGAGTTACATCAACTAGTCAGGGCCCCACATGCAGGCTGACTCCTCAGGAACTTAAGTGATTGAAAACAGATACCTCCCTCTCAGGAGGAGGCAGCCAAGCCCAGAGAGTGGGTATGCAAACGTGGTAAACCACCTTGATTAGCTTCTTTGCATGTACAAATATTTCCTCTCAGTTCAGTCCTACTTAACAATCAGCAGCCATGATGTGTCCTAATTACAGCAATAAATTGGGCCTGGGGCAACCACCTCCTGCACCATCAGAGGAGCCCATTCACGGTGACTTTTGCAGTCAATCCATCTCCTAAGCACTAGGAAGTCACTCCGTGTCAGGGTGGTCACTGGTGACCACAGCATCAGGCACTCAGCTGCTCCAGCCTTAGCTCTGAGCTGGAGGCTCTGCACAATTATGAAAAAGCACCCGTGTGGAGCCAGGAGCAGCCCACAGGCCTGGGGACCAAGTTAGCATGTCCTTGGCATTTACCAAGTCCAGATGTCTTTATCTTCTGGGCAGGAAGTCAGAGTGTGTCCAGATGGCATCTTGATTGCTTTCCGCCCAGCTGATTAAATTTCTAAGGCTGACATCTCTTCCAAATACCCTCTCCATCCTATGAAAATGCGGCTGTCAAATGTGTGCCAAGAAGAATCCCTGTGGACTACAACAAACTGGGAGGGCCTCAGATATGAACCATAGTGCCTGGGAGACCCACACCATGCAGATTTCCTGTCAACTGGCTAGGAGTTCTAGAAGCAAGGGAAATTCCTGAAGGCAGACAAGAGTCAGAGACAAGAGTCTGGATTCTCCACATTCTGCCCTGTGACTTTGTGCCTCTTCTTGAACTGCTCTTGCCTAAGCTTGCTCATCTGTATGTTTGGGATAGCAATAGACCAATCTTTTTCGAAAATCATTTGGTATGTCCCCAAGTCTTATCTTCCATTTCCAGGTCTCCGCTCTTAATCGCTTACAAGAAACTGCCTGGAAAAAATGTTCTTATACATCTAGACGGACAAACAATACTGTATGTGGTGTAAATGGTCTAGGTCTATTCATAGGAAAGAAACATATTTTTAAAAGAGACTAACTGCCTGTGTTAATGTCAGTATGTTACAATATTAGGCCAGCAGTTTGTTTCCTTGGTGCCATAAGTCTAAAGTCTTCTTAGACAACATTTGTATAAACATGAATATCTATTTAGATATTTTACAGATACAAGGCCTTTTGTGCAATGCCCCCCAGTGTGCCCCTAAAGAAAATATATGACATAATGTCAGATACCTACAAAAGTACTTGGCACCTAGTAAGGATTCCCTGCAGACCGTGTACTGGCCCGCCTGGCTTACTTTTGCCTCTCCCTTCACTTTGCCCTCTGCTGAGCTGCTTCTTGAAAAACTCAAACCTGTATGAGGACACAGGACCAGCCTAGTCATTCCCACAGGCTTTATAGCAGAAATAATATACTCTTGGCAACTGTCCTTTATGGGAAACCTTTCTTTCACAAGCACTCTCGAAAGAGAAGCAAGGCAGATGGCATTTAGAGAACCTTTCTAGAAGCTGATACTCAGAGAGACTAATGACTGACGCAAAGTCACACAGGCAGCTAGCTACGCCTGAAGATGGAAACCCCTAAGGCTGTTGAATTGCTATTTGCTGCATATCCTACTTATACACAAACGTCAGGGCTGTGCACGAAGCAGAGGAATGAACAAAAGCTCCCTTAAAACCACCACCATCCTGGCCCAACATATGCTTCTTGACACACGAGTGGAATGTTCTGAAGTTTACTAGAATGAAGAAAGGATCCCATAATGCTAGTTACAGAAATGACCCTAACTCTGCTACTTCAGAAAATCTTTTCCTCCCAGGGGCCTCTGTAAAAGGCTATGGGAATTCAGCCTAGTAAATGCTCACAGCAAAAAGTCTGGCAAGAGACAGGATGTGAGAAAATGCTGCGGGATGGCTGAAAGCAAATGGTTTAATAATCGTATGAATAATCTCAACTCTTAGGAATGTCAGATTCATGTTGTTCTTTTACATTTTAAAAGGAAAAAAAAAAATGCCGGGGTGGGATTAGGTTATTGTCAGCTTATTTTTAGCTTTAAAATGTTTTATTTTAATGCACTACTCTTAGGACCACTTTATTGCAGTTAAGAGTTTACCTGAGAATCCCAATTCTCAGTCCCATTCTCTAGTCCCTATATCCCACTGCCTGTTAATATCATAATCGTTTAAAAAGCCTAAGAGAAAATCCCCAAGGATGCCTTTAACCTGTGTCTTTTTAAAATAACCCAGATAAAAGAGAAGCTACTGGATGACTCTAACCTAACGGTTAATCAGAAGTTAAAGCTGGTCAAATAGTCAATAATGCTGTACATATTTCCAGAATCAAATATATGTAGCCAGATAACAGTGAAACCCATATTTGGAGAAATAGCCCAACATCAGGCCGCTTTTAAATTGTCATAATGCAGGTCCCAGGTAGGGGATATTTCTAATATCAGTCACCTTGGGAAGAGATGACTACTGAGGTTAAGACAGGCAAACTGTCCCTGGTTTGGGCAAAGAAGAACTCCCCTGTTCCCTGAACCCAGAAGTCAAGATGGCTTGGGTTGTACGCTGTGACCGTGTCTGGAGTCATATTTGTGGTGGAGGGGAACTGGCTCTGTCATGTGGAGATTTTGATGGCACTGCCGTCACGGTCATCAGCTATGGGGCAGAGAAACTGCCAGCTTTGGAGCAGCAGGATCAAGGCAGGCAGGTGGGGGTCATTGTGAATCCCTCCACACAAATGAACTTGGAATTTTCATGGTGTGAGGAGAGCCCTGTCCCCTCTCCAAGTGGAGAGGGACATCAGCAAGATTTCCCCTGTGTAACTTGGTGTCCTCACAAGAGCCATCCAAGGCAAAGGCGGGCCTGAAGCAGCTTGACAAGAAGACTTGAGGATTCTGACCATATGCACATGAGGCATAACACCAGAGAGGTGGGGACAACCTGGAAGAGGCTTTTACATCTGCCCTTTATGGCTCTGAACCTGTGTCATTAACCGTTAGTAAAATAAACACGGAAAAACTTAATAAGGAGCTACACTGACAATAAAATGTATGAGGATATTTAAATTTTGGTAGAAGTTAGATGCAAGTAGATTGACCATCTGGGGGTGAAGGGGAAATCAAGCATGATCTAAAAAAAAGAGAACCAAAACTCAATGTGCAGAAGGTTAAAAAAAAAAAAAAAAAGGCAGAGCTGGGGTGGGGAAGCTGCAGTTTAACACCAACCTGGAGCCTATAAACTATAAAAAAGAATTAATCTTCTAGTTCTTTACTACAATTGGATCACAGAAGCGTATTCTGGCTTGCACATCCCTGAAAGAAAGTAAAGAAAGAAAAGGCTTTAGTTCCCACTGAGAAAAGACTTCGAGAGCCAGACAAGGCGCCCTGGGACTCCGCATCCTCCTCAGTCACGTGGGAACACAGAAGAGTGAGCGCTCGGGGCGCTCACACGTGAGCGTGGGTGGTTCTGTGGCGTCCCCATTGGAAGACAGTTTTCCCAAGGTGTGAACTGCATGGAAACCTGGTAGAGTAAGACAGAAGGACGATGACAGAATGGTTTGGGATGTGTATGTCGATATGTAAAACAAGGAGATGTGGACTTAGGAAAATTTCTGGACTCCACAGATCTGTTGTTGCCTTCCTGCTGTGTTGCTGGTCCGCAGAAATAAATGAGTTTCTGGGGCCCCTTCTTACCTTCTCCTCTCCTTTCCCATCTGTCTTGCAGGATTGAGTTCTTAGAATGGATGATGGCAGTCCACTCCCTTCATGGCCATGTGAATAAGTTGTGACTGAAGTGCTTGTGGGGCCCAGCTCGCCAGTCAAACCTCTCTTTATTTTCTTAAAGCTTGCACAGAAATGATAAGATCCCCTGGAGGAGGAAAGAATGAGTGATCGTCAATAAAAAGCAAGGGTACCTTCATTTATTAACTCGTCAGTGACTGCTCATTTCAATGGAAATCATTGCCTTGAAATAGAGTAATGGGATTGGAAGTACCCTATAGACAGGCTCATCTAATGCCATAATTGTACAAATAAAAAAAATTAGACACAGATAGATGTTCCCTAGGACATACAACCAGTTAATGGTACAGCCAGGACTAGAATTCAAGTCAGTGCTTCTTCGAGATTTGGAAAATATTCAGATAAACAGACTGTTAGGGTTTACAATGCATGACTTTGTGACACAGTGGAAGAGTTTTAATTTACAAAGGGAGTGATTCAGAGACATAAAAGATATTTTCAAATACCCGAAGGGCTAGCAAGTAGAAAAGGGCTTGAACTTGTTTTGTTGGTTCAAGGAAACAAGGATCATTGCAGGGAAGTTAGAGGAAAGATTTCAGTGGTTCAGTAAAGAGTCAAAATTTGCCAAGACAATTTGTCGGAAAAAACAAAATATTCTGTCATTTGCTGCATCTCAGAATAGCCTGGAAGATAATGCAGTGTGTGCATGTGTTTGTCTACGGAAAGGTGTGGTATAAAGGGAATGGAGAAGCGACTTCAGGCATAAAAATCATTTGGATGGAGTGACCTTTAAGAGTATGTGATTCTTTACAACGTGGGAACAAATAAGGGTTCCATTCTGCCTCCAAACTCTAAAACCTATCTTCCCATCTGTTTGCAATAGTTTAAATTTTAATCTATTTCATATTTCAGGGTATTATGCCCTGAATATTTGATTTGAACGCTGTGACAGAAGGTCACTCGTATTCATTTATTTTCTTTTACTCTTATACACTTGCAGAGAGTCTTTTGAATCCATTATGCAAACACATGCAAATAATATGCAAATAGTGTGGCCTCAGAAAATGACAAAATCTTATGGCCTTAACTGAGCCATCAAAACTTTCTTTAGGAAGGAAAGTAATATGCCTTTTCAGTGTCTCTGGGGCAGGAGAGAATTTCCTGAGAGTGAGATTTACATGACATTGGAATTGGTTACTCAAAGAACTCTTTGCCTCACATTCTTCATATTTATGTAGGACTTTAAGGTTATGAAAGCGTTGTCATGAATGTGATCCCATTTAATCCTTATAATTACCCTGTGAAGCAAGCAGAAGAGAAATTTGAATATCTGTTCTATTTCTCAGGGAAATAAAAGAAGTGAAATGACTTGTCCATTTGCTCTCAGAGGGTAAGCAATGAATCTCCATTTCAAAATAGGACCTTGTTCTAGTCCAGAGCTTGTCCCAATACCCCACAATACCTGCTTTCTTTAAGGAAGGTGTTCAGTCAGCATCTAGGATTGCTCAGACTGTGTTTTATTAAAAGTATCTTTAAAGGTTCTTCTTCTTTTCTTTTCCTGTAAAGAAAAAGTGCAGGCAGGAATGAAAGTGAAAGAGAAAGAAGAAAGAAACACTTACTTATTTTTATTTAGTTGTTGCTACTAGACCCAGGACTTGAACCCAAGGCCATGTGGCCTAAGCTCCTTCAGACGCAATTGACCCAACCACTACTCCACCAGGGTGTGCCTAGAGGTTCTTGAGGAGGATTTTAAGGGTAACAGGAAAAGTTTAAATATTTGTATGAGTCCCAGCATAGTTCCAAGTGCAGAGCTTCTCTAACCCCCTGTGGAAAGGGCCTAGAAGCTGCTGGAATTGGGCAAACCCTTGGAGCTGGCCTCAAGTCAATGAGACACATTGAACGTATGGGTAACTGACCCAAAAGAGCTACACCACTGATTCATGTTAGCCGTGAAATGCACTAGACCATTCTGGATGGGGTGGGTCCTTGGCTATTTTTGGCAAGAATGGGTGGTATGCAAAAGGGACTTCCTCCTTTTTTGCAGCACAGAGCCAGCAAAATTTGAGCAGCCAACAGTATTTCTTGTTCCAAGACAACCCTCCTGAGCACCTCTGGCTGCCACTTTGCCAAGGCGATCATAGCTTGATGGGATTTCCCAGCTCCTGGCATTAGGTAAGCCCAGCGATCTGAGGTTGCATCCATCCTGTGATGGCACCCTGCGTCAGCTGCCTCCTGTTGGGGGTGCTGTTTTCATCCAGCTGTAAAGTCAGCACCTCTCTGGATCAGATGTGCAGTGAAGTAAGTCCAAACTATTTGTCTATATCCAGATTAAATTGCCTGGAAACTCTGAGATTCAGCCCCATCTCAGCTTTGGCATCTTAATATCCACTGTTCGTACAAGAGCAACGGGATGTGTAAAAGTCAGTGTGTCTGTGTGTGCATGTGTGGATCTGTGCATGTGTGCATGTGTGTCTGTGTGTAAAAAAGGAGCCAAAGAACTCAGCCAAGGTACAAGCTCATAAAATCTGAGTAGGAAGAGGAGAGAGTTTTTCTCCTCTTCAAGCAATTCCCCCAAAATAATCTGAACTAGGATATAAGATATTAATGGGATCTCAGTGCAAAGAACAGCTTCCCCAAACCTGCTTTTCAACATGGGAGGAACTGTTTGTCCACAATCCCAGCACACGGCTATGCTCCCAAATAGCCCTTCGGTTTCTGGGCACTCCAGGTGGAAATTAGTGAAGTTGACCTATGCCAAGCTGTAGAGCATAGGAAGATCCCTCTGAATGAGGCTGGCTTTCTCTTCCAGTTGGCCAACCCTCCATCTGCTTTACTAACTCACAGGAGTGACATCTGAGAATTGAGCCAAACAGGACCTTCTGGTTTGGACTATACAATATTTATCAACCTTTGGGAAGTTCTTAGAAGGGGCCGGGAGGGAAAAGAGAAGGGACGTGGTCTCTTGCCGTTATCTAATATCGCCAGTCTTCTTCCCACTGACTCTGACCCCAGGAAACATCCAGCATCGTATGACCTGTTGGACAAAGGTTGTGAACGGGACCAACAGGCTTGGGGCTGAGTGGCTGTTTTTCCAGGTTGGGCCTGAAAGGAGAAGAGGCAGGAGCAGCAGATGCAAAGAAGCAGCACTTGAAAGCCATGGTTAGGAGAAGGAGAAGGAACAAGAGGGAAAAGACTTCCCAGCCGAGAGCAAGAATCACAGTGAGGACTGGAGTAAGGTCTGGAGGCAGAGGGAGAAGCGCCTTGTAGGTCTGGTATCAGGATGGAATGAGGAATCAGACCACGAGGAGGCACAAGGCCCAGGAGAAATTTTACCTGGATGGGTATAACCATTTGCTGAGGTGGTTTTACCAAAGACTAAATGATTTAAACAAAAGAGATTTATTTTCTTATTGATTTAGGTGGCTAGAAGTACAAGATCAAGGTTTCGGCAGAGTTGGTATTTTTTCTGAGACTTCTCTCCTTAGCTTATTGCTGCCTGTCTTCTCTCTGTGGTTTTTCCAGAGTATCTAAGTCCAAATATTCTCTTCTTATAAGGATACCAGTCATAATGAATTAGGGTTTACCTAGTCACCTCATTTAACTTAATTAAAAACCTCCTTAAAGACCCTATTTCCAAATAGTTATATTTTAAGGTACTGGGGTTCAGAGTCCAGCATATGAATTTGGGAGGAAGTCACAATTCAGTCCATGACAGGAGGAGATGAATAAGAAAGTTCGGGGTTTTTTTTAATCAACCACCCCCAGATGGTGTCTACTCATTGTTCAGCTTGGGAAGTCAACTTCACACAGACATGTAGGGGACAAAGGTTAGGGGTGGGGCCACCATCTCCTCAGTGATCAGTTAGGTATGTCATCCACCTTCTGGTAACATCCTTAGATTGAATAATATCACTATTACTTTTCAACTCATTGGGAAGCCCTACTGTTCAGCCTAATAGCTTTAACTCTTAAATTCCCCCATCACCTACAAAGTCTGTGAAGTCATTCTGAAGCCCACAAGGGCATTTACTGCTGAGATATTTTGAAATATCTGTGGAAATATTGGACAAATCCATATTCCTACTAAGAACACACGCCAGTTCCTTTTTGCAAATGACTTGGCTTTGGCAGAAGAAAGGGAGAAGAGGCAGGACAACCGCTTTGTCCTTTAGCTGTCTTTTCTGGGACCTTCCATAATACTCAGTTTGCAGAAACTCTACCAGAGATCCCAGGATTGCTATGTTTGCCCTACGCTGTAACAAGAGCTTTCCTTTTAAGAGAAGTCAGATGCGACAGAGATCTTCTAGTACAACAGCTTCTCTGCAGTGTTCCTTCTGAGAGGACTCTGATTTTAAATGCTTTGGGCTGTACTCAACTAACATTGGATCTGTATTTTACATTGTCATATATTCTGGGCTGCAGGATTTAAAGCTGTTTACTGAACCCTCACTTCTATGTGAATGCTGGGAAGCAAGCTGGTAGACACAACTTACTCTTGAAGGCAAAGAACTTCTCAGCTGAATGCAAATGGAATAAAAGTGGGAGGGTGGGAAGAGGAAGCTCTGGTTTAAGGGTCTGGCCCTTTCACAAGAGGTGATGACCCCAGCCTGCCCACCCTTCCCCCTTGACTGCCTTCCTCTTTAGTTCTTCCCCTCCCAGTTAAACACAACTAACCACATACTGGGTACTGTTCACGTGGCCACCATTAGTTTATCTGCCCCTACCCTCATAAAAGGCTTTTGTATTGTTCTGCTTTGCCTGGAGCGCAGCAACATTTTTTAAGTAAAACAGAGTTTACCAATCCTAAAGGTACAGTTCAATGAGTTTTCAGCAAGTGAATATATACAAATGATAGAAGACAGATCAGACTGAACATTCCCAGCACCTTAGAAAGTGCCCAAAGACATCCAGGACACTAAGTTCTATCACTGGAGACTGATTCTGCTAGGTTTTTAATCATGTACTCTTTAATGTCTGATTTCTCTCACTCAGCAATAAGTATGTGAGATTTCTCAATGATATTGTAGGCAATAATTTATTCATTTTACCACTGAATGGTATTTATTCTGTGGTATTAGCAAACCACCATTTATTTATCCATCCTATGATTAATGAACATTTGTGTTATTTCCCATTTTTTTGGCTATGATGATGGTTGCTGTTTGGGGCATTCTTATATATACTTGTAGTAAACAAATGAACACTTATTTATGTATATATGAGGGAGTAGATGTATTTGGTCATAGAGTATACAAAAGTTTAACTTCAGCAGGTATTATAAAAATGTTGGTACCCACGTACACTCAGCAGCAATATGTACGAGTTCTGATTGCTCTACAGTCTCAATAGCATTGCTAGTGCTTGTTTTTAAAATGTCAGTCATTCTGATTGCTAAGTAATGGCATTTCACCAGGATTTAATTTTCACTTTCCTCATGAATAATTAAATTGAGCATATTTTTATATGTATATGTGTGTGTACCTTTTTAAGTCTTGGCCCTTTTTCTCTTGGATTTCCAATTTTTATTGATGTGTAGGTGTTCTTTATGTATTATAGATATGAGTCCTTTGTCAGATTGCAAATATCTTCTCCCACTCTGACTTGCCTTTCTACTCGCCTAATGACATATATTTTGATTAACAGAAACTCTTCATTTTACTGTAGCTTGGTTTATCATTGCTCTTTCATTTACAGTGTATTTCTGTCCTGTTAAAGTAAATTTTGCCTAGCCCAAGGGCATGGAGATTATCCTGTGCCTTCTTCTTAAACTTTTATTGTTTTGCATTTATTTCGATGTCCTGGTTTCACATTTAGATCTATGAAGTCCACCTGGAATTGCTTTTGCATATGATATGAATAGGAATCAATGAATTTTTAAAAAATAATTGAAAATCTTAACAAATTTTTTAATTATTATAATTAACACTCATAAACATGCCTGGTAGAATCTTCCATTGCTCTATATCATTCTGTGTGTGTGTATGTGTGTGTGTGTGTCTGTCATAAGTAACAAAATTAGACCCATGATCAATCCTTAGGACAAATATGCAAAGTGTAGCTGGAGTTCAGTGCACTGTGATGTAGAGTCTGGTAACACTTCGATGTAACTTGGGAGTATAGACATGTCTCCTCATTTCAAATGGGATCATCCTGACTACTATCCTTAAAATCATGGTAAGAGAAAATCCTTCAGTCCTAATTGTGGGGTGAGGGCAGTTGCTTAAAAGAATTATTTTTAATTTTATTTTTCTGAGAGAGAACTCCCAGTTCATAGATACAAGAATTTCCCAATAGCTGGAGACAATCACATGATGCTAACTCCTCTGACTGAGTGCTTGACACACATTATCTCATTAGTCCTCAGAACTGACCTACAGCAAAGGGTTATTACCTCAACCTACAATTAGAATAAAAAGGAAACAGAGAATATAGTTTGTTCCTTGAGAGCTGGGAGCTGAACCCAAGCCCTCTGATTCAAGATAAATAGAAAATGAACTGCATATTATTGGAATGCCCTTTGCCTGCAGGAAGCAGATTGACAAGGAAAGTTTTAGGGCCATGCCCCCCGACTAGGGAGTGTTTCAGCTTATTGGCAGAGGGTAATTGTCATTCTGGGATCTGGTTCCAACTGCCTTCTGATAGAGGAGGGATGGGTCAGCCATGGTGAGTTGGGAGTCAGCATCCCAGAAGCCTTGTGCACAGGAATTCTGGCTACTGCAGATGCCAGGTACAGAGGAGACACCCCAGAAGGTGGGTGCAACTTGAGTACAAAGGGTGTAAATTAGAAAACAATCCCAACACTTGTGAGGAGAGAGAATACAGTAGGATGACAGGGAGTTCCAGATAAGGCAGACAGAAGCAAAATAAAATCCTAATTGAAAAAATGCAAATGAATACCTGGAAGGGAAAGGGATTACAAACACAGCTGCAGCACTTGGGAGCCCTGCTGCCTGTAAAAGGTGCAGCTCTGGGGTAGAGCTGGAGGCAGCCTGCTGGCACAGGTCCCTGTGTAGAGTGGAGCCTCAGCAAATGCTCCTTGACTTGGAGTGGCCATGGCCATGGGCGGTTGTCCTGAATGCATGCGACCTTGCCCAGTTCTGCTGACTGCTTGTTTTCACAACAGGAAGAGTTCTGTGTGCCATGGAAGCAGCCAAAATTAGAGAGTGACTTTGGAAACTGACCTCATCCTGGGGTCTAGAGAAAGGAAGGCCAGGCTTCTAGGAAGTGGTCATGTGGAGTTAGAGAAATCACAAGCGCTGCAAAGCGGCAGCATCTGTAGGAAAAGTCACTGAACATGTGGTCCTGGCAGCTGGCCCAGCCCTGGAAAAAATGGCAGTGGTCAAGCTATCGGGACCCAGCATTCCTCTCCTGCATCCAGTCCTCTTGTCTCTGAGGCATGATTGTTCCACTGTCTCTGAGATCTCTGAGAGCCCATGCTATGCCTTCAGAACTCACCTGCAAAAATCTTGCCATGAATCCTGACAGCAGCAAGCACGTCACCTCACTGAAATAGTATTTCTACCCAAAATGTGTCATCTGAATGAAATCATTGTGGGGGTTTTCAGGTCGCTCAAAGAACCCCCGGCACAGTTAGGCCAGTGAGCAAGCAGAGGTTTAATCAGAGGGTAAAGGGATGGAGCTGACCCATGGAGGTTCAGACTCCGTGGGTTCAGGGTCGCTCCACATACCAGACAGGGGCATCGAGTAAGCAAGTTGGGGGTCCATTAGGGGGAGCAGAGAGAGAGAGAGAGGATGGAGCCAGTCAAGGGAAGCTGGGACCCCATTAGTGGGGAGCAGAGAGACAGAGGGAGCCAGCCAAGGGAGGCTGATACCCCTGTTAGTGGGGAGCAGAGGGAGAGAGAGGATGGAGCCAACCAGGAGGCTAAGACCCCATTAGTGGGGAGGCTGATTCGAGGCCTTGCCGGTGGCCTGAGTTTTTAAGGGAAAATCCCATGTGGTGAGGAAGGGGGATGGAGAGAGGAGTCTGCAGACCAGGCTTCAGTTCCTGATTGGCCAAGGTGACATGTCATTTGAAGTTATTGGTGGTCTTCTTCGACCGATGTCATTCTTTTGTTTCTTGGTGAGGGGTCTGTGCTGGTCACGTACTACATGTCCCACATGTGGAACTCAACCATCAGCTTTCCTTATGGATCCGGATGCATCCACGACTGGGTGCTGGAGCCAGAGGCAGTTCACTGTCCTGACAGTTCAACTTTAATCCCTGGTGGAAGGCTTGCTTTTGTGGGTGTTCTGACAATCATGAAAACATAAACCCCAAAGGCAGTTTTACAAAATGCGAGCCTATATTCTTAGGGGGAAATAAAGCAATGCCATGAAACACGTGAAAAACTGAGAAATTAATGCGTCCTAGTGGCTTGGGCTTTAAGCTGGAGGCTGCAGTAAAGACCATGTAAGGACGGGGTTCGCAATCCAGTGTGGGGTGGGGTGGTGAGGAGACAACCAGAATGAGAAAACAAATACACATGATTCTTCCTCCCCTTTTCTTCTTTCCTGCCTCCTGCTTTCACTCCTGCCTGCTTCCTTCCTCTTTGAAAAAAAAAAAAAAACAACTGAGGAATTGTCTCAGATTAAAGAGACATGACAATAAATGTATTACGTGGTCCTGGGCTGGAAAAATAAAAATTGTTGTAAAAAATTGATATTGGAACACTTGGTAAAATTTGAATATAGACTATCTGTTGGAAAACATTATATCAACGTTACATATTCTGAATTCAGTAATGGCACTGTGGTTGTGTAAGAGAAAATCCTGGTTTAAAGAGAAAGGTAGGGATGAAGGGTCATGCTGTCTGCAATTCACTCTAAACAGGAAAAGAATGAACACGATAGTGTGTGTGTGTGTGTGTGTGTGTGTGTGTGTGTGTGTGTGTGTGGTCTCCTTCTTGGGTTATAAAACAAATAGACTGAAAACAATTTAATGTTGTTTAGATGATTCCAGAACTTGTGGTGTCACCATCTATCATGGCCATTTTGGATGTGAAATCCAAAGGGGAAGAGGCCATGGGTAGGGAACACAAGATATTCTCTGAATGGGTTTCACTTTTAAATTCTCTTCTGAGTTGTTATTCTTATTATTTGACCCCAGAAATTGAGGGCCAAGAGTTTATGGCAGTATCTACCCTCTGAGAGATTACTTAATGTGAGGACATAGGCTCAGGGGGACTTCTCAGACTCCCAGGTGGGATCAGCCACTGGTTCTCAGTTTTCACTGGGCTGAAACTCAGTTATTTCGTTTCCCAGCCTCGCCACTTGCTAGGAGCACCCTCAGGCCACTAGCTCAGTAAGCTCCTCGCTTTTCAGCCCTCGATCACATTAGTGCAGTCAAGTGCTTAGTAAGGCACACGAGGAATTGTGAAGGTGCCATGGGCACTGACATATTCAGGAGAAGGAGGGAATTATCAGTGTTGAGCCTTTTGCTATGGGATCAGAATAGAGCAAGACAAATTGAGGACAGCCCCTTTCTCCAGGGTTATTTGATAGCAGTTATGCCAATAGAAACCAGAAAAGAAAAACGTCTCCTTGAAATTAATCCAAACCTCAACACTGTGGGCAGCACCGCACATGCGTCTCCTCTCTGGGTCATCCATGTCCACAGACAGCGCAGAGGGGCCTGTCAAATGTGCTTCCTTCCACGGGCAGCCCAATCTCAGCTTGAATGTGCGTGCGCATCTCAAGGATGCTGTGTGGACCCAGGCCCTGCCTGAGCCTGGGGGTTCTGTAGTCTGAAGGCTGAATTACAAGGGAATACAAGATGACATTTTCATCTATGACATTCTTAAAATTATCACAAGGTAGACGAAAACCAGTGATTTCTTGTAGGTGAGTCTGCTCACTGAAAGCTAGAAAAGCGAGCACCACCAGGAGCAAATAAAGCAAAAAGCAATTAAAATGACATACTTTAAACTGACATGTTATGAGGCAGAGTTCCTTCAATAAATGAATTATTGTTTTTAAAAAAAGTAATCACTTCTATTAAAGATAAACAAATAAATAAAATGGTAACATCTCTAAAAGTCCATGCTTCAGTCCCAGGACCAGGGGGCACGACCGGGATGAACAAATTCCTCTCGCTTCCTTTCTGTCTGCCTGCCAATTGCCTTCATTCCTGCCTGCACCTTTCCTTAAAAATAAACAAAACATCAAATAAAGCCACATGCTTCACAGAAAAGGACAATGTGTGATGACTTTTGTTTCCAGCTCAGCAGCCTTCCTATAACTCAGGATGAGGAAAGCTGCCTGTCTGGTGTTGGATGGGACAGACATTTCCCAGAAGGAAACAGTCTCCACAGGGCCTCTGGTGACAACATTGTGTGGTCAGGGAAAAGGCAGGGCCTAAAAAGTGGGAAGAAAGCTTATGGAGCCTGAGATGAGTTGAGAGCTGCACTTTTCCCTGAAATCATTTCTTTTTTTCCTAAGAGCTTCCACATGCAAAATATATTCCCTCAGACCATTCTACCTGCCCACAACGCTTCACCCTAAGGAATCATCCAGATAAATTCTGATTCCACATTTCTCTAGACTTCTAACCAACCGCTGTCCATGTTTACCTAGTTAGCCCAAGATTTATGGCTTAAGTAAGGGCATCTAGCAACCAGTGACTGAGAGTTGTGAACACTTGACTCTCCTGGGCACAGGATGAGGAAGTCCTGAGTCCATGTGTAGGACTGTGTCCAAATGCCAGGGCCAGGTATCAGCAGCCTACACTTCCAAATTCCAAATCAACTCATGCTTCAATATAGCAAGGTCCCCCGACCTAAACTGTGCCACACAGCTCGTTTTTTTTTGACTACGTATTAAGAAAAAATTGAACGGAGATGAAAGTAGTTCTAAGGAATTTCCATGTATGCGTCACTCAACATTGAATAACTATCAACATTTTGTCTATTAATATCCACTCTTCTTATTTTTCCAGAGCATTTTAAAAGAAAAGCCAAATATCATGTTATTTTACCCCTAAAAACTGTAACATGCATTTCAAAAGAACACTTACTATTAACAAATTCACAATTCTTTAATATCATCTATTAGAAGTCATCAGATTCCCCAGTCTATAAAATGTCTTTTTCCAAATGCCTTAATTTGTATCAGAATCTAAACGACAGTTGGCTGTATCTTTTCTCTCAATTCCTTCCTTGTCCCACCCCCTGTTCCCCTTCTACCAACATCATTCTCAAACTGATAAAACAAAGTTAGTTGTTCTATAGAACATCTGATTTTCTTCTGAATTGACTGATGTTCTGCGCATACCATTGTTTAGTGTAAATTCCCCCATGTCACCTGGGGGTCCTGAAAGTTAGACCTAAAGTCTTGATTGTGTTGAAGTATGTTTGTTTGTCTAGGAATAATGCCTCATAGGTGGTGCTACATGGTCATATTGTTATATTGTATTACATCAGAAAGTATGTAATATCTGATTGCTTCATTTTGTCAGTGCTAATTAAGAGTTGATCTGTTTTTATATGGAAACAAAATATTTCCACATATCCAAAATCAAGACTATAAAACAAAGTACATTTGGAGAAATCTTATTTCCATCCTTGCTCCTCTAATCAATTCCTTTCCTTTCTTTAACTATAATCAGTTGGGATTTTTTTCCTCCAAGATTTCTTTTGCAAATGTAACAGAGCACATATATATCTTTACATAAAAGGTGGCTTACTGTAATTAATACATACCATATGCTTAAACATATACATTCTGCCCGTTGCTTTCTCCACCTTTTGATATGCCTTGATATCATTCCATGTCAGTGTATGGAGAGCTCATTCAATTTTTGTCCAACTAATCCTATACTGATGGGTAATTTATTATTCATCTTTTTTGTTACAAAAATACTAAAATGAATAAACTTATGCAGAAGTCATTTTGTGTTTTTGCATGTGTATATTTGGTAATGATTTCTGGAAGGGGAATGTCAGCTCAATGGATAAGACATAAGTAACTTTGCCAGTCAACCAAATGATAAAACCTGGTATTAACTTACACTGTTTCTCTCATCAGAAAGAAGCCAACAAAACATATAACTGTGAAAATTTAGGTCTCAGAGAAATTCCTGACATACTACCTGACACAACAGAATTTTTGGAGTTTGGTTTTAATTTCTTGCCTGCAATACAAAATACAACTTTCAGCAGATTGACAAATCTTATCTTTTTGGATTTAACCAGGTATGTATCTGAGTTCCTTATGTGTGCTTAATGCTTTACTTAAGTAAACATACAAGTTATATTTACACTGTTTCCCTGACCTACTTTTGGGACATAAGGATAATCTGCTTATCCTGTATGTTTATCCTTTCTCATGAAACATCTTTACGAAGGTGACATGTAACGTAAACAAACACCAGTCAATGGAGAGGAAAATGGATTGGCCTCAAACTGGATCGCATCAACGGCATTTGTTTAAGAAGTGCTAAGGAATATTGATAATAAAACTGAAAATAAATCTTGTGCTAAATCAGATGGCATAGTCTATGACATTCGTGTTTATTTTGTTAAGGAAAGGTACAAGCAGGCAGGCAGGAAGAGAGAGGAAGAAGAGGTATTTAGTTATTCAACTTAGTTGTTCATACAGGTTGCTCCCCTAGGCCCGGGGTCTTAGACCTGCCTTTTCTACTAGGCCATCAGGGCACACCATCTGCTGCATTTTAGCATGACTCATTATTGAGCAATAACATTTTAAGAAAACTTTACA